>CM021100.1:25521236-25719354 GCA_007115665.2 Sequoiadendron giganteum
AAAATTAGGACATTGGATATTCAGTTTGAAACATAATCAAGAAAGTGTTTGTGGTAAAAAGAATCGAACCTAAGCAAGATAATAGACAATTGAACCACAGATGTGCTTGGTCCCTCTTCTATCTTTTGGTTTGAACCACTTTTAGGGAAAAGAATGTTCTTCAATATCTCGGTCTAGTAAACAAGTCCTCTTAGGTTCATCTAGGATCAAATCAAACACTTCATCCATCCAAACATTTATCAAAATTTCATTTCACCAACAAACTCTTGGGAACTTTGAAAACATCACTTATGCTAGACTTTTAGGAAAAATCAATATCACCTTGTTTGGCTTAACACACCTAGCCAAATTATCCTTTTATGTACAAGTTTACTCTAGGATAACACAACTTCCTAGGGTTTACAAGTTCATTATCCAAAATCATCTTGTTTGAATTAACACACTTAGTCAAACTATTCTCTTGTGTACAAGTTTACTCTAGGATAACACAACTTCCTAGAGTTTACAAGTGCATTATCACTCTGTTTGTCTTAACAAACTTAGTTAAACTATCCTCAATAAAAATCAAATAATTTTTTTTCCTAAAGTCTAGCATTGATCAAAAGTTCCTAAAAGTTTAAACACCCATATCATTCACCCCTTTCATCCTCCATCTCATCATTGGTCCTAAACCCCTCAGAGATAAACACGGTCAAAACACAAGAGGAGCATGAAATATAAAATTGATTCATACATCATGAGTAATCCAAGTCAACCAAACTATTAGGGCCTTACAATACCAGTTGCTTTTCAAAATTCACATTTGTACAATCCATACATGGGATCGTTATCTCCTACAAACCTCAATGGTACAACAAATGTGAGTTTTCCCAATCTAAATTTTGGAACACCTTTCCCTTTGGTAAAGTTAAATCAAAGTCAAAAATTACAAATCTATCAAACAAACAATCAAGGAATGAGCCTTCCCCCTATAACAACCATCAATCAATCGAATCTGAGCAACACCCCCTTCATAAGTCAAAGCATCATATCAAATCCTCCCATTTTTCCATCGATATCACAACAACATATGGCAACCATCCAAGCACCCTCAATTATCAATACAACCACTCCTTTTATCACAATGATCAACACCATTCCCAATCCACTGCCACCACCACCAAAACACAACATGGTTAATTCATTCTCCATCGTGTTGCAAGAAGCTTGACAAATTTCCTGTCAAAAGGTGCTCCAAAACCAACAAGCTGCATAAGTTGCACAAGCCGCACAAGATGCACAAGCCGCACAAGCCGCACAAGTTATGCAAGTAGCACAAGAAATCCAACAAGCATAGGCTCAAGCTCAAGCCTAGCACTAGGCTCGACAGGTGCAAGCACAAAACTAAACACAATTGCAAGCAATCCATCAACAAGTGTATCAAAAAGTCCTGCAAGATTTTTAGGCACAATGACAAGTAGCTCAACAACAAGACCAATAAAAAGAATTGTTGGCACAAAAATGACATGACCAACAACAAGCATTGTTGGCTTAGCAGGCATATCAACAAGCCTTACTCCCACAGTAGAGCTTGCAACAAACTCCACCCAAAATCGTTGAAAATGATGATCAAAATCCTTCGATCAATGATCATGTTGAAAATTTCTCTACATCACCTAATGAGTTAGAGGACATATCTCAAGAATTTATTCCAAAGCATGATCCACATCTTTCACTGAAGTCTAGCAATGGACCTTTCCAAGACATATTGACATCCTTTGACCTCATGGTTATAGATATTGAAGAAATCCTCAACTCACCATTTGATCCAATTCCACTCAAAGCTCAAGAGGATATCGAGAAACTTCCTATGCCTAATGGAGATATCTAATAACCATTTATAAGCAATCCATTCTTTGAAATTGACCCATGCCAATAACTTGATCCAAACTATGTCGAAAACAATTTCGAAATCATTCAAGATCAAGAATTTGTATCTCCAAGCTACTACAATGAGATAATGGGCACCCTCTTGTCTATACAAGATTATAAAATTCACATAGAACATAATAATCCATCTACCCATGAGATGCTTTCCTTGGATGGACACATAGGTGATCTTCATTCAAAACAAAGTTTCCTTTACTCTTGACATTATTACAAAAAAAGGGCAGGTTATTGATTCCTATGGTCAAACTCAGTGGTCAACATCAGGATCAGGTATATCCCAAATTTAGATTGAGGACATCATGTATGAAGATATCCAATATTATCCACTCAAGGGGACAATTTAGATAGAACAAGATATTCTAGAGTCAGCAAAGCAGCAAATTGAAACAATGTCATCTATAGTGGTCATTTGTCAGAGAATGCATTTCAAACAAGACATCTCAAAACAAGGAGAATCAAAGAACAAAGATGCTACTACCACCATACTGGGGGAAACTTCATCTCAAACAAACATCAACATAGGGGGCACAAAGGATCCTTATGATGAAACCAATGCTAATACTACAACCAGCCATGCCACGGATCTTCATCCACCCATCACCCCATCCACAAATTGGGACCAACGTAAAAAGAAAGATTTGAATCAAAGCAAAAAGAACATTATCAAAGAAAAAGAAGATAAGAAGCACAAAGGACAAATAAAATAAATATGGATACCAAAAAATACAAAGAAAGATAATCCCTATCATACTCCATTAGTCAAAGAAACTATGGGGAAAATAAAAAGGGGGCAAGTATCCATCAAAGATGTCCACAAAGGAAAAAGCAGGATTCTCAAGCAACATACAAAGTATATCAAGTAGTTGGTCCTAATTCCATGCACACTTCCGTATCCACTTATCATTGCTCATCTTCCCAATTTTGGAGAGTCAAAGGCTCCAAACTATCAACCAATCCATCTTTTATTCCTAAACACACTCCACCATCCATGCCTCCATGCATAATATCCAATTCTCACATTGAACATGTGTTGGAAACAACCTTTCATCATAGGGATTCAGATGGCATTCTATTGTGATGTGCACATAAAGACATAGTTAACCTTGGTATCAATGAAGTAGATCAGGAATCATAAAAGTCACATTCAAGTGCACGTATCTTGGAAAAAAAACTTCTTCAAGTAGGATATCGATGGGACATTATGAAAGCAGCATCTACTATGAAATTTTATTCACGAACCACTAGGCCTTTGCAGTTATCATTCCTTCACAACTTTTTTATGTTTCCCATGTGGCCTCCTAATGGAGCTTCTTGCCACTCCATATTGCTTTGCCTCTACTTAGTTCTATGTGTTCGATGCATTTCTGGCTCTCGCTATTTTCTGAGTCAGGCCCACTATGCAGTTCCTTTTGCTCGACATCTTCCACGTGGCTCCCTCTCAGATTTTTTTGCTGGGGCATCGCTCTTTCTTTTTCCAGGCTTTGTGTACTCAATGTGTGGCGTGTTTCTATGCACCGATTATTTGGGAGTTGCTACTTGTTCCTTTTTCTCTCCTTTGCTTCTACGTTTTCTTCTTCATTGCCATGTGTTCGTTGTTGTTGTTGCGTGGCCTTATTTTCTCTGGGGATGGGTTTTCTAGTGCACTATTGGGATATCTTCCTATTCGGTGCCGGCTCGAGAAGATCTGGGATGTTGATGTTTTGCTAAGGCATCTTCCTCTCTGTGGCTTTCAAGTGGTGGGCTAGCTTATATAAGCAACATTTCTTCTCTTTTATTAGGTTGTTGTTAGATAGATTAAAAAATTCTTGAGCACTGGGAATTGGCCTTTTGTAATATTCGCTATTGAACTTGAAGTTTGTAGATCGTGCCAAATAAATTCAGCCTCTCTATTTTTCATGCATTTGATAAAATATTAAGATTGTGCTTTTATTTTCCTATAGTGTATGAATGTCTATTCTTCAGCTTTTGTAATCTCCTACAACTTAATAAATATAGACTATGTTTCACTCCTCTATGTTAATTGAAGTTGTATTAGATTATGCTATGCAATAAAGTGATGTTCCTATGTTTAAAGTACCTCTGAGGTAATCTATTTGATAGACAACAATTCATTGTTCGGGCCTTTTCTTTCAGTACTTTGCTCAAGTAGATTCTCTCATGATTTTGGCGCATCGCCTTAGTTTAGTTTCTACTATTACAGGCTATCTTTCTAACCCTTTACCTCCCACCATTAAAAAATGAAGAGCCAACTTCTATAAAATCCTGGAGGTCACTTAGCTAAGCGCATAATGTCCCCTAGTAGCTAAGTTTCCCATAAGACTGCTGCCCCTAACAAAATTTTGTGTTAACAGTTCTTTTTCTAGCACGCTCAATGGGACGCGAACTAGCACGTTCACTTGATATAAGAGTGTATGAGACATAGGCCTATAACTAGGTCACAAACTACAAGATTCCCTAGCATAATTGTAACATCGTTAGTTTCGATCCATTTGAGAGGTCAGCAAGGTAGTCCTTCACATCCCCTTTCTCCTCCGTCTCCTGCGCAAATGGCCACTAGAAATTATGTAGCGTAGGATGCTGGTAGTCCTTTAGTAGCTTCTATGCCTCCTACAGTATGGGCTCTAATTCCCACTTCTTCTTTAAAATCTATCCCTAAGTTTTCTTGGGATGAATCGAAGACACTGATAGAGCACTTGCAAGATGTGGGAGACGTGTGTCTGGTGCATGGTGTTTCTAATGAAAATGTAGCTCTAAGATTGCTCACCACCTCTTTCTGGGGAAAGGATTTGAACTTGTATCACACTCTTCTAGCTAATTCAATTTCTACTTGGGATGGCCTTGGAGATCCGTTCTATGAGCATTTTTCAAATGCTGGTGACAGGTCTTCGCTATATCATCAGTTGGCTAGCATAAAGCGAGATCCTCATGAAGCTCTGCTTGATTTCAACACATGGCTTCATTCAACTTGGCAGAGAGTTCCTATTGGTAGTCTACCTCCTCTAGATTTGGCATTCATGTTATATTTGAAGTCCATTAATGCTGATATTTCCATGATGCTAAAGGCTCTTGGCAGAAATACTCTACCCGATGCTTACGGTCTTGCTGTCACTACAAAGAATAGCCTTATTGCTTCTAGAAAGTTGGCACCAAGACCCATTATACCATTATTCCCAGAATTCAACACCGCAAAAGGTGAGGCAACTTCAACCAGCACTCTTGCAACTCCTCCCCAGTCTATGTACGTATACCCAGAAACGATGACGAGTGTTGCTCTAGTGCTTAACCCTCTGATGACTGAAATGAATGAGATGAAGGAGCAGATGCGAAATATGACAAATGAATTGACAACTATGAAGCGACAATAGTATACGTACCAAAAGCTGGCTTACCAAAATTATCAAGGTGGAAAAGCTCCTTACCAGTCAAATTAGTGGCAAGATAAAACGCACAGAAATACTCAAGCTCAACCAAATAACCAAGTTGTTTCAGTGACCCTACCGATGCAGACCATCCATCCTAGTTCAAGTAAGGAGCTATTAGTAGGATAGAATAACCTTGCCGAAGACACTAATTCATGTTGTTTCCCTTGTAATGATGCACACATGCCCCGAAATTGTCCGCAAGGGAATTTGCAATAGAATATTGCAGAGCAACATGGCCAAGGCATTGTACCTGATCCTAGAAACTAGATATATGCAACCCAGCAGATGGATAATGTAGTCCTCACTACTCAAATGCAAGGGATGTCCATAGAGAGGGAGTTAGATATAGCTCTGGACCAAGCGTTCTTTTCATGGATGGAAGGAGAAGAATTAGCCTTTCCGAATGAAATTCCTGTAACTCAAGTGCCTCAGGTGCAATCTAACTACAACACACATTCAAAATGGAGAGTCACTAGAGAATTCACATCTCCACCAACTGAGGGTTTTGCCTATTTCGATGCATAGTTTGTCAGTAGGTCTGTCATCAGTTCCACAATAGTCTAAGGAAGTTGCTCCTAGTTCTTTGAACCCACCTCCTCCGAAAGAAAAATCCCGCATGATCACCCCAAGTGTTGTTAAATAGCTAGATGCACCAGTTGTGAAGCTGAAGGAGCAAGCAACTGTGACTCATCAGTCATGAACATAGTTCTATGTGGTTGAGCAACTTAAGAAATCCTCTGCCGATATTTTTTTTGTAGGATATCTTGGCTATTCTAGAGCAAAAGGTGTTATTACAGAAAGCATTTTCAGAAGAAGAAGATGTGAAGATGCCTAGGAAGCCTAGTGAAGAAAAGACATCCAAGCCAAACCTATACAAAGTGCTAGCGAATCAACCGAAAGAAAAGATCGAAACCAGAAAAGAGAGTAAGCCTAAACCCAAGCCTTTCTTTCTAACACTTATCATTGGTAACAAGTTGTTGCATAATTGTATGATTGACTCTAGTGCTAGCATCACCGTCATGCCTAAGCATGTGTCCAATGCTTTGGGGCTGAAATATGAGCCTCTTAACAAGGGAGTTATTCAACTCGACACAAATAAGGTTGATACCGTCGGGGTAATCAAAGGATTGCCTATGACATTGTTTTCCTACCCCAGTATTACTATGAACAAAGACACTATACTCATTGATGTTCCTCCTCTATTTGGGATATGTTTGTCCCATGAGTTCACTGTAAATTTTGGAGGCTATCCAGCACTAGACTGGTCACACTTGATCTTGAGAACTAAACATGGAGCTAAGATGAAACTATTGTCAAAAACTTTTCATTTCGAACATGTTGCCGACAAGGCCTTGATCAACTTTGAAGTGATACATACTTCAATCACCCGGGAGGAGATGCTCGATGTTGAATTTTTGGAGGAAGAATAAGTGAGTAGCTCTCGAATGGAGAGTGAAGAATCTCTATTGAATGAGTTTATAGATACAGACCCGTTTGGAAATTATCATGCAACTAGGCTCAAAACCTATGTCATACATGAGGAAGGACAGATTATGCCCAAAGTTACTAAAGAGTTTGGAGGTGAAGCATCCTTAGAGTTATGGAATTTGCACTTTGATGGAGCAAGATACATAGTAGGAGTTGGAGTAGGAATATGTTTGACATCTCCATCCAAAGAAAAGACCTTGAGGTCTTCTGACTTCCAGTTCGCATGCTCAAATAACGAAGTAGAATATGAAGGCCTTTTGTAGAATAAATGGGCGCAAAGAAAATAAGTGTTCAGAGATTCAGAATTGGTGGTCAACCGAATCCTAGGGCTATCCACAAAAAATAATGTTTTTATGAGATCATACTGGCATAGGGTCTGGGATCTTATTGAAGGCTTTGAGGTATTCAACATTTAGGCTATACCAAGGGAGAAGAACTCAAAAGCTGACAGGGTGGCAATTGTTGGGACTCAGTTTGAGCCAATTTATGAGTTGTTTAAAAAGAAACATGCAGTGAGAATCATTGTACGACCTACTGTTCCGAATAATGATCAAGACTCACAAGTGTTCGATAGTGATGCTCATATTGCATCATTTCTCCAGCTATCTGGAGAATTTTCTGACCAATTGCAACTGAAGATCAGTGAAGCCTACGGGGATCAAGTAATCTAATTGAAATCCAATAAGCTTCCGAGAAGCCTAGTTACTCTAGAGAGTCTATTTAATTCCAATAATGCAAGGAAAGATAAAAGAAATCTTGTAGCTGACAAAGGTGACTACACTAATTTGTATGTTAGAGAGGAAAAAAAGCTCAAAGTTGGTAAAGGAGTATCTCAGAAGAATAAAGAAAAGCTAAAGCACTTCTGCGAGGAATATCTAAGCATAGTAGCGTGGTCATATGATGATCTTAAGGGATATGATCCTGAGACTATTCAACATACAATTGAGCTATTAGGAGTGAAGCCAGTTTGTTAGAGACAAAGGCTAGTGAATCCAAATATTGAGTCACTCATGTCATGGGAGTTGAATAAATTGATTGTGTCCCAAATAGTGTTCCCAATCAAGCATAACACTTGGGTGTCTAATCTGGTGCTAGTCCAGAAGAAGAATGGTGATATACGGCTGTGTGTGGACTTCTGAGACTTGAATAGGGCATCCTTGAAGGATCATTACCCTCTGCCTTCTATGGAGGTAATTATACAAACTGTTGCTGGCTCTAAAATGTTTTCTATGCTGGATGGTTTTTCGGGCTACAATCAGATTCGGGTAAAGGAGGAAGACCAACACAAAACAACGTTCACCACTAAGTGGGGAACATATGCATATGCTAAGATTCTCTTTGGAATTTCAAATACTAGAGCCACCTTTCAAAGAGCTATGGATATTGCCTTTAAGGATTTAATACATAAGATTATCCTTCTCTATCTGGATGACTTGACAGTGTTTTCCAAATCTATTGATGATCATTTTGATCACCTTGAGCTTGTCTTCCAGAAATGCCAAGAATTCAAGATTTCTCTAAACCCGAAGAAATGTGTGTTTGGAGTCCGTCAGGGGGAAGCTATTGGGATATGTTCTCTTGAAGGAGGGTATTTCTATTGATCTGAAACGAGTTGATGCAATCAGGGAGCTCTCCTTACCCGTGAACAAGAAAGGAGTGCAATCTTTTTTGGGTAAGGTCAATTTCATCAATTGATTCATTGTGAACTTTGCAAGGATCGTTTGGCCAATTACCCTGATGCTAAAAAAGGACCAAAATTTCAAGTGGATGACGAAAGCTAGAAAAGATTTTGAGATAATAAAAGAGGTTATTTCTTCAGCTCATGTATTGATTAATTCCGACCTGTCTAAGGATTTTATTATGTATGTTTTTGGTGGTGGCAACAATATTGCCATAGTGCTAATACAAAAAGATGATAAAGATAAAAGGGAATCACCTATTTCTTTTTACTTGTGCACCCTAAAGGAGTATGAGGTAAAGTATAATTTTGTAGAAAATAAGGCCTTTGTTATTGTAAAGGGACTGAAGAAGTTCCGACACCTGATATCATGCAATAAGGTGATTGTTTGTGTACCACATCCTAGTGTGTGAGAATATAATGGAAGGGGAAATCACTGATAAAAGAGCTAAATGGATCACTAAGATCGTAGAGTATGATATTGAGATTAGGCCTATCAAAACTCTTAAGGGAAAAGGATTGTGCGAGTACCTAGCCAAAAATAATGAACTAGTAGTAGAGTTCGAAGTTTTGGAACCTGTGCTGCTAAATGAGTAAAGCTCCGAGAGTGATTGGCCGGAAGATAGGATAAATTTCATGCAAACAGGAAGGTACTCAACCAATCTCCCTTCATTTAAGAGATGTTTCTATCAATTGCAAAATAGTAGTTATGTTCTCTTAGAAGGAGTTCTTTTTAAAAGAAATTTTAATGGTGTCCTATTAAGATGTGTGAATGAGGAACAAGCCAAAAGGATATTAGATCAATATCACAGTGGCCCTACCAGAGGGAACTTTTCTACAAGAACTAATGCAATTAAAATCATATGTGCTGGTTATTTCTGACCAACACTATTCAATGACTCATTTTCATTAGTAAAGTCTTACAGTGAGTGTCAATTTTATGTTGGAAAAAGAAAGAATGCTACTATGCCACTAAGACCCATAGTAGTGGAGGAGCCTTTTGCTCAATGGGGTCTTGAATTTATTGGTATGATTAACCCTTTCTCATCAGTTGGACATAGGTGGATTTTGACAGTGATTGATTACTTCACCAGATGGGCAGAGGCTGTGCCATTAAAAAATGCAACATAAGTAAAAATTGTTAACTTCCTATAAAAATTGGTAGCTAGATTTGGCTCGTCGAAAACAATTATTTCTAACAATGCTAAAGATTTTCTTAGCTCAAAGATGTGCCAATTTTCATTGAAATATGGGGTTTTCTTGAAAAACTCTTCTAATTATTACCCTCAAGGGAATGGCCTCCTAAATCCATGAACAAAAACCTCATCAGATTGATCAAAAGGATAGGCTTCAAACACTAGAGGGAGTGGCATAAAAACCTCTGAACAATGCTATGAGCAGACCATATCACACCCAAGAAGATATTAAAGATATCCCCTTATGAGATGGTGTATGGGAAGGAGGAATTGTTGCCTATTTCTATGGAAATCCCTACTCTCCAATTGCTCAAATCTCTTGAAATCGAGGAAAACTGAGTGATGGAAGTACATTTTTTTGAGTTACTGGAGGTACAAGAGAAAAGAGAGAATGCTCTCGAGGCCATGAAATACCACTAGGAGGTGGTGGAGTGGTTTGAAAAAAAGACATATGACCAAAAACTACAATGCGGAGACTTGGTGCTCAAGTTCAAAGAACGCGAAAGCAAAGCCCGACCAACACGACAAGTTTGATAGTCTCTAGGAAGGGCCTTTCAAAATTATCTGGTGCAAATAGTATAACTCATTTGAGTTAGAATCTATTGAAGGTGATGCTTTGGGTATTCTAGTTAATGGAATACACCTTAAAAAATTCAATTAGTTCAACTTATGCAATAAGTTTGTAAATTTGTAAATATGTAAATATTTTTCCTACTTTAAGTTTTGGGTTTTCTTAGTGCTTTTTGAATAACAATAACAGTATTGAAAAATTGGGATAGAATGAACAATGAGTCCAGATATGAAAAACTTGTATATTATATTATTTCTGGAACATTTACATTATATCCGGTGAGGGCCAGTGGCCATATTTCAAAATATACATATAAATCCGCTACTAGGGGGTAGGAGGTTGGCAAAAGGAAAAAAACAAAATGGGATTATCTTTTCACATTTCTCAAACAGAGGAAGGACCAACAACAAAAAAAATAGGTGGCGTAAGATGGGGAAACACCATCCTCTTGAAATCCTCATACCACTACATGTTTCAGAAGGGTTCAATATTATGCATCTGCATCAGGAAGTAGTAGCTAGCGTGAACCTTGGACTGATGTTCTTCATGGGTCTCCAACTCAAAGCTGAATAGAAAGGGCCTGGTTGGAATGGGTCCTCCATGCAACAACAACTGATGCAGGTTGTGGATAGAAGGAATCCGATGATCAAATTCGGTGGCCCACACTATATGCTCCAATCGTCTGAGATAGTGCCAAGGGAAGACTCGCTTGGTTAGCTTCAAAATTTTGTGTTTGGAAATGATGATGTCTAGGAGCGAAGTGACAAAGTGAGAGAAAATGCTAGTATTTACCCTATATTGGTCCTCGTACTCGACACAGTCTTGGCCTATGACCCATTTGATTGCATTTACATATAATAGGTTTTTCACACCTGTCATGCGCTTTAGGCACCTACACCTAACCTTTCCTAGAAATGCAGCCTGGGTCTTTTTGTAAATTAATCTAACTGGTGTTTTTATAGCTGCTTGCTACTCTAGTCAAATGATAAAATTGCTAAGATAAACTAGGGACTAATCAGTGAGAATGCTAAAAGTAATTGTGATTATTAAGGTTGCCAAGGGTCCTATTTATACATAGTTGGGGTTCACCCGATGAGGCAAGCTATGATTACGTAAGAAGCAAGTGGTGCTAGAGAGCCTTGTTATTCAGTGTTGTGGCATGTGAAGTGATGTGAGTAAGAAGGTACAGTTGCAACTTGCTCCATTTGAGTTGTTGAATTGAATGAGAATAGGCCAACTGTCAGCATGATGTACCGCCATCCTCATTAAATAAAGGAAAATATTTTGATGAGGCCATTGGGTGATGCGCCTAAGTATGATCATGAAATCAATAAATGAAAAATGGCTTGCGAAAGATATGGAAAAGCTGTCTCAGCGCATTGTCCAAGAAAATCAGGTGCCACCTTATGTGAAGTCATGTCTCTTAAATGTGGAGAGAATTTTGGCAGGTTGGCGATCTCTTCACATGCACGAGGTAAGGCTAGTGGTGCATGTAGTAACTAATGTGAAAAGTTGGCACGTACACTTGCTAGGCCATTTTTAACGAAAATAAAAAAGAAAGTTAGGTGCGCAGATGAAATTTATTGTGAAAATTCATCAAAGTGTGTAACTATTCAAATCATTTGAAAAAAGAGAAAGTGTTTTCAGAAGCTAAAATTTATAGAGTTTGTGAAGCCTCTTGCAAATACAGAGAAATGGTTGAAATTGCAAGAAGTTCAACATAGGTCGTGGTTATGAAAAATATTGATGAGCTAAGGTTGACGGCACCCTGTGTGAACATATATGACCAAGAGTCTTATGCTACCCTGGGTATTCCAACAAAGCCATCCTGGCCCTTTACCAGTCAAGCAGACCAGAAAACAATTGGCATGGTTCTCCTAGAAATCAAGCCCTAGTATCAGAGGATTGGGACAATATTTTGGATTCTGATTATCTCAGAACCCCAACAGCTTGAGGGAGGCTGAATGTGAGAAAATGAAGAAGATGTCAAACCCTTTCCACAAACATTTATGGAACTATGGGCTTCCCCAGTACATAGTTCCTTTCGTGCATTATTTTCCAAAAATTGTGGCGGCATGCGCAACAAGTTTCGACCCTCAGACTAGAGTCATAAGTGGCCCTAATTTGAGGGTAGTTATCAATCCCTAGGCCCTGCAGGATATGTTATGCATTCCATTCCTCTCACTCGATAATGTTGAAAATTTCAACATTCATAGAATGCAGGACTACTGAAGAGTGCTATGAATGGTGCAACAATTTTATCACACTGAAACTGCTCAGACAACAGATGTTTTGACACCTCATAGATTCCCAATTTCTTTGGGTGCTTTAAAGTTGGGTTCTGCTTCCATCTGCTCTATGTTGGCGTTGGTTTGTGGGCTGGATATAGACAAAGGGGTCATCGAATTCCAAATGAGCCTTAGATTTATGCTGAAGAAGAATAACACACCTCCGCTTATGGACTTCACAAAGGTTAGAATTAACGGGATGAGCCAACAACTGAGAGAATTTGAGCTAGGGTCTAGGTTCAGGTATTCTTCTTTCTTGGCCTACATGATTTTGCACCAAAATCTTGATTACTTCAAGCAGTTCATGGCCCTAGCCGTATTTGATGAAAGTGGTGTGAGAAAGCCAGTTTTGACATGGACTCTCATCTTGTCAAAAACTTTTGATTATTATGCATTTTCAAACTCATTCTTAGCTCCAAATTTGCTGGCTTTGGAATCAACATGTCTATGCGATTGTCACCGAGGAAGAAATCGTGGATGAGAGGTCTCTTGCCACCTTGTGATTGGTTCTTTGGTACGGATTTCACTATGCTTTATATGCAAGGTTTTATTTTGGAGCCCTTCCAGCTCCCGCATTTTGTTTCCAATAGAGTGCTTTCCCTAGAGGCATTTAGGCAGCTGTGCAATATTGAGAATGACTACTAGGGAGGAAGGCATCTGACTTCCTATTTGACACTGCTAGTCATGTTTGGCTCTGTATCATTGGTAAAGAAAAGAACCTCAAAGGTTAACACCTCAAAGCTTTTGTACTCTAAGTTGGGTAATCTGGGGCTGGAGGTTATCGATGACACATGGCAATACAACTCAGAGAATAATCTATCGGAGGTTGGCATAAAAATTCCACACCAGCCTCAATCATTCTGGGACCTTCGGAGAAATGTTGATGAGGGGAATTTGAAATTATATGTCAGCTTGGAGTATTTGCCTACTAAGGCAAGTCGACCGCCATGGCTGAACCTTTACCATGTGGTGGCAAAGCGCAACCCAAAGAAAAAAATGTGTTAGTTTCTATGCAGCCAGTTGAATAAGCTCAGATGAAAGCATGAAATAATTAGGGACTTCTGGATGTACAGATGAGAGATAAAGACAACAAACAAGATTTTCCAAGAGGTGGAATCAGAGAACCGATTTGACAACATCTGGGTGCATGAACATTTAGACAATGAGAACTCCCCAAACCCTTCGGTGTTTGAGAAGTTCTATGAGAAAAGAAGTGCTGCCACGGAACCCAGAGAGGAGGTAACCCATAACACCCCTATTGCTGAAAAGGATCCAATGCATGGGGCGATTGTCAGTGGAAAATAGTCACAGTAGGAAGACTCTTCAAATACGTAGATGTTAGAGCCTTCCAACTCATGTAGATCAGGTAGGAAGAGGCCAAGGAGTTTCGGTCATAGGTCGAGGGTTAATATGAATCTTGAGGATTCTCCAAAGGAGAAATGACCACGAACGAGAGTGTCTACTAGAGAGAAAGAGTCACAACATACAAAAGAGGTGGTATCAGCTGCAGTTCTTCAAGAACCTTAGGTATTTTTTCCTCCCTCTTCTCCCTCTACTATGTCACTAGCCTCCTCCTCGTCTGCCCCTACTTTTTCATCTACACCAACTATTTCTATCGTTGGATATCCAACATAGTCAAATATTCTCCCTCCTAGTTTTCCATTTCCATCCCTTGCATTTCATTCCACCCCCAAAACACAATTAATGGCCCGTCCTAACCTTTTGAGCCAACATTTTTCATCCCCGAGGCCCAATGTGTCATTTGGCGCTTCCTCATGCTATGTTTCCATCATCTCCGGGTGACCAGTTTATTCCACCCTTCTCCCTGATAGTTATTACGAGGCCTAGCAAGTTCACTGATGCTCTGAGAACTCTTTCCTTCCCACTAGCAGTCCCTTGGGAGTTTCCATATGCTGGTGGACTAGGTATTTCTTCCCAAGAATATTTTTTGCAAGTGGATACAAATAAAAGCACCCTACAAAGCCGAATTAAAAAGAGAAGAGAAAAGGATGCGAGTAGATAGGTGGAGCCTCTTTTGCAAATGGTATTCCATGAGAGTCAAAATTCACTGATGTTTGCAAAAATAACCCCCAATGTGATCAAACTGGTTAGAGAAATGTTGTCGAGTGACTATTCTGTCAACGCTGTTGGGCTAGACTTGCAGCATGCTCATCCATAGGATAAATTTGAGTTGATGATAGAGAATCAAAGGGTAGTGACCACCGACTTCCTCAAGCTCAGTCACCAAATAAAGAAAAAGGAGAAATTAGCAAAGATGAAAAGTAAGGTTGATATTGGGGCAAACAAGCATAAGGCCCAAGAAAATGAGATTAATCTCCTGCTAAATGAGAAGAATGCCTCAGAGGGAAAGGTGAATGAGCTTCATGTTTTGGGCGCAGATGTCATTCTGACCCTGTGAAATGAAATTGAGCAATGCCGAGTGACTGAGGCAACCCTTCATGCTGATTTGAGGCAGAGAGATGATGACAGGAAGAAGCTCTGACAGAGCACGAATGATGAAGTAAATGAGATGAATGTCGCTCTAGAGTCAGAGATTGAGAGGTGGAGTCAGGTTGAATTGGCCTTGGAAGAGTGGGAGAAAGAAATTTCTACTCTGAGGAGTCAGCTATCCGTAGTAGAGGGAAGTATATTGGAGCTTCAAATGAAATTGGGCAATAGAGCTGCAAAATTAGACCTTTTGAGGGCCCAACCTCCTGCACCACAAATGAGCTCACTGGAGATTGCTAGAGAATTATATGCGTCATATTGGGATAAGGTCAAGGCATTATGCCTAACTTTGCAACCCACTCTGAAGTTTATTGTGCAGGCAACCAGCCTATGTGGGATGGTTAGCGAAACAATATAGCAGGTGCAAGAGCTGACCTCTGATAAAGTTCTGGAGGCCAGACATTTGTTGGGAAAGTTGTATACAACTTCAGATGAGGCTCTGAGCGGCGTAGGTATTGAAGATCGGACAACAATGACTATGGGCGTAAACATTCTCATTTACATGCATGAAGTCATCCAACATGTAGCAGAGTGTAGAGCTAGATTGAATCAAATTATTGGTGAAATGTAGACTAAATTCTCCCACTTAACTCAGTGAGGCCTCCCGTCGCTCTTCATCGCAAACCAAGCGGTAGCAGGTGTCGAGCACATAATTGCAAGGATTGAGGAGAAAAAGTAGGATCTTTCTATTTTCCAATATTTTGATCAGTCTCCGACTGCCAAAAATATTGAAGGTATTGTGCACCACCTGGTGCAACTCTTTTTGTAGCTTGAATTGGAAGCGAAAGTATTTGGCAAATTTCCTTTCAAGGAAATCATCGATCTCAGTTTGGCACATGAAAATCTGCGAGCCCTCACCGCACCATCAAACAAGATCTGGACCGGCCTGCAGGCTACCCTCTCTCAGCTGTAAGCGATAATGGGGATGTTAACCCAAAGTTTCTAGGGTTCTTCATTCCATGAGAGAAATGTCCCTGTGAGTCGCCAAACTATGAACTTTTATTAGTGAACTGCTAGGCCTTTGTGGTTATATTTCCTTCATAGCTTCACCTTGTGTTTTATGGCTCATAGCTTTTTGATGTTTGCCACATGGCCTCCTAACGAAGCTTCCTGCCACTTTGTATCACTTTGCCTCTGCCTAGTTTCGTGTGTTCGACGCATGTTTGGCTCTCGCTATTTTTTGAGTTAGGCCCACTATGCAGTTCCTTTTGCTCGACATCTTCCACATGGCTCCCTCTCAGAGTTTTTTGTTGGGGCATCCCTCTTTCTTTTTTTAGGCACCGTGTGCTTGATGCATGGTGTGTTTCTATGCGCTGGTTATTTGGGATTTTTCGCATGTTCCTTTTGCTCTCCTTTGCTGCCATGTTTTCTTCTTTGTTGCCACGTGTTCGCTACTACTGCTGCGTGGCCTTGTTTTCTCTAGGGATGGGTTTGCTGGTGCGATGTTGGGTGATCTTCCTATTCAGTTCTGAGTTGAGAAGATCTGGGACGTCAATGTTTTGCTGAGGAATCTTCCTCTCTGTGGCTTTCAGGCAGTGGGCTGGCTTATATAAGCAATCTTTCTTCTCTTTTATTAGGTTATTGTTAGATAGATTAAAAACTTCCCAAGCACTGGGAATTAGCCTTTTGTAATATTTGCTATTGAACTTGAAGTTTGTAGATTGTGCCAAATTAATTCGGCTTCTCTCTTTTTCATGCATTTAATAAAATATTAAGGCTATGCTTTTATTTTCCTATAGCGTATGAATGTCTATTCTTTAGCTTTTATAATCTCCTACAACTTAATAAATACAGACCATGTTGCACTCTTCTATGTTGGCCGAAGTTGTATTAGATTATGCTATGCAATAAAGTGATGTTCTTATGTTTAAAGTGCTTATGAGGTAATCTATTTAATAGACATTAGTTCATTGTTGAGGCCTTTGCTTTCAACACCATGCTCAAGTAATTTCTCTCATGATTTTGGTGCATCACCTTAGTTTAGTTTCAACTAGTACATGCTATCTTTCTAACCCTTTACCTCCCCCCATTAAAAAATGAAGAGCCGGCTTCGATAAAATCCCAGAGGTCACTTAACTAAGCACACAATGTCCCCCAGTAGCTAAGTTTCCCATAAGACTATCTCCCTCCTACAAAATTTTGCATCAACATCTACATTGACGCCACCAGGTGGTTCAGCATAAGCTTAAAATATTTCATAGAAAAATACAAAAAAAATAAAAAAATAAAAAGGAATGAAAATAGTAAAGAGAAAAATAGTTCTCTAGTGAAAACCACTTTGGTGGCACTTTGGATAGGTACCATGATGAAAACTTGGAAAACAAGTGTCATGTGTAGAATCGAGCACCTACGTGTGCCATTTCAGAAGAAAGCATCTTATCACATCCATAATAAAGCCAACATTCCAGCCATAATAAATCTATTCATCCATGAACCATTTATCCAATCCATTTTCATCCATCTGCATCCATACTCCAAGTTATCTTGACCAAGTTTGGTGCACACTTTATACTTGCTTATGGTAGTCATCTTGACATGGGTCATTTTCATTGATCCTATCCTATCCAATATTATCTAAGCCATCAAGCATTATCCAAATGAGCATCCTCAGTGCAAACACCTTACCTTATCAAAATATACAATTCAATCTGACATACTGGATCATGATTTACTAATACCATTTCATCTTGAATCATTTCCTTTGCTAGTCATTTAATCAAATAATCTATATTTGATTAAATTAATCACTCTTCATCTCTTAATTAAATAAATCAATCTTATTTAATTAATTTTTAATCCCTCTTTAATTAAATAATTCATCTTATTTGATTAAATCCCTAAAGTCCTCTAATTAAATTGAATAAATTAAAACCTTATTTAATTAAATCTAACATTGTCCCCTTTAGCTAGATAAATCAAAACATTTATTTAATTAAACCCTTCCTCTTAATTTGATTTAAATCAATGCATAAATTTAAGTCTAAATTGTCACATCTCCTAATTCCTCATTACATTAATTAATATTTGATTAATTTAATCTTAAATCATGTCCCATCCTCTAGCTTTTCCTACTTGCACATGAAAATAGATTTAATTTATTTATTAAATCTCTATTTTCTCTCAACATGGCATAAAAAGGGAATATTCCCTCAAATTTGAATTCAAATCCAAGTGGACTTAGTCCTTCCAACAAGGCATTCAATTCCTCTTACATGTCCTTGGCCTTGAGCCAAGTGACATTAACTCCATTCTTTTCTCCCTCCAACATGTCACATTCAAATTTCAAATTTGAATCCAATAGCATTTATCATGCACATTGAGAAAACTATGCTCATTCCTCCTCCAATCACATGTGGACAAGTGGCCTCTTCTCATTGGTTGGTCTTTTGTCCCACATTCATCCATTTTTCCTTTTCTCTCATTCTTCAAATCTATAAATAGAAGCCTCCTCTATTGAGTTAATCATCCACAATACAAGCAAGTCTACTATACTTCATTTCATCCATAATTTGAACAAAGTTATTCTCTTCACATTGAGAGCTAATTTTGTGTACTTCATAGCAAGTGTTCATCGTTTTCATGGTTTCATAGCTAGGTTATGCCGAAATCTCATCAAGGATATTCAATCATCCACAAATCATCAACATTGCAACAAAGGAGTTGGGAAAGGACCAATTTTGACACACCAATTGGTACCAATTCCCCCATGGGATCAAGAGTTTGCATGCTTAATTAGGATTTCACTTATCTTTCCATATTTTATTTCTTCATTTTCCTATTTTGAGTATTGTAAATGGAGTTCATGGGGAATCCTTGTTTTATCTTGAATATAGGCTCACTAATGTGTTTTCTTCTTGTATTTGTGTAGGAATAGGATTGGGGTTCACAAGTTTCAATAAAGGTATGACAAATAGCAATCTATATTTCAAAATTGAAAATGACAAAATCTTGGTAGTAGTTGTATATGTTGATGATATTATCTTTGGAGGAAATGAAAGTATGTGTAGGATGTTTGCTAAAGAAATGAAAAAAGAGTTTGAGATGACTATGTTTGGTGAGATAAATTTATTTCTTGGGATACAAATTAATCAAGCATAAAAGGGGATTTTTATTTCACAGTCGAAGTATGCAAAATAAATGTTGAAGAAGTTTGGGATGGATGGTTCCAAACCATTATGCACTCCTATGTTGAAAAAGTTTCAAATTGAGTAAAGATGATGATGATTCACCTAAGGCTGATAAGAGAAAATACAAACCTATGATTGGAGGACTGTTGTATTTAACTGCTACCAGATTGGATATCATGCATTTAGTTTGTCTTGTCACTAGATTTCATGAAGATCCTAGAGAAACACATGTTGCTATTGTTAAGAGGATATTTAAATATTTAAATGGAACTCTAAATTATGTCTTATGGTAACCCGGGGATATTGATTTTAAAATAAGTACTTATATAGATGTAGATTGGGCAAGTTGTGTTGATGATAGGAAAAGTACAAGTGGTAGTGCATTCTTTCTTGGTTGCAGATTGGTGTCATGGTTAAGTGAAAAGAAAGATTCGGTTCCCTTATCCACTACAGAGGCTAAGTATATTGTTGTAGCATCCTATTGTACAAAATTTTTATGGATGAGATTGACTTTGAAGGATATCAAAGTAATGTATGATGATCCCATCTCTATTTTCTACAATAATACAAGTGCAATTAATATTTCAAAGAATCCAATGATGCACTAAAGGAAAAAGCATATGTCAATAAGGTATCACTTTTTGAGAAAGAAGGTAATGGAGAATGAAGTAAAGCTTGAGTATGTGCCTACAAAGGATCAAACTATTGGCATATTTACTAAGGCTCTTCCTAAAGATGTTTTTGAGTATCTCCAGGAGAAGTTAGGGGTTATTGCCCCTCCTTTCTTGAACTAGATGTATATGGAGATGGATCAATACGGTGGATCTATGGATCTATCTTTCTTTTGTACTAATGTTTGGTGACTACCTCTCAAGCGGAGCAGGTAGTGTCTCATGTTGTCATTGTGGAGTAGACTGGGTGTACTCCTAAGGGGGAGTATTTTGTACTACTAATGCTCTCAATGTCAAAGGGGAAAATGATGTAAAATATATTTTTCCTTTGCCATTGATGTCAAAGGGGGAGAAATTATCATGTGAAAAATAAAAATTAAGGGGGAAAAAGCATTCTTAGAGATTGATGGTTCAAATTTGTGTTTTCTTTGATGATTTTTCACATCATGTGTTGCCATCAATGACAAAGGGAGAGATTGTTGCAAGTATGAAGGTGTTGTCATTGATGTCAACTGGTTAACTACTTGTCAATTGGTTGCTATTGTCATTAATGTCATGGAAGTTGGTTATTGGTTGTATATATCAAGGATATTGAGAAAATTGTAATAAAGAAAGTTTTCAAGTATTTTGTGTGTGCTCTACATTTTACATAGGGATGTGTTCCTATGCTAGTATGGTTTTGAGGTATTATTCATCGTTGTTGGTAGTTGTTTTATCCAGAATTTGGGTCTCTAAATCATTGTTCAATGCAAGATATCTTCACCAATATGTGATTGTGCATTTTGATGTGTTTGGCTAAGGTCCGAGAGAAATGTAGTTGCTCCATATTTCTCCATATTTTAGTTTTAGGACTTGTTATTATGAGAGTAAGTTGATGAGGTCATATTCAAGTGAAATTTTCTATTCAAAAGATTGGATCAAGTTAAGGATGCATGTTCTTAATTGTTTTATGTGTTTTACACTAGTGTTGGTTGACCTTGTGTTAAACACTACTTATGAAGTCTATGGAAGCATGTTGAAGCATGTTGGAACTTATTTAGGTCCTCATTAAGTATGAGTTTGGGTCATCCTCATTCTAATTACACTATAAAATTTTTTAGCGCCAACCTAATTTGAATTTTGTAAATAAAAATGATGTATGACCAAACTTGGATAAGTTTCAAGGTTAAAAATGGTATAAATATAAGTTGAGATGATTTTGAAAGTGGAATGAAAGCAAGATAGATGCAAAAAAGTGTGTGTTTGTGTGATGCGAGTTTGAGCAGATGAGGGCAAAATTTAATTGTTGAGTTTCTGGAGGTAGTGAGTTGAAGGTGTACTCTATCAATTAAGCATGTTTGGAAGTGTGTGAGGAAATTGTGGTGGAAATCGCTGGTACATTGAGATAGTTTTCTCTCTATGACAATCCTCTTCTATCTTCTTTATAATTCTATGGCAATGAGCCCTCTGGGTGGTTAACCCTTATTGGATAGTTTGTCCTATTTTTGACAAGTAAGTCTTGTCTTGGCAGTGATCCTTTCTAATAGTGAGCCTTTTTATTCCATTTTGGAATTATTTATATTATGAGCTAATTCTCACCATGGTTTTTCCCTCATTGGGTTTTCCATGTAAATCTAGTGTTATTATGTGTATGGTTTTACTTCTTTTAGTTTCTACTTCTGCACTTAATGATTAATCACATTAGCATAGTAAAGGATTTGTGAATGGTTATTGATCTAACTTCTAGAAAGTTTTAAAGGTTAAAATTGTTACAATTGATTCAACCCCCCTCTCAGTTGTCTTGTTCAACAAACCTAATATTATTTTTTACATGAAGTCAAACTTAATAGTACCTGACTTGTTTCTTCTCTATTAACATATGGAGATATGTGATATTTTTCCATGTCACATAGAGAAGGAAGAGGGGGTTTGTCATTAGTAAGTATTCAATGCTCTCTAATTTTGTTATTGATAAAGGGGAGGATCATTCACATAGTTGTGTGTGGACCCTAGATTTTATTAGTGACAACCTATTGGTTTATGTTTTGTTTATGATCTTAATTTTACAAAAGAAAGATGTGAGTTATGGGAATGGATGACCACAAATCTTCCTAAGATGAATGGGTAATATGAGGCAATTTTTTATATGGTGGAACATTATAAAGATCATAATTGGTCTAGTCAAGTTAACATGAGTAATGAGGAATTTGATAAATGACTATATTTTTCTAAAATTTTGGGGGTTAGAGATCCACTTGATAAAAGGTTTTTGATCCATAATATTAATTGTTCAATTGGACTAATTATATACTCAAATATGATATTAAGATAAGTATGTTAGATAGGTTTTATATCTCTCCTAACCTGAAATCAACTTAGGATTCCTCTATGATCAACATGAATGTAGATTATTATATTTTCCTCTTGGATCATTTTATTGTCTTTTTTTCCATTTCAAAGGTGGAAACTAATGGATTTGATTTTCAATTTCATTTCAAGCTTAATAATTCACAATTAAAAATATTTCATGTATTGACTCTATGGTGGGAATTTGTAGTTCCATTTCCAAGCAAAGAGAAGAGGATTCTTACAAAGGAATGGTGGAACTATGTTGTATCTCAATGTGTTATTTTTTAGAATCCTTTGGTAAAATATTGAATTGGTAGTGAAAATGTAAAGAAAAATATCATCAAGTGAAGCTAAAAAGTAAAGGATACTACTTAATTATGACCCCTAAAAAGTTAATATTCAAACTTTGATAACTTATATTAAAGCACAACTATCTAAACTTGATATTTACATAGGTTAAGGAGTCAATATTAGGGCTATATTACATTAAATTAAAGACTTGGTAATAGAGGCTATATATACTTCTTCATTTATTTAAATTATAAATATAAAAGGGAGTATATTAAGTTATCCAAGATGATATTAGGAAAGTTCATATGAATTTAGTAGAAATGAAATCTATGTTTCAAAAAAATTATGAGATTTCTTTTAGAAAGAAGTCTTATTGGAAAGATACACAAGTAATTTGGATGATATTATTAAAGAACATATTCCAAAGAAGGTGGATGTGGAATATAGTCAGTTTTTAGATAGTAATTTTTCTATTGAGTACCTGGAGCATGTTGTATTTTCAATGGATCCTAAAAAAAGTCCTAATGTTTATGGGTTTTCAATTGAATTTTATCACAAATGTGATCAAACATTAAGTAATATTTTTATCTTCTATGTTTATAAGATTTGGAACAAGGCTCATTAGGGCCTACTATAAATGAAGGCCTAATCAAGCTTCTTTTGAATGGTAATAATGCATATTCTATTTCTAGATGTCTTTTTATTACCTTTTTTAACACATATAAAATTATTGCTAAGGCCTTAGCTATAAGGATCAAAACATTGGAAAAAGGGATAGTTATACCTGAACAAACATGGTTCCTTGATGAAAAATTTAATATTGATAACTTAACCTTGGCTTGGGAAACTAGTGAATGCACTCAACAATCAAGATGAAATTCTTGTTGGTTAAGCTATATTTCTATAAAGCTTATAAAAAAAGTGGTGGAGTTTTACCATTAAAATATTGCAATGGTTGGGTTTTGGTACCAAAATTTTTAAGCATGTTCAAATGTTACCTAATGATGTTAATGCCCAACTAGTTATTAAAGATTCAATGTCTAATTTATTCCCTCTACAACACTCTATTTAGAAATGTTGTCCCTTATCACCATTCATCTATGTTCTTATTTCTAATGGTCTCGGGTATCTATTGTAAAAATGCAATCAAATAAATTTGATTAAAGGTATATCTATCGCTAACAATGTAATAGTTCTTGTGTATTTTTTATGATAATATGCTTTTCATTCAAATTTTTGAATAAAAAATTGCACATTTTGGAGTTCCTAAATCTATACCAATTTATTTTAGGTTCTAATTTAGCTCATAATAAAGGAAAAAATTAATGATTCAAGCTGATCTAATTCCTTAATGGATCCCTATGGAATGGAAGAAAATAAAACATGGGAAGATTACTCAATACTTGGGTATACAATTTATATTATGTCACCCTTTTTGATATTGGAGTTGGTTCAAATAAGTAAGCTGAAAAACTCTATACTTGGGGGAGAAAATTTCTATCATTGGCTAAAAAAATTAAGTTTTGAATAAGATATTCTTGACCTCACATGTATGCTACTCTTGCTGTTGGATGTCGTCCAAGAAAGGATATTAGGACTTGAATAAAATCATATGAAATTTCTTATGGACTAACTAGGACATAAAAATGAGTTTTAGATCTAAATTTTTTCTTTATTCTATACAACCAAAAGATAAAGGTCGATTAGACCATTTCTTGTTCATTAGCTAAATCAATAATTAGAGTTGTGTGAGGTGAAGAACAATGAAAATTTTTGGTGCATCATTGTATTAATCTTGTGGCTATCAATGGTAAATGGCAAGGTGTTTGATGGTTGGATAAAATTCTATACTACATTCATTAATATAAACGTATCATTCCATTTAAAATCTATTTTGTTAGTGTTAGAGAATGATTTGGCCCCTAATAAATATGCCCATAATTGTTGGAAAAACAAGGATAGACAACTAAGAGGGGGGTGAATCAGTTGTTATAGAAATTAAACTTATTCAATCTTAATCAACCTTTAATCTCAGATCTGATAATTAACAGTGAAATCATAAATCAACAACACATCGTAAACACATTAACACCAAGATTTTTATATGTGGAAACCCTATTAGGGGAAAAACCATGGTGGATGTTAGTCCACAAGATTATACCCTATTAGAAGTATAATGAAAGAAATGAATAAGGAATGCAAATGCATTCAGGAACACTGCCTAGAGCTCACTACTCAAAGGGAAGGCTCATTTCCTAACATAAAATTATCAAATTAAATCCATCTCCTGAGGTTGAACTTAGAAATTAGCTTCTACAAAGCCTAATGACAGTTTTGGTTAGACATAAAAACACTTCTTCACAGTTCGCTCAATATTCTTCACAGCCTTCCTTGAAATCAAATGATCTAATCTTTATTCACACATTTCAAATACATTCACCGAGCATACACCACAAAAAAACACTTCAATATGAAGAAACAATCACTCTTATATATCCGCTACATGAATTTAGATCAACAATTGTGTTGGCCACAAATAAAGAAAAAATTACAATTGTCGGCCCAATTTATGAACAAATCTCAATGTGCACCAACCTAAGTCAGTCACATAGTAATGAAGACCTAAATGAACATCCTCAAACATGCCAAAAAATAAAATATTAATCCACAAGGATCCGCAACACACTACCACCATAACGTCGGCCAAGAACATAAAAACCTTGAGCACACAAAGGAAAATCTTCGATCATGAGCACACCAATCAATGCAGATGTACCAAAATAATAGAGAATGATCTAGAAACATCAAAGAACATCACAATAGCATACATAATAACTTAATTTACCATAATTGCATTCTCTTCTTCTAGAAACACTTGCTACAGTAAAAAATAACTGTAGGAACTCAGAAACTTATAACTCACTCCAACCTTGATGCGTACCACTAAAAATTTCGGACAACATACTACATAGGATCAACAAGAGACCATTTAATGTGTGATCTCTGATTATCAACATACACAATTTTCCACCATTTTGATCTTCACAGCTTCAAAAACTGCATACAACATATTTTTTCTATTTTTTATCAATATCCTCGACATATATAGCCTTTAGAATCATTAATGCTAATAGTGTTGACATCAATGACAACCACATATTAGAAACACAACCACAACATCTGAAATCTCCCCATTTGGCATTGATGGAAACACATGATGTGAAAAATACCATCAACACACCTAGCTCTTCACATAGTACTCTTCTCCTCCTTTGTTTTACACTTCTCCCCCTTAGATTGTACAAGGTTTTTCAAATTACACTTCTCCCCCTTTGACATCAATGGAAAAGGTACACAAGCTCTGAATCACATATCATCTGAATCATTTGACTACTCCCCCTGAGTAGCAGCCACCACAACATCAATCTGAAACAAGATCTCACTGTAAGTGCACAGATAGATGCAAAGACTTTCATCTTAGTTCAGATTAGGAGGGGGAATCATCCCTAACTTTCCTCTGAGATACTCAAAAGTATCCTTAGGCAATGGTTTAGTGAAGATATCTGCAATTTGTTCCTTAGTGGGCACATATTCCAATCTGACTTCTTTATCACTCACTTTGTCTCTTAAAAAGTTATACTTGATACATATATGTTTTGTCTTTGACTGTAACACTTGATTCTTGAAAATGTTTATGGCACTTGAATTGTCATAGAATATAGCAATAGGCTCATTATACTCAATTCTGATATCTCTGAGCATTTTTTCATCCATAATACTTGAGTGAAATTGTTTGCAACAATAATATATTCTGCCTCAACAATAGATAAGGAAATGGAATTCTTCTTTTTACTTAGCCAAGACACCAACTTCTTCCCCAAGAAGAATGCACCACCACTTGTACTTTTTTTGTCATCTACATCTCCTACCCAATCTACATCTGTAAAGGAATTTAGAGTAAGATAATCATCCCTAGGATACCAAAGACCAAAATCAATTGTTCCTTTTAAGTATCTGAAAATCCTCTTTATTACAGTCACATGTGATTCCTTTGGATCAGCTTGATATCTAGCAACCATGCACACAACATTCATAATGTCTTGTCTGGTTTGATTCAAATATAGCAATCCACCAATCATTGAACTATACCTCTTTTGATTAGCCTTAAGAGAATCATCATTCTATGTTAACTTGCATCTGATTATCATGGGTGTACCAACTGGTTTTGAGTCTTCCATGCCAAACTTTTTTAGTAACTCTTTTACATATTTGGACTGAGATATGAAAATTCCATCATCTAACTAAGTTATTTGCAATCCTAAAAAGAATTTCAGATTTCCTATCATTGACATCTCAAATTTAATTTTCATTTCATCAACAAAATTCATGCATAAGTCATCATTACCTTCAAAAATATGTCATCAACAAAGACTTCAATAATTAACTCTTTATCTTGATCCATCTTGAAATACAAATTACTATGAACATTACCTTTATTGAATCCAAGCTTCAACAAGTATCTATCCAATCTAGCATACCATGATCTAGGGGCTTGTTTGAGTCCATATAGTGCTTTCTTCAATTGGAAAACCATGTCTTTTTCATCACTTAGTTGAAATCCATCTGGTTTCTCAACATAAACTTCTTCTTCTAACTCACCATTCAAGAATGCCGAATTCACATCCATTTGATAGAATTTGTAATTCTTGAAATTAGCATACACAAGAAATAATCTTACAACTTCAATTCTAGTAATAGGGGAAAAGGTCTCTTCAAAATCAATACCTTCCATCTGTCAATATCCTTTACATACCATTCTTGCTTTGTTTCTAACTACTTCACCTTGCTCATTCAACTTATTTCAAAAGACCCATTTGGTTGCAATCACATTTTTGTCCCGAGGTCTTGGAATAAGAGTCAATGTATCATTTTTCTCTATCTGCATCAATTATTCCTTCATTTCTTCCATCCAATATTCATCTTTACATGCTTCATTGACATTACTAGGCTCAGTCTTGGAAATCAGACAATATTTTTCTGTAATTATTCTTCTAGTCTGCAAACCTTTATTCTTGTATCCTATAATTTGATTCTCAGAGTGATTTAGCTTTACATACCTTGGAACTTTTGGATTCTCTTTGACTTTTGGTTCTTTTGTTCTTTCTTCTACAATTATACTAGCCTCTTCTTCATGATTCTCTTGATTCACTAGAACAATTTGAATTTGATTTTATGTCTGCATATTCTTTCCATTATCAATATTATCTTGTTGGTCATTTGAATCATATCCATAGTATTTGGATGATCTACAGTGTCTTCATCAACTCTGACATTTTCATTTTCAACCATTTTCTTCAATCTTCTATTATAGCACCGGTATGCCTTGCTCTTAGTAGAGTAACCCAAAAATGTTCCTTCATCACTTCTAGCATCAAAATTTCCAATATCTTCATCTCTCTTAATATAAAATCCACTTCCAAATATTTTGAAATACTTAACAGTAGGCTTATAACCAAACCATAGTTCAAAAGGAGTCTTACCAGAATTACCATTAACATTTACCTAGTTGATAGTGTATACAGTAGTGCTTACAACTTCTCTCCAGTAGATATGAGGAATATTTCCTTCCAACATCATAATTCTACCAACATCTAGAATTTTTCTATTCTTTCTTTCAACAACTCCAATTTGTTGAGGGGTCTGGGGAGCAGATAACTATCTTTTGATTCCATGCTCTTCACAAAATGTATTGAACTCCCGAGAAGTGAATTCACCACCTCTATCTGATCTTAAGAATTTGACCATCAAACCTGTCTCATTTTATGCCAAAGCTTTGAAACATTTTAACTTTTATAGAGCTTCAAGTTTTTTCTCTAAAGAAAGCAACCCATATCATCCTAGAGTAATCATCAATGATCAACATAAAGTACCTTTCTCCTTGTAGACTTCTGATTCTGGATGGACAACATAGATCAATGTGAAATAACTCCAATACACCATTGGAATGATGTTGTTTTCTCTGAAAAGAAGTTCTTGTCTGCTTTCCCATTTGAAATTCCTTGCATATAGTGTCAGTACGCTTCACTAACTTAGGTAGATCTATGTCTTCTTGAGTGGAGCTTACTTTGACAATGTTATCAAAATTCACATGACATGACAAACTCCTATGCCATAACCATCTTACATCAACCTGAGCAATTAAGAAACTTTCACTGGAATCACTCAGGTGAAAAATATTACCTCTTGTCTTTGTACCTAAAGTAATTCAATTTCCAGAGCTTCCCAATATCCTGCACTTGCCATCTCTTAACTAAATATTGTATCCCTTGTCTACCATCACTCCAACACTCAACAATTTATGCTTCAATCCTTCAACATAAAGAACATCATCAATATTACATTTACCACCAAGAGAAGTAGTGCCTTTGCAACAAATCACACCAAATTCTTTATCTCCAAATCTTACAACACTACCATCATAATTTTCTAAGCTTAGCAACTTTCTTTTGTCACCAATCATATGATGTGAGAATTTGCTGTCAATCACCCATTCATCCTTTTCATCAATTTTGGTTGCAAGAGATTTCTCAATATTCTAATTGTTAGCAGATTTAGTAGACACCGTACCATTTTCCTTGATAGCAATGAATACCCATCCATCTTCATTTGTAGTTTCTTTATCAGATTCATCATCAGTAACACCTTCTTCAACATAATAACATTTCTTTTGAAATATAGACTTGTCAGGTTTATACTTAGAAACTCTTTCAGGACACTTTGATGCAAAATGACCTATCTTACTGCAAGAGAAACATTCAATAGGTAGTTTTCCTTTGTACTTACCATTTCCTTTGGATTCTCTTTTCAAAATCAATGCTTCCAGATCTTCTATCTCTCTTTCTTCATCTTCATATTTGAATGTATTTTTGGAACTTTCTCCCAAATCATATCTTCGTTGGCTTTTTCGGATACAGTAGCTTTAAATGCAAATTCTATTTTCAGAGTGGACTCACCAAATTCACTCAACTTAAAGGTAGCTAGTTTACCAATCAACATGTCTCTTGTGACATTTGTTACTATCTTGAGCTCTTCAATAGCATGAGATTTTGTTTTTTAAGAAGTAGAAACAAATAGGAGAACTTTCGCCACAATTTCATCTTCATCCATGACTCCACTAACACATCTAATACCCATCATTAGTTCATTTACTTTCTACATGAAAATATAAATGTTTTCATCTTCACTTATCTTCGAGTTCTCCCACTTGCCTTTCAGACTTGTTAGCTTAGAAATCTTCACTTGAGCATCTCCTTCATACAATGTTTCCAATTTCTTCTAGATCTCATGTGCTATATTCAGACCTATCACATTTGTCATATTTGAATCTGTCAAAGCACTCAATAATGATTCAATAGCCCTAGCATTGATTTTAGCTTCTTTGATCTCATCAGGAGTAGTAGGACCATTCTGAGGAATATTATATCCATTCTTTGTAATCTTCCAAAAGGGTTAACCAATGCACTTCAAATGACACTCCATTTTGATTTTCCATAGAGAGTAATTTGTATCATCGAATCTAGGACTGTCTTTCTTGTATGATGCCATCTCGGATCACCTCAAGCTATTAAAATCATTTAGAGGAACCTACTTTGATAGAAATTGATCACAAAACAAGGATAAACAACTGAGAGGGGGGGTGAATCAGTTGTTACATAAATTAAACTTATTCAATCTTAATCAACCTTTAATCTCAAATTTGATAATTAATAGTGAAAGCATAAATCAAAAACACATCATAAACACATGAACAACAATATTTTTATACGTGGAAACCCTATAAACCCTGTTAGGGGAAAAATCACGGTGGATGTTAGTCCACAAGATTATACCATATTAGAAGTATAATGAAATAAATGAATAAGGAATGCACATGTATTCAGGAACACTGCCTAGAGCTCACTGCTCAAAGTGAAAGCTCAATGCCTTACATAAAACAATCAGATTAAATCCATCTAATGAAGTTGAACTGAGAAATTAGCTTCTACAAAATCTTGATGATCGTTTCGGTTAGGCATAAAAATACTTCTTCACACTTCATTGAATCTTCTTCACACTCTACTTTGAAATCGAATGATTTGATCTTTATTGAAATATTTTGCATACATTCACTAAGCATACACCACACATGCACACTTCAAAATGAACAAATAATTGCTCTTATATATCCACTACATGAATTTACATCAACAACTTGGTCGGCCACAAATAAAGAATAAATTACAACTGTCGGCCCAATTTATGAACAGATATCAATGTGCACCAACCTAAGTTGGTCACATAGTAATGAAAACCTAAATCAACATCCTCAAACATGCCAAAAAACAAAATATTATTCCATAAGGATCCGCAACATGCTACCACCATCATCTCGGCCAAGAACATAAAAAAATCGAGCACACAAAGGAAAATCTTTGATCACGAGCACACTGATCAACACAAACATACCACAATGATATATAATGATCTAGAAACATCACTAAACATCACAGTAGCATACACAATAACTTAATTTACTATAATTTCATTCTCTTCTTCTAGAAACACCTGCTACAATCACAAAATAACTATAGGAACTCAAAAAATTATAACTTGCCCCAATCTTGATCCATACCACTGAAACTTCGAAAAAAAATACTAGATAGGCTCAACAAGAAACCCTTTAATGCACGACCTTTGATTATCAACGCACACAATTTTCCACCATTCTGATCTTCACAGCTTCATAGACTACCTGCAACATATTTTTTCTAATTTTCTCAATATCCTCGACATATACAACCTTTAGAATCATTAATGGTAATAGTATTGATATCAATGACAAGCACATATCAGCAACATAATCACAACATCCAACAATAATAAATGACCCTCTTTCCTGATAGGCATTGCTGCCAAGTTGCTAATAGCTCTAGAAAAGCCATAATTGCATTTGTGGATTTCCTTTGAATTGAGAGGTACAACTCCCTCATATGATTTAAATTAGTAATAAATGTGCTTTTAACTAGAAATTAATAAAGGTGAAAAAGATTAGCATATAAAAATGATGCTAATACAAAATAAATTCTAAAGAGATAATTAATTAGCTAGCTCATAGACTGTACACACTAATGATGAATGTAAATGTAAATAGAAAGAGAAACTCCATGATTGAAATAGATGAAATAAATGCAACTGAATAGATTCCTCACAAAAAATATATCCTATTTACGTACATGACTCACAAGTCAATATGGCCAACATTTCATTCAACTCACAACTCATAGATTGTGAGTTATTGTAACTAAAAAGTAAATGAAATTCAAAGCTAAATGTACTATTCATTCCTCAACTACAACATAGTGTATTCTCCAAGAATCAAACCCTTGTTGAATGGTTCTTTACCTAGATATAGAGGTCACATTCCTCTCTTTGATGGTTATTGGTTAGTTACTGTAACGCCTTCTTGCTACATAACTGTCCATCTTGGAAAAGTGATGAAATAGTTAGAAAGATTACATCGCTAATAATAAGACTTTAGGTGATTTTTGAGAATTTCTTAATTAGAATCCTACCTTGTGACCATCAACTCTTGACCAGTTTGCATGCTTTACAAATTAAGCATTAAATAATTGTCGCAGAGGTGCGATGAAAGCGCATGTGCTAGCTGCCTAGCAAGATGATCAATTGGGAATGCAACTTAAATTATAGTCATATCAACAATTAATCTCAATCATATTTCCATCCTATCACCTTGATCATCCTCAACTCAAATGTCTTTCCAACCTTCTATAAATTCAATAGGAACTACCTTACTTCACCAACCTGAAGTGTCAAACATGGCGAGTTGGTGCAAGGGAACCCATAGGTCTTCATGCCTCCAAGGGAGGTAAAAAGTTGGTATTTTTTTTTTGAGTTGTTTGCATGTAATAAGGTCTTCAAATACCATTTCATTTTTTTTGGGTCTAGTTTGAGTTCTTAGGGGTGAGTTAGTGTGCAAATGCAAAAATTGTCAAAGTTGCAGAATGTTGTAAAAGCAACTTTTGCATTTTGTTGTCAAAGGTAGGCATAACGATGTTTGTTAAGTTTATAATTTGAAAGTTGGTTAAGAACCATTTAGAAATGGTTTTAAGTGTTTAAAAAGGCATTTTATGGTTGACACAAGGTTTGGTTGCTGAAATTTGAAATATTGGAGCAATAAAAACTCTGTTTTCCTGCATTTTCTAAACACTCTTTGTTGCTAAATCAAGTTGTATAGATCTATACAATCTAGGGATGCACTAAAAAAAATTAGGATTGATAAATCACTGAGTCTAATTCATTTTTGGCACTTATTTCATGTCATTTCATTGTATTTTGAGTGAGTTGTGTTGATTTTACTGAAAACTAGTCAAAACCCTAGTTAAGGTAACCGATGAGTAAACAAAATGCAATAAAATCCATTCCACCCAGTGAGAAATTTTGAAACTTGGTGGAATGGTTGGTGTTGATGTGTGCTTTGAGAGTCCTAGGTTGCAAATGTAGGAGATGGGTTTTTCATGTTTGGAGGAGCACTAAAGGTTTGATATCTTCATATATCAGACTGAAGGAGCCCTAGTGATTTGTCAAAGTTGATGGATACCATTGGGGGAATGAATATTGATGTAAGAGTTGATGTTTTGTGCCATGTGTGACATGTGGAGAGTGTTGGAATGGGTTTTGAGAGACTTTGAAACCTTGAACACATTTGGAGCATGCCTAGTTGCCAATTAGGCCTAGTCAAGGAATAGGACAGTCAAAATTTGAAGCCTTCTATACAAAGAAACCTACCTAGTTTTGAGATATGTTTAATAATGGCCAAATGAGTATTTGAAAAAAAAATCTTTATTGGAGATCAGTTCTTGTTGGGAAGTTATGCCAAAAAATTCCTTTTCAAAAGGCTACAAGGAAGAACAAGGGTTTATGAAGGAAAAACCACTTTTTGGTGAACAAAGGCACTTGTTTAAGGTTGTTTTGAGATTTTCTACCCTTTCTTTGCATCAAATTGGTATTAGAGAATAGGTTTTATTTGAAGAGGAAAAGTTGAAGAGATGAAGGAACAAAGATGCCTCCAAAAGGGAATCTAACTGCTAGAGAGGTGAATCTATTGAATGATAGACATGCCAGAGAGATAAGAGAAATGAAGGAGAGGCTTGATTCCATGGAAAAAAGTCAATGAAGAGTAGTGGTCGTAGGAGACTTGAGTGACCAAGAAGAAGGGGAAGAGGAAAGTTCCCAAGGAGGCTCCAAGGAAGAGATGGATCCTAATGACTTGAGGATGCCAAAGCTATTGAAGGAAGTCAAGGGAGAAGGCCCTAAGATGAAGATGGATTGACCAATGTATGGAGGGAAATTGGATAGTGAAGAAATACTAGATTGGATAGGAGCATTGGATAAGTACATTGAATATTAAGATGTTATAGAAGAGAAAAGGGTGAAGTTGGCCAAGACAAAGTTGAAGGACCATGCCTTACTTTGGTGGGATTATGTACAAGATGAAAGGAGAAAGAAGGGAAAGTCTAAAATCACCTCTTGGGATAGGATGGTTTCTAAACTCAAAGGAAAATTCCTACCTGGTGACTATAACATTCATTTATTTAAAAGGATTCAAAACCTTAAGCAAAAGGAGATGGATGTGCAAACCTATACAAAGGAGTTCTACAAATTGAATATAAGGGAGGTCCATGTAGAAGATGATGTGGAAAAAGTGGAAATATACATCAATGGGTTGAGATACAACCTTCAAGATGAATTAAGCCTCACCAATCCAATAATAGTGGAAGAGTGTTATCAATTGGCCATCAAGTCTGAAGATAAGTTGAGGAGAAGGAAAGAAAAGAAAAGTAGGGGTAGAGGAAGAAATTGCAAAGGAAGGGGGACATTTTTTGGTAGGGGGAAATCCCAAAGATCACAAGGAGAATCAAGAAACAATCAAGAACAAAGTTTAGACTCTCGAGGGATAGCTTTAGAGGAAGAAGACCCAATAATAGGGGCAGATTTGGAGGCCAAAGAGGAGGATCAAGTGGATTCACCGAGAAATGTTATGTGTAATAAATTTGTAGGCCATCAAGCATGGCAATGCACTGAAAATCAGTCTAGTACTTCATTTGGAGGAGAAAGAAGAAATTAGTTTGTACAAGGAGAGGAAAATGAAAGTGTGAACTCTCCTTCACATAATGTTGATCCAGAAGTTGGTGAGTCTCTCATGGTGAGAAGGACTTTGATCAAAGTACCAATGGAGAATGAGTCACTACAGATAAATTATCTTTTTAGAACTACATGTAAGTGCCTAGGTAAATGTTGCAAAGTTGTAATTGATTCAGGTAGCATTGACAATTTGGTTTCTATAGAAATGATAGAAAAGATTAAGTTGAAAATAATCCCTCATACCACTCCATATACAACCTCTTGGCTTAACAAAGGTCAGCAAGTAGTTGTGAATGAACAAAGTTGGGTAGAGTTTCACATAGGGGGATACAAGATAAGGTTTTGTGTGACATAATACCAATGGATGTGTGTCATTTTCTTTTGGGAAGGCCTTGGCAGTATGATAGGAAGGCAATCCATGATGTGAGAAAAAATACATATTCCATAGAAAAGGATGGGGTTTCTTACACCCTCACACCATTGAAAGATGAAAGCCTAGATTCTCAAGTAGGGCCTATTGTAATGTTAATCAATGAAAAGGAGTTCCTAAAGACCTTGGAAGAGGATAATGTGGGTTTTTCCATCATATTACGGCCTAAATGTTTCATGGAAATAGAAAAGAAAGAGGATTTTCCTTTATAGGTGAAAACATTGTTGAAGAAATATGATGAAATACTGGTTGATGAGATTCCTAGCACCTTGATACCTATGAGGGACATTAGACACCATATTGATTTCATTCTAGGGGCTAGTTTTCCCAACAAAGCTGCTTACAAGATGATTGCACAACAAAATGAAGAGATTAAGAGGCAAGTGCAAGAATTCCTTGACAAGGGGCTGATTAGTGAGAGTTTGAGTCCTTGTGAATTTCCCACAATTCTAGCACCAAAGAAAGGAGGTGAGTGGAGGATGTGCACTGATTCTAGGGCCATCAATAAGATCACAATAAGGTATACTTTTCATATTCCAAGGATTGAAGACCTAATGGATTGTTTGGGTGGTTCATGCTACTTCTCCAAGATTGATCTCAAGAGTGGCTATCATCAAATTAGAATCAGACTTGGTGATGAATGGAAAACAACCTCCAAGACAAATGAAGGGTTGTATGAAGGGATGCTAATTCCTTTTGGTTTGTCAAATTACCCTAGTACTTTCATGTGCTTGATGAATGAGGTGCTTAAAACTTTCATTGATAAGTTTATGGTAGTGTATCTTCATGATATTCTTATTTTTAGAAAAACTAAAGAAGAGAATTTGCAGCATTTAGATTTGGTCTTGAGAAGATTGCATGAAGAAAAACTAATGATTTTGAAGAAGTGTGAGTTCTTGAAAATAGAGTTGGTTTACCTTGGTTATGTGGTCACCAATGGCACATTTAAGATGGATCCAAGTAAGGTTGAGGCTATCCTATGTTGGCCTACACCCAAATTAGTGGCTGATGTAAGGAGTTTCCATGGTTTGGCTAGTTTTTACAGAAAAATCATAAGAGGTTTCCAATCATGTTTGTGCTCCTATGATTGATACAATAAAGGGTGATAAAAGGAAGAATTTTGTTTGGTCTAATGAGTCTGATAGGAGTTTTGAATATTTTAAAATCAAAGTTGCTAAGTAGCTCATATTGACTTTGCCTACTTTTGATAAGGTCCTTACCATTGAATGTGATGCAAGTGGCTATGCTATAGGTGTTGTCCTTAGTAAAAAAATCATACCTATTACCTTTTTTAGTGAAAATTTGAATGAAGCCAAGAAAAAGTATTCTTCCTATGATCTTGAAATGTATGTAATGGCACAAGAATTAAAGAAATGGAGACATTATTTACTTCCTAAGGAGTTTATTGTGTTTACTGACAGTCATGCTCTCTAATTTTTGAACACTCAAAATAAAATTAGTAGTAGGCATGTGAAATGGGTTGAATATTTACAAGGTTTTACATTCACCATTAAGCATAAGAAAGGGCAGGCTAACAAAGTGGCAGATGCATTGAGTAGAAGAGATCTCATGGTGCTAGAAATTCAATTAAAAAGAATAGGAGTGGATTCTTTGAAAGGTTTTTACATTGATGATGCAAATTTTAAATACATTTATGCAAGTTGTAGGCAGCCTTGTAGCAACAATAGTGAAAAGTGGCTTGATTTTTTGATCCGAGATGATCTATTTTTCAAAGGGGCATAATTATGCATTCCTAAATGTTCAATGAGGGATAAATTAACCAAAGGAAAGAAAAGTGGAAGCCTTGCAGGTCATTTTGATCTTGATAAGACCTTGGAGCAGTTGAAGAGGCACTACTGTTGGCCAAAAATGCAAACTGATGTGAGGAACTTTGTGGATAAGTGTACCATTTGTCAAAGGGCTAAAGGATCTAGCACTAATGCAGGGTTATATCAACCTCTTCCCTTTCCTAATAGGCCTTGGGAATCAATTAGCATGGATTTTGTGATGGGGTTGCCTAAAACTCAAAGAGGTTTTCACTCAGTGTATGTTGTTGTGGATAGGTTTTCTAAGATGGCACACTTTATACCTTGTAATAGTACAAATTATGCTTCATAAATTATAGTAATATTCTTCAAGGAGGTGGTAAGAATCCATGGTTTACCTCTTAGTAGTGTATCAGATAGGGATAGCAATTTTGCTGGTCAGTTTTGGAGAACTCTATGGAAGAAACTTGGAACAAATTTGAGTTTCAGTTGTACCTATCACCCTCAAACTGATGGATAGACCGAAGTGGTGAATAAGAGCCTTGAAAACATCCTAAGATGTTTAACAAAGGAGCACTCAACACAATGGGATATGGTTTTTCCTCAAGAAGATTTTGTTTACAATGACTATGAAAAAATGTGTAGGCAAGATTACTTTTGAGATTGTTTATGGTTTGTAGCCTAGGGGTGTAGTTGAATTGAGAGATGTTAGTTGGATAGAAAGGAAGAGTGCTGAAGGTGAATAATTTGTTGTGGTTATGCAATAAATCCACCAACATGTCAAGGAAAATCTTCAAAAGAATGTTGAGAAATACAAGAACAATGTTGATCTAAAGAGGAGAGAGGTTCACTACAAGGTTAGAGACTTGGTATTAGCTCATTTGAGGAAGAAAATATTTGCTAAGGGGTAGTATTCTAAATTGAAAATGAGGAAGATAGGGCCATGTAAAGTGGTGTAAAAGTTTGGAGAGAATGCCTATGAGATAAAAATTCCTCTTGAAGTTGCCATTTCTCCTATTTTTAATGTTTCTGATCTTTACCCTTATAAAGGGGATGTTGTCTTAGGTGATAATGAAGGTTCATTAGTTCTCTCAGATGAGTATTGGACTAGGGATCTTCCACCAAGCCAACCCTTGGAGTCGGAAAGCATCTTGGACAAGAAGGAGCTTAAGAAGACAAAGAGAAAGGTCTACTACCAATATTTGGTCAAATGGAAAGGTCTTCCTAATGAGGATGCAACTTGGATGACTAAGGATGATATTACCAAACATGGTTGTACAATTGTAGGTCTTTCCTCAAGTGGAACTTGAGCTTTCTTTTCCTTGGGAGTATTGTGCAGGGGCACCCACAGGTCTTCATGCCTCCAAGGGGGGTCAAAATTTGATATTTTGTTTTGGTTGAGTTGTTTTCATGTAATAAGGTCTTCAAAGACCATTTCATGTTTGTTTGGGTCTATTTTAAGTTCTTAGGGGTGAGTTAGTGTGCAAATGCAAAAATTGTCAAAGTTGCACAATGTTGTAAAATCAACTTTTGCATTTTGTTGCCAAAGGTAGGCATAATGATGTTTGTTAAGTTTATAATTTAAAAGTTGGTTGAGAACCATTTAGAAATGGTTGTAAGTGTTTAAAAATTCCTTGTATGGTTGACACAAGGTTTGGTTGTTGAAATTTGAAAGGTTCTTGACCAATAAAAACTCTATTTTCCTACATTTTTCGAACGTTCTTTGCTGCTAATCAAGTTGTATGGATCTGTACAATCCAGGGATGCACTAAAACCAATTGGGACTGATAAAGCATTGAGTCTACTTCATTTTGGTATTTATTTCATGTGATTTCATTTTATTTTGAGTGTTGTGTTGATTTTTCTGTAGACTAATCGAAACCCTAGTTTGGGTAACCAATGAGTAAACAAAATGCAATAAACTCCATTCCACTTAGTGATAACTTCTGAAACTTGGTGGAATAAATGGTGTTGATGTGTTCTTTGAGGTTACTAGGTTGTAGATGTAGTAGATGGGTTTTTCACATGTGGAGGAACACTAAAGGTTTGACATCTTCATGTATCAAACCAAAGAAGCCCTAGTGAGTTGTGAAAGTTGATGGATACCATTGGGGGAATGAATCTTGATGTAAGAGTTGATGTTTTGTGCCATGTATGAAATATGGATTTGGGATGGGAATTGAGAGATTTTGAAACCTCGAAAACATTTGGAGCATGCCTAGTCGCTAATTAGGCCTAGTGAAGGAATAAGACTGCCAAAATTTGAAGCCTTTCGTATAAAGAACCCTACCCTAGTTTTGAGATATGTTTAATAATGACCAAATGGGTATTTGAAAAAAAATTAATTTATTTGATATCAGTTGTGGTTGGGAAGTTATGCCAAAAAATTCCTTTTTGAAAGGCTACAAGGAAGAACAAGGGTTTATGAAGGAAAACCCACTTTTTGGTGAACAAAGGCACTTTTTTAAGGCTGTTTTAAGATTGACTACCCCTTCTCACATCATAATTGCTCAAAGTGATGGAGTTTACATGAATAAATTCATTTTCATTGAATAAATTGAATTTAATCCCCTCTTTAGGCATTCTTCTGACCAACTAAAGGACGTCTTCATTGTCTAGAGCGAAGTCGAAGAGGAGGTGCTACACCACATAATAGGAGATGCATTTATAAACCAGGTGAATGTGCACAATGAAACACTCCTAGAGTGTTTTTTGTACACTGTAATCCAAACCTCTGGGCATTGTGATTGGGGAATGTAGGTATTAGAGCGACAGGTTTGACCAAAGTTTCTACACTAGGTGAATGTAGCCATTGTTGGCCTCAACAACTACCCATGAAGCATGTTGGTGGGAAACACCATTTCTATTGAAACCATGACCCAAAATGAAGCCATCGAAGAAGTACCGATCCTTCTCCACACGAGGCTGGTGAGGAATTTCTTGGGGCTATTCACCCAATTTCTACAGTCTCATGAGAAGCTTCTATCACTTGCCTAGATAGATCACATATAGGTGGTGGTGGAGGAAATTTGTGTACCAATGTTTTACCTTTGTGTATGAAGATATCATCATTTTAATACTATTTAGCAACTTTTTGTAATCGAAAAAGAATTTTGTAATCACATTGGTACATATATAATAAAATATATCATTTTATATCTTTTGGTGTAGCGTCTTTATCTGAAAATTCCGCCTTTGATTCTGATTTAATTCTTTGTATATGAATGGTATTTGTTTATTCATTTCTACACAAATGGCATGTTGTTTATCTAAAATACATCTAAATATAATAATTTGCATTGTACTCCTTAAATTCCTTTGAAATTGTGTGTCAATGGTAAAATAGGGGGTTCACATAAATGGTCAAATCACTGCTGGGGTTTTAGGTACTACTTTAATTCCCACCTAGTCTAAAGACTTTGATAAATATTGTTGGTGGTCTTTTCATCAAGTTCATGAACTTAAAGTATGGACCCTTAGCCTTTTGAAAGAATGACTTACAATATTTGAGAAGTTATAATGATACCCTAAAACACCACCTAGCTTAGGAAGACATAGATTTTGAATAAATTGGATACTAAGAGGGGGGGTGAATCAGTATCCACTAAAACTTATTAAGAAAACACCTTTAATTACCTTGTAGCATAAGACAAAGAAGAGCAAAATAAAATATGAAATTCCACAACACTAGAACACCAAATTTTACGTGTTAAACTCAATGAGGGAAAAACCATGGTGAGGATTAACTCACAATATGTAAATTTATATCAATATTGGTAACAAGGAAGCTCATTTCTAGATACAAAAGGATCGCTGCTTACAAGGACTCACTATCCAAATATGGAGGGTCACTGCCTACAAAAATAAGTAAACAAAAATAGCTAACCGCCAGAGTTGAACTTAGGAGTTACACCACATGTGCAAATTTAGTTATGTGATGCTCATATTATTCACTCACATGAAAATAGACTATTCTTCAACCATCTATTCAAACACTTCACTTATACACATGTACATACACACGTCTTATCTTTGCATTCACATTTCCTTCACACCTCATCTGTTAACCATCTTGCATATATACATGATATATTCGTATGCATTAATGAGGTCGACATAATTGATGCAATTCATATTTTCAAAATGATAGCTTGTTGACTTTATATAAAGATTTTTCAAATGTAATTCACCCATGTCATGCAACATCATGTCGGCTGGGACCAAAGCTAGGTCTCACATATAATCCACAATCCATTATAGACTAAATATTAGGTTGGCCATGCTTAACCTAATACCAAAATGAAATCTCAAAAACTAATTCCAATGACATCACCCAAACATATGAACATATGAGAATACATAAATACATGCTTCCAACCATTATAAGCCTTTTCTCAAAACCTTAGATCATACTGATTACTGGATAGAATATGTAGACCAAAATATCAGAGAAAATACTAGATGAGATAAGATTTATCTGCACACTGGTACAAGGTACCAGACCAACATGGTGACATCAATGAAAATATAGGATAGACTTCCAAAAATCTCCCCCTTCGGTATTGATGGAAACATGTGCAAAAATTTTGATTCAAAATTTCCTTTCAAAATTTCCTTTCAATCTCTCTAAAAGTTCTCTTCCAGAAACTCCAAAACTCTTCAAATCTCTCCCCCTTTGACATCAATGGCAAAGGGTGCCAAAAATATGAAAACATGGTGAAATCTGATATTTAGAAATCCTGATTCTTTCAAAATTTAAAAACTTCAAAACTTTCAAGCATCCAATCTTTTAAACCAAAATAACACTTTTCACTTGAAATACATTTTTGTACCTTTCTTTGATAACATGGTGTAATTTCTTCCATTCAAATACCGCAGATTCCATTCTTGTACACATTCTCTCCAATAGAGCCAACAATGTGAAAGAGGCTAACCAATTTGTGGATGAACATTGTTTTTCACAGTCTTTTGCATTAGAGAGTATTTCAAAAAGATGGTCTAACTGGACCTCAAAATTTTCCTTAAGAATTCAGAAGGTCTTTGGTACATCATCCCTTATTCTCTGAACAATGATCATTTCAACTTGTAGTTCACCAATTCTCCACCTTTTCTTTCCCTCTTTGTCTTCAAAAATATCAATCTTATTTCCAATGTTGTTCACCTCAGATTCAATTGCTTCAATTTTTCTTTTGAAATTATCTACTACAGCAGGCCATTGGAGACAATACTTGTATATGTCTGAAATTTTCTTTATGCACTTCTTTGTTTCCATGATTAGTCCAAACAACCTTTTCTTTGCTTTAGAACATCTCTTTTCAACCAAAGCTTCCAACTTGCATCCTTTCGGACCTTCAAGCAATATTCTTTCTTCAACTATTTCAACTAAATGTTTAAGTAAGGAATCATAAATGATAGATACATCAATACCTTTACCAAGTAGATATTCAACTAAAGCATCATCAATTTTAGGTCTATCAATAGGAGAGGCCATGCTCCGTAAATCACAAATTTTATTCATTTTCCCTTTTATTAACATAGTCTAGATGTCATCTAGATCGGTAGATTCTGATCCAGCTAGAGATTCTTCTTTTTCTTCCTTCTCTTCAGGAATAACAATGATATTTTTAAAGAGAGCTTTTCTTTTCTTCAATTCCATAGGGGAATCACTAGTGACTACTTCTAGCTCTTTTGTTTTAGAGGAAGAACCTTCCTCAAATCGACTCAACATAACTTCACCAAAGCTCATTACATTATGCAAGGATAATAAAAAGTTTTTACACGTGCTTTATTTATCCTCTAAACTTTCCAATTGTCTGCATATCTGTCTTGCAATGGGAATCTCAGATTCCTACTCAACGTCTTTCTTTCCCGATAGTGATTTCAAAAAATAAAGTACCAGACATGTAAGTAGGGAACCAAAAAAGAATGGGTATCCTTCTCCTAGAGACATTTGTATGTTCTTGGTGAGATTTTCAAGAATTATCTTACATAGATCAAATTGCTTGTTTTCTTTTACCATTTTATGTGCCAAATACACTGCAATAGCCGAAGTAGAGCTTTCTTGATTTTTAAAATAAATTTAATAAGAAATTTCATATGTAACATACCTAATCGAGGAATCATCAATAGTGTCAATTAGAAGTTCCTGGGGATCTTTTTCAACTCTCATCATTTCCTCTACTTCCTTGTATTTTATAGTCTTCCATCCAAGAAGTTCTCTAACACTACATAATCCGATAACTGCTTTGATTGCTTCCTTCTTGATAGGATAGGTTTTGTCCAATACAATGCTGCCATCCTTGAATTTTCTCAGAAGGAGCAAAATAAATTCTCTGTCAAGAAACTAAGGAAATTATCCCCATAAATCCAAATCTAGGGTTTGTAAGTTTCGTAAATCAATTGGTTCCAACCCTAATTCCATCTTCATAATTTTTCGATAATTGAATTCATCCAACTTGACTCCTTTTAGCTATAGAGGGATATTCCCACTCGATCCTCTATTAAAAATTTTCATTATAGATCTTAAAAATTCAACAAGAAATTCTTGTATTACCTTCGTTTGTAACTGCGAGAGAGAAAATTTCATCACTTTCTTTCAAATTTCCACAATGTTCTCTCAAAGGGGTTCATATCGCTTCAAAAATGTTTCAAGAGAGTTCTAAGTTGTTGTACAAATCCTTTGAATGCATTTGATGATCAAAATGATTTGTGAAATTTCCTTTATACTCCATCATTTTACCCTAACATTCACTGTAAAAAGCTAAAAAACTTCTCTTTCACTTACACTGAGAAACCCTAATTTACTTTGCAAAACAACATGCTCACTCTTTTTCTTCTGGTTTATTTTTCATCACCTTAATCTTTTCATTCCTTACAACATATCAACATGCTAGTACCTGACATATTGTACTTCTAAGGGTTTAATTTATTTTCTAATAAAGCTCCCCCTAAGGCTATGCTAGGTCTAATTATCAGAGGATTCATCTACACCAGATGAGGGTGCAAATGCATCAATAGTATCAAATTCTTCTTTCTTTTTACATATCTTCCTCATTTCCTACTTAACCTCTTCCTTATTAATCTTTCCAATTGGTTTATTATTTTCCATCGGAGCAAACTACTTTCCCTTTTTGTTTCTACACACTTTTGAAATATGTCCCAGTTTCTTACAATAGTAACAAACAATGCTTCTCTGACTTGTCTGATTTCATTTAATCCCTATTCTATATTGATTCGCTTTATGTCCAAACATGTTACAGGGATAGCAATAGCCATTAAATGGTTGACTTATCCTTTTTCCATTGAACTTATTCATCATCATCTTTATCAAAGATCTGCATTCAGTAGCTTTATGTCCTACCTTCTTGCATGTAAAAATTTTTCTAGAGAAGTGAACATAAAACTAATTCAACCTACTCCTACACTTAGTTGTCTTATCACCAAATTTTTTACATAAAAAAAAAACACCATTGAATGATGAGTACCTTTGTGCATTTGGTTGTCTGATAGGTGATCTCCTTCGAGAGTTTCTTTTCTGCTTTCCTTTATCTTGAGTCTTCTGATTTATTATTGGATTTGGGATCTACATTTTTTCACCATCTTCATTACCTAAGCCAATTTTGTCTTTAGAAGGTTTTTTTCCTAATATTAATTCATTAAGCTTTGTGGAGCTTGTCTTAAATTCATCTTCACAGATTTTTGATTTCTCAAAATTTTCTCGTAGATTCATCACTTCTTGTTCAAGCCTAGAGAAAACATCAGTTTTGCTTTGTATTATTCTTTTCAATCATTCTTCAACTTTCTTCTTTTCATCTATTTTCAACTTCAATCCAGTATTCTCATCATTTGCTTGCTTCAATTCCTCACTCACTTCTTTGTATCTTTCTTTAAATTTCTTTAACTGGTCTTTCAATTTTTGGACACATTCATTTGCTTCATCAAGATTCTCCTTCAGATCTCTATTTTAAATTTCAGCCTTGTCGAGATGTTCAATGACAGTACAAAGATCTTCTTTATCCATTTTTTAATCTGTAGGATCTCCTCAAGCTGTTAAACTTCTCTAGAGGAACCAGAGCTCTGATACCAATTTTTGAATAAACCAAATACTGGGAGGGGGGGTGAATTAGTATCCACTAATACTTATTGAAAAAACACCTTTAATTACCTTGCAACATAAGATAGATAAGAGAAAAATAGAATATGAAATTCCACAACACAAGAACGCCAAATTTTACATGGAAAACCCAATGAGGGAAAAACCACGGTGATGATTAACTCACAATATATAAAGTTATATCAATACCAGTAACATGGAGGCTTACTACCAAATACAAAAATCTCACTGCCAGATACAAAAATATCACTGCTTACAAGGACTCACAATCCAAATATGGAGGCTCACTTCCTATAGAAATAAGTAAACAAAAATGGCTAACCACTAGAGTTGAAATGAGGAGTTACACCACATGTGCAGATTCAGTTTCGTGATGCTTAGAGTATTCACTCACATGACAATAGACTATTCTTCAACCATTTGTTCACACACTTCACTTATACAAATGTATATACATGCTTCTTCTCTTCAAATTCACATTTCCTCCACACTTCTCATCTTCTAACCATCTTGCATATATACCTAATATATCCATATGCATTAATTAGGTCGGCCTAATTGATGCAATTCATATTTTCAAAATGATAGCTTGTCGGATTCATATAAATCTTTTTTGAATGTAATTCACTTGTGTCATGCAACATCATGTCAACTAGGACCAAAGCTAGGTCTCACATATAGTCCACAATCCATTATAGAGTAAATATTAGGTCAGCCATGATTAACCTAATATCAAAATGCAATCTAAAAAACTGATGCCAATCCCATCACTCAAACATATGAACATCTTAGAATACATACTTACATGCTTCCAACCATTATAAGACTTTTCTCAAAACCTTAGATCATATTGATTATTAGAGAGAATATGCGGACCAAAATACCAGAGCAAATACTAAATGAGATAAGCTTGCTTTGCACATTGGTACAAGGTACTGTACCATTATGGTTTCATTAATGACAATATAAGACATACTTTCAACAAGAGAAGTAAATACATGGTAAATAAAATGGGAAGTTAGACGAACTAGCAAAAATACCACCCAAGTTAAGGATGCTCATTTAAACACCGCCTGATTTAAGATAACCAAAATTTTGACATGGGGGTGCTAGTTTTAAGAGAGGAACCCAAAATATGAGTAACAATGGCTCTAAATGGGGACAAGGATTGAAAAGGATGCAGTCAAGAACCCAGAAGCACTATGACCAGTCCTATCCACTACGCAACAAAGTTGAGCAAGAGGAAGGACAAAACCAAAACCCAACATAAAAAAAACACACCCAAAAACGACACACCAAAAATGACTATATATGAGGTAGGTTGGCACCTACCAAAGGGGGGGGGGGGGAATTAAAAACTAACATGAAACCATTGACAAGATGAGAGAATAATGACCCAGACCTAAAAATTCTTGTTAGTGCATGTAGCTTTTGAATCAAGGAAAGAATTTGAATAAGAAAAATGTGGGTGTTGTAACTAAGTAGAATACCAATTGCAATGCTCCAAAACAACCATATCTCATCATAAACCTCCTCCTAATGTGAAATGACATGTATAGGAGTTCTTGGAGAATTTTTAATTATTTCTTGAGACTTTTCTATTAACAATGTCTCTTGCCCTTGAGGTAAATTTAAAATTTCCACACTCCCTGCAACAACATAACTTATTTCTTCATGAAAAAGCTTTTGATCATCATGGCTACATTGTGACCTTAATAAATTTTGATCCCCTATTGGAGCAGTATCCTTTCCTTGACCATTAACAAAAAGATGACAAACCAAGCTCTAGTTCCTTGAACACAAGGTTTTCATGAATTTTAAATTCCTTAAATGTGAAAAGAGGATTTGAACTAATTAACCACCTTACACCATATTCACTTGGAGGATCATTATTATTTTCCTTAATGGCACATGCAATATCACCAAAAACATCCTCAAATTTAAAGGTCTCATACTCAGGGGTGGAAAGATAATCTGAACCTTGTTCTTTACTATGGAACTATAAGGGGGGAAATCATCCATTGGAATAAATGAGGGAGTAAACTAAGAAGTAGGAGCATACCTCTCCCATGGTGTTGAGTCTTCATCATCACTGGATGAACCGGGACCATCTTTTGACTCAATTGTGGTGTTTAGACTATATGCTTAGGCATACAAAAATTGATCTTCTTCCTTTACACCTCATCTCTTCTCAAGAAAGAGTTGCACATCATTCAATATTGTCAGATTCATTCTCTCAGTAATAAGACGGGGAATATTGGTAACCAAAAAGAAACTAGAGAGGTTATGGGAGGGTGGTGGGTGACTAATAATAGATTGATCGATATAGTACAACTTCCATTTTCCCATCGCTATTAGGTCATCCTCAATACTCACATCTTCGATTTGGGCTTGTTCAATCCTAGAGACCTTATCTCTTTTTAACATGAGTTGAACATCGAGATCAAGAGAAAAAGTGAATACATGGAATTGGAGTGTTTTACTTAGTTTCTCTAGTGTAGGAATATTTCAAAGAGATTGACTGAACTGATAAACAAACTCCCTCATAGGGTCATGCTTCTCCTTCATAATTTTGAAAAATATTTTGAATAAAGAAACAAAATCAACAAGACTCTAGAAGCGTTGCAATTTTTTTTTTTGTAAAACATCTTAGCGAGTTATACAACCCTTCTCTAATCCAATGAACCATTCGACCAATTTTTTAATTAGACTATCAATTAATATTCTAACAAAAAAATCCTCGTCTTGAATTCTTGAAATTCTGTTCACTACAATCATAGCCAAAACATGTTCTTCCAGATCTTGAGTACCATTACTAGATAATTTTGGGAATCTTTTCCTTGAAATACATGGCAGGTCATTGCATTGTGATAGGGTGAAAGGTCCAATATGGTTACCCCAAGGGACATAATCCATGATATTTAGAGTCGCCAACTCCTATCAAAGTAAAGAAGGGGGAACCCTAGGCTATTGCCTAGGTGGTGGTTGAGATGGAGGGTGATTCAGTGGCTGGTTAGGGTGTTGATTCAAATGGTGATTTGGAGGTTGATTTGGATATGGATTGGGATGACAGGGTGGGTGGTCATAGTACTCGAAGATCAATCTTAGGGGACATTCAAGCACTGCAACAAGTGGGCATAGGGCCCACTCTTCTTCCTCTTGTAAGAAAAAATTAACTCAAATATAATCTACTACACTTCTCTAGTACCTCCAAGCGAGCGTATTTAATTGTGATATGACATCCTCTTGCTCCAATTGCATCTAATCTAGGTTAGGTTGAAGTACAAGAAATATGTAATCATGGGGAAGTACCATCTTACTGCATGAAATGAAAGCAACTTGTCAGAAATTACAATCTTCCCCAGCAGAGTCACCAAAAATATGTTAGTGAATGAATTGGCTCTTGATAAATATGTACATAATAAATGACCCTCTTTCCTAATAAGCACTAATTCCAAGTTTCTATCAGCTCTAGAAAGGCCACAATTTCATTTGTGGCTTTCCTTTAAATTTAGAGGTATAGCTCCCTCATATGATTTAAATGAGTAATAAATGTGCTTTTAATCGGAAAGCAGTAAAGGTGACAAAACATTAGCCCATAAAATTTTTGCTTATGTGAAATAAAATCTAAAGAGATCATTAATCAGTTGTCTCATAGACTGTATTGACTAACAATGAATACAAATCTAAATAGAAAGAGAAATTCCATGATTGCAATAGATGAAATAAATATAGCTGAATAAATTTCTCACATAAAATATATCCTATTTACGCACATGACCCACAAGTCAGTATGACCAACATTAGATTCAACTCACAACTCACAAATTGTGAGTTATTGCAACCAAAAAGTAAATGAGATTCAAAGATAAATATAATGTTCCTTCCTTGGCTACAACATAGTGTATTCTCCAAGAATTAGACCCTTATTGAATGGTTCTTTACCCAATTATAAAGGTTGCATTCCTCTCCTTGATGGTTGCTAGTTGGTTACTGTAACACCTTGTTGCATAACTATACATCTTGGAAACTTGATGACTGAGAAATAATGAATAGTCAGAAAGATTACATTACCAATTATATGAATTCAAGCGATTTCTAAGAATTTCTCGATTAAACTCCTATCGTATAGCCATCAACTCTTGAGAGGTTTACATGATTTATAAATTAAGTATTAAATAACTGTCATAGACGTGTGATGAAAGTGCATGTGCTAGCTATCCAGAAAGATGATCAATTTGGAATGTAAATTAAATTCTAGCCATATCAATAATTAATCTCAACCGTATTTCCATCCTATCACCTTGATCATCCTTAGCTCAAATGTCTCACCAAAATTCTATAAACTCAAAAGGAACTACCTCACTTTTCCAACCTAAAGTTTCAAACATGGTGAATGATTAGAGTGATGGAGTGTCCATGAATGAATTCATTGTCATAGAAGAAATTGAATGTAGTCCCCTCTTCAACCATTTATTTGACCAACTGAAGGAGGAATTTGTTGTCTAGAGTGAAGTCAAAGGGGAGGTGCTACGTGATAGATTAGGAGAGGCATTTTTGAACTGGGTGCATGTACACAATTCAATGCTCCTGGAGCATTTTGTGTATATTCTAATCCACACCTCTAGGAATTGGTATTGGGGAATGTAGGTAGTGGAGTGATTAGTTTGACCAAAATTTCTACACAGGGTGAATGTAGCCATTATTGGCCTCAACAACTACCCATGAAGTGGACTTGTGGGCGAAACCATTTGTATTGCAACCATGACCCAAAATGACGCCAATGAATAAGTAGTGACCCTTCTTCACGTGGGGCTAGTGAGGAATGAACTGGGGCTATTTTCCCAATTTCTATAGCCTCATGAAAATTTACTATCACCTGCCCAAATAGAGCACCTATAGGTGGTGGTGGTGGAGGTGATATGTGTATTGATTTTTTCTATTTGTGAATGAAGATATCATTGTTTTAATACTATTTAGCACCATTTTGTAGTCGATGGAGAATTTTGTAATCATACCAGTACATATATATAATACATATATCATTTTCTATCTTTTGGTGTCTCTTTCTCTTTTTATATGAACAATTCCACATTTGATTATGATTTAATTCTCTATATTTGAATGGTATTTGTTTATTCATTTATGCACAAATGACATGTTCTTTATCTGGAATACATCTAAATATAATAATTTGCACTGTACTCCTTAAATTCCTTTTGAATTGTAATTCAATAGTAAAATAGGAGGTTCACATAACTAATCAAGTCACCACTAGGGTTTTGGGGACTACTTTAATTCTCGCTATAATGACACCCTAAAACATCCATTGGCTTAAGAATATAGAGAATTAAAGACATGGGTAGTAAAATGGTAAGTTAGACGAACTAGCAAAAACATTGCTCAAGTTAAGGATGCTCATTAAAACACCACACTATTTAAGACAACCAAAAATTTGGCATGGGGGTGCCAGTTTTAAGAGAGGGACCCAAAATCTAAGTAACAATTGGCATGGAAATAATTCTAAAAGAAGTCTCAAAATGGAAAAATGATTATTTGCAACATGGTTTCAACTTTGAGATGTATTATATCTAGTAGAATAGGCTTGTTCAATATCATGGTCAACCTCCTACTATATCCTTGCCTAAACAAGCTCGCCATCTATTCAAGAAATGGGTGCAATAGTTTGGTGATATTTGAGATTTTAATACCTTTGAATGGGACAATTGGAAAAGTTCCAAAATCTTATTTAATATAAATAATAGGTTCAAGGGGTTTGTTATTTTTGTTAAATATCCAGTCCATGACAATTTACTTATAAAGCTATGTACTCCTATTCAATTTAGTTTCTTTGAAGATTGGTTGTGGCTTGGTAAGAATCATTTTCTCACTTCCCTTTGAAAATGTTTATTTAAATTTACTTATGAATATGAATCTAAATAAAAGATTTAATATAAAATAGAGATGTTTATTTTAGAAAAGGAAATGGAAAAAATTGAGTTCTCAAATTTGAAGGTATAAAGTTGAGGCAAATGCTCAAATTTTGACTTGAAAATTCTTGCACTATAAGCTTCATGTGGGGAATAGATTATTTCTTAAAAAAAAAACCATCCAAATTCCCTTAGTTTCAACATAATGAAATATTAAACATACTTTTTGGGGTTGTATAAGTGATAAAATAAAATGGAATGTTATCTTTGGTCATTTTTCATGCTATTTTTAATCATGTATTAGGATGCAATGAAGTTCTAGGTAGCGGTATTCATATAAATGTGTTTGTTTAGTCTATGAGATAGACCATTTTTTGTAATATTTATAAAATTATATGTTTGTTAAAGTGTTTTCAAACCATACTATTCATCAAGAAGTAGAAATACAAAAATTTTACTTTGAAACATTACTACAATTTGTCTCTCTTTAATCCTAGTTGAAAGAGGGTTCTAATGATTTTTAATAGTCTAGTTTTCATTGATGTCAAAATTGTGAGTATTGGTTGTCATTAATATGTTGAAATTGGTTTCAGTTTGGTTGGGATTGTTTGCAAGCTGGCTATTTGGTTGCCATTTCCTTTGAGAGATGATCTATATTTCTCCACTAGTGATGTGCTATTATATCTTTGAATTTAGCTTCATATGTTGTCAAGGCATGTGTGATCTAAGTTTCTTGTTGATTTGATTACAAGAAAGTTGTTTTACAAATGACAGTTTGAAGATAGTGTTGTTTCTACGAGGACTCACAATGGTGCAAATTTTGGCTCTATTTCCTCCATGTTTGTAAATATGGTCATGTGGCTCAAAATTTAAGTTTAGTGTGTTGTGAAGGTGCTATATCCAAAATTTTATATTTCCTAGAGAAATTTGTAAATGAAAGAGTGTGAGACTATATTGTCTAGTGGCTACTTTCAATGTCTATTGGATCATGCCAACTTTTTGTATGAGGTGGTGAATTGGCCGATGAAGAATGATCCTGAATATCTTGTGATGTTTCCTTTTTCTCTATAAGGTGTTTTCTAGATTCTTTGGAATAGGTTGTGGTCTAGAATGAAGGTATTGTTGGGTTATTCTTTTACTTGGCCGATTGAGATATGTTGAAGTTATATACCATGAGTTGGGGTTTGTGCATAATCCTTGAAGTGTTTGAAGACTTTGTATGGGTCATTTTGACTCATCTAGGAGAAGTGCAAGTAATTTTTAATCTTTAATGAGTACTATCAAGTTGTAATGGCTGACTTGCTTCAAGCTTCATAATTTCTTGCTTAAGGCCAAGCTATTTCAAATGTGTGAAGCGTGTGGATGATGTTCTTTGAAGATTGATGTTGTGAAGGGTTTTTAGGACTGGGTTAAGCATGTGTTGGAATTTGCAAGGTTTTTTCCTCTTCCTAGTGTTGCATGTAGTTCATTTTAGGGCTTACCCTCTATGCATTTCATGTTTTTGTTTGATCTTTGGTTGACTTATAATTGTAATATTATTGTTGTTCTTGGCCAAAATATAATGTAATCAATGTAATATCATGTATATATTGTAAATCTACTTGATATAGGTGGTGTATGTAAGAATTTGAATGAGGATGTGTAATGCATTATGATTTATTTGTAAGTGACTAAAAGAGAAAGAGAATAAGTTGTAGATCCTATCTAAATTCAATTTGATCATATCTCTAAGAAATAAGGGGAAGTAAAGAGTGTGTCTAACTAATTGCTGGAGGCAATGGGCCAGAAGGAAAAAAAATTCTTGAAGGCTGAAAGGAATGAATTAGTAAGCTCTGAAAGTTGTAGAAGTTGTCAAAGTAAAATTGCAATCATCAAAAGAGAAGTGAAAAATCATAATTGCAATCATTAAAAGAGAAGTGGAAAAGCATAATTGTAATCAGAAAAAGGATTGAGATTCATTGTCGGATTTAGATATATAAGGACTAACATGCTATAATATTTTTTAAGTTTGTTCTTAGTTCAGGGAGTAGTTGCTCCCTTGGGTTGAAGCCCTAAAACAATGTCATCATGGAGTTTTAGCTTCCTTGGGAGTGACCCTAAAACCTTTCTACAAGGAGTACTAGCTTCCTTGGGTTGTAGCCCTAAAATAAAGTTGTAACTATGATTCATTGTGAGGCTAGATAAGGAAACTAGCTCCTAGCATATTTTCTCATTATGGTTTTTCCCCTTTAGGTTTTTCTACATATATCTGGTGTCATGTGGTATTGTTCATTGTGTTGATCTTTCATGTTTCTGTTAATGTTAAAAATATTAAGCTTTAGTTTGCTCAGGAGGGGCTCATATTTCTTTGAATACTGATTCACCCCTCCCTCTCAGTATTCTGGTGTATGTTCAATAATTGGTATCAGAACTTGGCTCCTTAGAAGAAGTTTAATAGCTTGAGGAATATTCAGGATGGAAAAAAGAAGGATCTCACAAGGTGCCTAGATTTGATGGAAAATAAATTACTTTCTAGAGATACCAGATGGAAACCCATCTATCCTCTTTGGGGTTTGGTTTTTGACAATCTATCAAATATGGTTATGTTGTTCTTGCTACTCCTCCAACTAATCCAACTGAGATAAGATCCTATAAAAATAATGGAAAGGAAAAAAATGCTATCTTGAGTGTTCTATTAGATTCTGATAATCCATTGCAAGTTAGAAAATGAAGTCTTGGATAATTTGGGTGGCTTCTATGAAGGAGATTTCAAGGTAAAGAAATCCAAGTTGTAGATCTACAAAGGCAACTTTGAGAACTTGAAGATGTCAAAGGATGAAGATACTGTACACTGTGTGCTCCTGGTTGATGAAATGATCAATGTAATCAAAGGTCTTGGTGAAGATCTTGAAGAATTTATGGTTGTAAAAAAGGTAATGAGATCTCTTCCTATATCTTAGAGTTCTAAAGTATCTTCTATTTAGGAAGCTAGATATCTAGATACACTTTCAATGGATCAATTGCATGGTGCCCTTATTACATTTGAAATGAGAGATTTTGACAAAGTTCCTAAGAAGGAAGCAACATTCAAAGCAAGTAAGAAAGAAACATATGAAGAATCTAATCTAGATAATGACATTGATAAAGAAGAAGAAAATTTTCTAAGGAAGTTGAAGATAGGTACCATCAAGTAGAAAGGTAAGCTACCTTTAAAATGTTTCAAGTGTGGAGAGGTTAGTAATTTTTCTTCTAAATATCCCTTGAAATATTCTAAAAAGAGAAATAAAGAACCTAGTAGAGATAAGGTCAAGAAGAGTCTTTAATACAAGGAAGATTCCTACTCTGCAAAGGATGATGAATCTAGTTGTCTGGATAATTAAGATGAAATTTGGTTTTTGGATGCTAAGAATATTGAAGATAAAGCTAAAGATCCAAGTGTTGTGATTACTACTTGTCACGCAAAAGATGAGGCTAATTCATGGGTGATTGATAGAGGTTGTTAAAACCACATGACAGGATATAGGAGCAAGTTTATCAAACTTATGAAGTGGAATGGTAGCATTATGAAGGTTAGAGATGATAATTCAATGTAGATATGTGGAAAAGGTTCTATGAGTATTGATGAAAAGAGTAGAATAGAAGATGCCCTTTATGCAAAAGTTCTCCAACACAATATTATTAGTGTGAGTCAAATGTGTAGAAATGGATACAATCTCCCTTTCAATAAAAGTGGATGTGAAATTAGAAATGAAAAGTATGGTCAATTTGTTGTTGAAGGATCTAGGACAATTGGTGACATATACAGTCCAAGGGTTGTAAATGTAATAACTTATCTTGTAGGACAAGCAAGTGAATGTTGGCTATGGCATATGAGGTGTGTTGCCATTAAAGAAAAAGGGGGATATTTTTGGAAACATGAGAATGTTGGTATATGGTGTTGTCACTCATGGCAACCCATTATAGAAATGTAGAAGTGTTGGTCTAGAGAAGACCAAGTGTTTTGGATAATTGACTAACTTCCAGTGTGCATATTCAGTTATCAAAGGAGCAATTTTTTGGCTTGCATTTCTTCACTATGCAAAATCTTGTCATGCAATTTTGATGTGTTCATGGTATATGTTGGACATGTCTAAATCCAAGGTTTCTAGGATTTATGTCTTTTGCAGTTGAAGATATTGTTGATAGTGTATTGGGCTTAGTAACAACAATGTTATAGGTGTAGAGTTCATGTTGGAATTCTTTACATTCCACTACGAATGAATATTATGTTGTGTGGTTTTGAGGAAGTCTTGGAAAGTGTTATATGTGTGTGCACTCTAAAAGGAAAATGGTTTTATGGTCCACATGATGAGTTTTGAAGGAATAGTTGGTTCATTTAGTTGTTGCTTCACTAGTAGTACTGACCTAAAGGTTTTGGGGTTGTGTGGAGTTAAGTAGTGTATATAGCATAATCATGGGAGTGATTATAGGTCATTTCAACCTATTTTGGTGTGGTACACATTTTCATTCTTTGTAAAGCGTGTGTGTTGGATTTTTGTGTTGACAAGCTATAGTGGTGCATGTTTCATATATTTAGTCTAACCTAATTGATATTTTTGGTCAGTTGTGGTTTATTTATATAAGTTTGATTCAATGGTTTGGTGATGATATGAGATGTGAATGAGGAATTAAGAGTGTGTGTGAGAGATCTAATGTAGTGTGAAGTGTGAAAGGTGATAGTGGTGAAGTATGAAGTGTATTAAGTTAGTTTTCTAAGATTAATTGTGTTGACATGTAAAATTGACTTACACCTATCACACACCCTAAACAACACCGAATAGCATGAGACAACATCAAACAACATCGAAAAGCATTGAACAACATCAAACAACATTGAACATCATCATACAATATCCCAAACATCTTGGAATGACTCGGAATCATTTCAAAACATCTCATAACATCTTGGAATCATCTTTGAATGACTTGGAACATCTCAAAATCATCTCATAATGTCTCATAATATCTTGAAACATTGCATAATCATCTTGAAATATTTCAGAATCATCTCGTAACATCTTGGAACATCCTATAACATCTCAAAATAATCCCTTAGTATCTCAGGACATCCCAAAATCATCCCATAATATCTTAGAACATCTCAGAAATCATCCCACAACTTCTCAAAAACATCCTGTAATGTCTTGAAACATCCCAGAATGACTTGAAACATCTCAAAATCATCTTGCAATATCTCATAATCATCTTTTAATGTCCCAAAACACCACATAAAATGACATTCAAAACCCTAATTTCTTTATTAATTGAATAATACAACATTATTTAATTAATTCAGTTTTTCATCATTTTTGATAAATTAAATAAATTTCATTTATTTAATAAATTCCTAAAAACCCTAATTTTTCTATTAATTAAATAAAACAACATTGTTTAATTAATTCACGTTTCATCATTTCAACCAATTAAATAAATTAAATTTATTTAATGAAGTCATAATCTCACTTTATTTCATCCTTATTGATTAAATAACACTAATTATTTAACTACATTGCTAAATCACTTTATTCCCATGAGTTTATTAAATTATTAAATCATAATAATTTAATTACAACACTTTCCCTCCAAAATTTGAATAATTAAATCAAACTAATGCAGCTTTGTTTGCAAAAGTCAAACTTCATTTGCACGTTCAACTCCAAAAATCAATTAGCTAATTAAACCAATTAATTCATATTCCTTACCCACTTTCTAATTGAGAAAATTATGATTGTTGACTAAGCAATCTAAGTTGTTAACTAATCAATCTAAATTCCTAACTGAGCAATCTAAGTTCTTAAGTAATCAATCAATTTCCTAACTAAGCCATCAATTTCCTAACTAAGCAATCGAAATCTTGATTGATCAATATAAAATCCTAACTGATCAATCTAATCCTTGACTAGCCAATCGATTCTTCAATCACTCAAATTGTGCAATCAACTTTGCATTTTCTTCTCATGTATAAATCCTCTCATCACACTCTGAGCGTTGATCTGGATATTATTCAACATGATCTTGATCCTCCATTTCAAATCACATCTTCTATATAAAAAACACCTTTACTCACAAATAAGGATTGGAGAATCAAAATCATTTGCACAATGAAGTACTGTTGGAATTCACAACCACCATTGTTAGTGCTTCAACCTCATTTCTTCGATCAACCAACATCAAGCAATCATTCATCAAGATTTTTCACATGAACTTTGGAGGCTTCATGGTGATAAGAACAACCTAACATTAGGTGAATACACTCCACTACGGTATGGTAACCCTATTCTTTTTGTGTACATTCAATTCGGTAATCATAGATTTCTTAATGTATGTTCAAATAGTTTAGCTTCATTTAATATATGTAGGATTAGATCTTAAATTAATATGTTTGATATTAGTTTAGATTCTTGTTTCAAGCCTGTTTGATCTTGTTCTTGATCTAACGTTTCCCCCCTCACACATTCTGGCATGCTGGTAATCAGATAGGTGAACAATGAGTACCAGACAAAAGATGAAAAATTTCTACCATATAAAAGGATGGTAGACATCTTCAAAGAATAATTCATCAAAATAATCTTTGAGAAAGTTCCCCAGATCAATAACAAAACTATTGATGCAATGGCAACAATAGGCTCACTGCTTGATATTCCTCATAATGTGCCTAAGTATGAGTTCCTCGTCGAATAACTACTCATGCCCACATTCAACATCCCAAAATTAGAAATGGTATGTGTTGTTGTTGGCCCTAAATCCCCATGGTAGCAAGATACTTTCAACTATATCCAGAATGTTATCATACCACTTGACCTAACGACTTCTCAAAAGAAAACCTTCACTCATAGAAATTCCCGCTTTATGATCCTAGGAGAAACCCTATACTATCGTAGTCTAGATGATATGTTACTTTGGTGCCTTAACACAAAATAAGAACAAAGGAAATTTCAAAGGTCCACAAACATATTTGCATATCCCACTCTAGTGGACCTAACCTAGTCTAAAAGCTGCTTAGAACGAGATACAATTGACCCTCCATGGAACAAGACTGCATTCAACATTCTAGAAGGTGTCAATAATTTCAGCAATACAGTGATCTAGTTCATGCACCATCACAGGAGTTGAGACCCATCATGACACCATGGCCTTTTTCATAATGGAGATTAGACTCGGTAGGTAAGATATCACTCACTTCATCGAACAAGCATAAATTCATTATCACAACAATAGAGTACTTCACTAAATGGATAGAGGAAATTCCATTGACCTATATCACCAACAAACAAATATCAAAATTCATTTTGAATTATCTCATTTGTAGGTATGGAATTCCATAGACAAATATAACAGGCAATGGTACCCCATTCAAGAATTAGGATGTCCAAATTTTTTTTCCAAGTTATCTATCCAACATAGATTTTCCATTCCCTACTATCATCAAGGAAACAATCAAGCTGAGGCATCGAATAAAACAATCCTAAATTACTGAAAAAGACTATCAATGATTTCAGTCATGATTGACATTTTCAGCTAAACCTAACCTTATAGACTTATCGAACTAGCATTCACACACCTACTAGTGTCACACCATTTTCCTTGGTATACAAATCTAAGGTTGTACTACCTATTGAGGTCAAAATCCCCTCATTAAAAGGAATGGTCAACAACAAAGAATACAGGGTATCTAAAATGAATGAATTAAAGCTCCTAGATGAAAGGCATTTGAGTGCATTAAACCATCTATAGGTTTATCAAAATCATCTCAAATGGATCTATGACAAGAGAATCAAATATAGGAACTTTCAAATTGGTGACTTGGTCCTCAAGGAGAATCATAAGATACAATTGAATCGGGATGGAAAAGGAAAATTTGAACCCAACTAGTTAGGCTCGTTCATCATCATAGTGAGCTATGACTTTGGGGCATATCAGTTCGCTACTCCTGAAGGAGAACCTCTAGCCGAACTATTGAACAACATCCACCTCAAGAAATTCTACACATGAAGCATGTCAAAATACCCCAAGAAAAAGGGTAAAAATCCAAAAATAATAGGAAAAAAGATTAAAAACTACAAAAAAATCAAAGAGCAAGAAAAATACTAAAGAGAAATAAAATTTTCTTTGATGTGAAAACCATTTTTTGGTGCTTCTATAATAAGTACCATAGTGAAAACCTGGTAAATAGGTGCTATGTTTGAATAAAATTTGCATCATTATCTATTAGTAATTTTTCATAGCATCCACCCATCCATTTCATAGAGCATGTATTCAACCATGGATTGTCCCTAATTAAGGAAAGTCATTTTACTAGGGGAAACTTCTCAAAGTTGGTCATGGATTAAATCTTACAACATCCAATCATGGTCATAAAAAAAAAAAAAAAAAAATCAAAAACATGTGAAAAACATTAAAAAAGAAAAGCATCGTTGGGATTTATCCTTCACACAAACTGTTTAAGATATCAACATTTGCTTGAACCTCATAGCTAGTTCAAGTAGATTTCCCACAACATATCCTCTAGACACAAAAATGGAATATCAATCCAGATTATCAATGGTGTTTATCCAAAAATAATTCATGCTTTGAGTCAAATGGTTGAATTAAGTGGTCTCTATGTCTACAATGTAGGAAAGGATTCATAGCCCTCAAGACCCTAGGTCAGACCCCTTAGGTTTCCAACCTGCATTTTTTCAACTTAGTCAAAAATTCCAAAAGTCCAAAAACTTTCACAAAAAAAAGAGACTCAAACCAAGCGAACTACGAGCCTCTACGTGTACAGCATAGGAAATATTTATCTTTGATGAGCCCCCAAGGCCTTAGGTAAGTCCCCTAAAAAACAACAAAACAACATCATAAAACTTAGAAAATAAAAAAGATCCATCTCGTCATCAAAAATTCGTAATAAAATATTCACCCATAATAAAAAAAATATCACAATCATCCTTTGACAAAGAAAACAAACAAAAAAAGAGAACATCAAAAGCTAGAAATTTCAAGAAAAACAATAGCATAAGCTCTTACTATAAATAGACAAAAAAAAATTCCAAGTATCAACTACCTATCTCTTTGACAAGTCCCAACAACATACTGAGATATGCCTTAATGGATTTGTTCCTACGATAGACATGATCAACACTGGATAATAGCCCCACCCCAAATAGATATGGCAAGTGATACTAGAGAATTATTTTATGTTTGTGTAGTCTTATCTTTTTGATTTATTTTATTGACTCATTCTTAGGATCTCTCAAGGATGTCCATAAGGATTTAGAGAAGAAGGAATGGGGGAAATTGAGTGTCATTTCGATTTGTTGTTTGTAAGATATTTTTGTAATACTACCATGGTGAATACTTGATTTATTGAGTGTATGGATTTTTTATTAAAATATTTCATGAATCAGTTACATGTTAGGTGTTTTATACCTCTCTGTGTGATTGGTCTAAAATATTTTTCACACAACCCTACCCTATACTTTTAAACAAAGTTTCCATATGTCTTGTATGAAAAAAAAAACTCTTTGTTTGTAGATTCAAAGTCCATGTAATAGATACAAATTCACCTTGGTAATTCATACCCTGGTGCATCGTATCTATTTTCTATATCAAACAAGATTGTTCAAACTATGAAGTCGCTAAAGCAAAGAAAAAGAAACTCATCAACTACTAACATCATTAATATTTCTTTTAATTAACATCCTATTTCTATCCATCATCATATTTCTTCTAACTAACATCATCCATATTTCTTCTAATTAACATCCTATTTCTATCCATCATCATATTTATTCTAACTAAAATCATCATACTTCTAATTAACATCATATCTCTATCCATCATCAATATTTCTTCTAAATTAACAACCATTCTGCATCACAAACATCATGAGTATCATATACATACTACATCCACAAATATCGTCAATGCATATCATGATGATAATAAACTAATAAAAAAAATCATGTATCATGTATGGGGCATTCATTCATCACATAAACAACATCATAATGAGACAAAGTATGATTCATCCATCCACATCAAATCAAAAAAGCACAAAAAAATATAAAAACATACATCGTCATATATCGCCATCACATAAGCATGAAATGAGGCTAAATTAAAGAAAGTATATCTTATATATATCGGCATAAAAAAGGGAACATTTCATAATTACATCATCCACAAGTGACACAAGAGTGATAGGATAATACAAAAACATAACATATGTACGAGGTCTCGACTAGACCAATGAATATATATATAACACATGTCTACAAAATGCCTCTGGGCCATGAAAAAACATGAAGATCAAGTACCACAAAGAGTAAGACCCCAACAAGGAGGACAATACACCATAGGCCACCAAAAAAATCTAGTTGTCTCATAGACTAATCACCTACACCTGCACCACCACCACTGACATTGCTCATAGCAATAGGCTTCCTAAACTGTGGACATCGAGAATCCCTAGGAATAGTAGCATCATATAAGGTCTGATAATAGGTGGACATCTGTAGAAACCAATCTCGCTTAGCTTGCATACTATCATGCTCTACCCAAAGATTATCTCTCTACTATAAAAAACAATGCTTGAGCCTCTGCAACATGTCATCTATCGCTCTTGCTATCTCACTCAACCCTCAAAGTGTTTACCTAAGCCTCTGCAACCTGTGGCTACACAATCTCCACATCTCTAGCATAAGCCATCTGAGCTAACAACATATCTCCATTCCTATTTAGTGGAGGAGGACTCAAAACCTATCTCTAACCCTATTCTAGAGGCATACACTCATCCTAGCTACCATGTGCCTCATCATGTCAGGCTCGATGCAACTGCTCAATGAGAACCTCAACATGTTGTCACTCCCCATGACAACTTGTAATACCTTCTCTTATCACAATGGGATCACCCCCCAGGATCAGTGAATCTCAAAGGCCTACGTCATGCCCACCCCTCATCATAATCACAAGTAGTACCTAGATCTGCCAAACCAACCAGCCAACCCTAACCAACTGGTGCAAGTGCTCTATACTTGGTAGCAATAGTGTCTATATCCACCTTAAGACCCCATACATGGACCTCCTGAGTAGTCTGACCAAACTGAGCCTCATAAGCATTAGGAACTGCCCCTTTCTCTCTCCAAACTGGCGGTAGACTCGGTCTAGTAGGTAACATTCTATCATAGAAGGCAAATGACCAATCAACCAATGGGTCTATCGATAGTAAACAAGATGATAAAAATCCTCTAGCCAAACCTCATAGCCCATATAAGGTCTCCACACAAAACCAATAAGGAAGATCCCCAGGCAAGATGTAATGCATGAAATCCCTATAATGGTAAGAGTGCAATTTTTTAGGAGAACGATCTTGTATACCATCCAATCAAGTAACTGTAATATGCTCCCATGCCCAAACATGCAAAAGTGAAACACCTATAGAAATAGACTTCCTACCTTGATACACCACCTCATGCATATATCTATAAAGATGAGAAAGTAGATAAGCACCCTAGGTATACCTCATTACATGGTCAAGCATAGTCTCAATACATGTACCCCTAACCCACAATAAATTGTCGACCTCACCTATTAGGAACAACTAATCCTAAAATCAAACCACATAGGACAAGTACCATAGGATCTGCACTATTAGAAAACTTGGAAAGATCAACCTTTGACTAACGCACATCCAAGTATGCAACACCTAGCACACACTGCATAGTGTGGATACCACATCAAACATAATAGGAAACAAGATCACCATGAATGGGAAGGCGAAGAATCCTCCAAACATCCTGAAGAGTAAAATTTGTCTCTCCTATAGGAAAATGAAAGGAGGAAGTCTCAAAATGCCACCTCTCCACAAGTGCAGTCATCATAGTTGTATGAGTCTTGATAAGAGGCATGTAACAAATGTAACATAATCCAATGACATCAAGGATGTCCCACTCCAACACACGGAAATGGGGAATTAGATCAAACTTGTGTCGAGGAATTCACTCTCTCTCTCTCGGTAAAAGTGGTTTGAGACTCACCTGCAATCATTGTAAACCAAGAGGTTAGGGTTTTACTCAAAAACATGTAAAGCAACAAAAAATGACATGAGAACAAAGCCAAATGAAATTTAGGATGACACACAAGACACATGCCAAGGTGCAGGGAAAATTCTAAAAGAAAATACAAAAGGAGAAGTAAAATGCTTAGAAAACACCAGGCAAAAGCAAATTTTTAAGAAAAGTGCAAGCTTCTAGGTCAAGGGTGAGCAAACAGGGGTGAGGTTTTATGTCAAGTGCATAGTTTTAGGTCAAGGGTGAAGAAACAAGGGTGAAGTTCTTGATCAAGGGCAACCTTTTCAGTCAACTACGCAATTTTAGGTCAAGTGCATGAAACAAGGGAAAATTTTTTAGTCAAGTGTAAAGTTTTATATCAAGTGTGATGGTTTTAGTGTCAAGTGTGAGGTTCTGGCTTTGCAAAGGTGAAGAAAACAATGCAAGTGCTCAAGAATCACAAAAAAAAATTCTATTGACTTGAAGAGCTTAGTACACACATAACAAGAATGAAACAAGATGAAAGCAAAAAGTGAGAAGGTACATACGAGTCCATTGATGCCTAAAGGATGTTTGAACTCCTAAAAAAAGCTTAGAACGATGTGGGCCACCCTCAAATCTCAACATTGCTCCTTGACAACTGACAGAATAGGAAATCCAAAGACAAGAATTAGCAAAAGGATCAAAGCACAAATGAGCCAATTTGTGGACTAATTTCCTATATTAAACCTAAAAAAACCCTAATTTTACTTAGTGAACCTTCCTACTTTAAAATTAGAAGCTCTTGGAAACATCAAAATGAAAAATGAAGAACCTATTGATATAATATTTGATTTGAAAAACATTGAAATTGAAATACAATAGTTTCAAGAACTTGACCTCAAAGCTTGAAATTTTTGGTCAACCTCTCGAGGGGGCAGCATAGAGTCCTACCATCATTCCAATAAATGCTAGTGCATAGTGGGGTATATTTTTTTTTCAAAAACTTGATATTTAAAAATAGAATCTTTGAAACAAGGCAACCAATACTTTGTATCAAAGAAGGGAAAAATGTAAACATGTAAAATTAACTGAACACCTAGATCACACACCCCAAACAAAATTGAACAAAATCGAACAACATTGAACATCATTGAACAACATTGAACAACATTGAACATCATTGAACAACATTGAACAAAATCAAACAACATTGAACATCATCCCGCAACATCCTGTAACATCCCAGAATGACTTGAAATTGTCTTGAAACATCTTGTTACATCTTGGAATCATCCCGAAATGACTTAGAATCATCTCAAAGCATCTTGTAACATCCCATAATCGCTTAGAACATCTCATAATCATCTCGTAATGTCCTGAAGCATCTCAAAATCATCCCAAAACAACTTAAAATCATCTCATAACATCCTGTAACATCTTAGAATCATCTTTTAATGTCTCAGAACATCTCAAAATCATCCCATAATGTCTCAGAACATCTCGAAATCATCCCACAACATCTCAGAATCATCTCACAACATCTCAGAATCATCCCATAACATCTCAAAACACCACATCAAATGAAATCCAAAACCCTAATTCCTCTATTAATTAAATAATACATTATTTAAGTAATTCACTTTTTCATCATTTTTGACAAGTTAAATAAATTTAATTTATTTAATAAAGTCCTAAAAACCCTAATTCTGCTATTAATTAAATAAAATAACATTATTTAATTAATTCACGTTTCATCATTTCGACCAATTAAATAAATTAGATTTATTTAATGAATTCCTAATCTCACTTTATTTCATCTTTATTGATTAAATAACACCAACTATTTAATTATGTCACTAAATCATCTTATTCCCCTAAGTTGATTAAATTATTAAATCATAATAATTTAATTATGATACTTTCCCTGCAAAATTTGAATAATTAAATCAAACTATTCAAATCAATTATCAAAAATCAAATCAAACTAATGCAACTTTGTTTGCGAAAGTCAAAATTTATTTACACATTGAATTCCAAAAAGAATTAAATCAATTAATTCATATTTTTCACCCACTTTCTGATTGAGAAAATTACGATTGTTGACTAATCAATCTAACTTTCTAACTAGCAAATCTAAGTTGTTAACTAATCAATCAATTTCCTAACTAAGCCATCAATTTCGTAACTAAGCCATCTAAATCCTGAACGATCAATCTAAAATCTTGACTACTCAATCTAATCCCTAACTAGCCAATCTATTCTTCAATCACTCAAATTGTGCATTCAACTTTGCATAATCTTCTCATGTCTAAATCCTCACAACACACTCCAACCATTGATCTAGATATTCTTCAACACGATTTTCATCATCCATCTCAAATCACATCTTCAATATAAAAAACCCCCTTCCTCACAAATAAGGATTGGAGAATCAACATCATTTGCACAGCGAAGTATTTATGGCATTCACAACCACCATTGTTAGTGTTTAAACCTCATTTCTTAGATCAACCAACATCAAGCAATCATTCCTCAAGCTTTTTCCCATAAACTTTGGAGGCTTCACAGTGATAAGAACAACCCAACATCAAATGAATCACTTCGCAATGGGATGGTAATGCTATTATTTTTGTGTACATTCAATTCAATAATCATATATTCCTTAATGTATGTTCAAATATTTTAGTTTCATTTTGTATGTGTAGGATTAGATCATAGATTAATGTGTTTTATCTTAGTTTAGATTCTTGTTTCAAGCATGTTTGATCTAACGTTTCCCCCCTCACACAAATTGAAATTTTATTTTTAACATATTGTAGATGCATTGTTAATAGTTTATCCTTGGCAATGAGCCATCCTTTCTTCTATCTCTTTCTATTTTAGGCAGTGAGCCCTTGGCAGTTAGCCTTTGGTAGTGATTCACTCTTTCTAGATAGCGATTCCACCATTCTATAAATTCTTTGTAATTGGTAATAATATATTATGAGCTAATCCTCACTATGGTTTTTCCCTTTCAAAGTTTTTTCACATAAATTTGGTGTTCTTGTGTTTATTGATGTGATTCATGCTTTCATTGTTGCTTTCCATTATTGTAAGTTTAATGTGATCCTTTGTGTTGGAAAAACAAGGATAGAAAAATGAGAGGGGGGGTGGGGGGGGGGTGAATCAATTGTTACAGAAATTAAGCTTATTCAACCTTAAACAACTTTTAATATTATATCTGATAATTAATAGTGAAAGCATGAATCAACAACACATTAGAGACATATGAACACCAAGATTTTTATATGTGGAAACCTTGTTAGGGGAAAAACCACGGTGGATGTTAGTCCACAAGATTATACCCTATTAGAAGTATAATGAATGAAATGAATAAGGAATGCACATGCATTCAGACACACTGCCTTACATAAGACAATTAGATTAAATCCATCTGATGAGGTTGAACTGAGAAATTAGCTTCTTCAAAAGCTTGACTATAGTTTCGGTTAGTCATACAAAATCTTCTTCACACTTCACTCAATATTCACACTCTACTCTGCACTTGAATGATCTAATCTTTATTTGCACATATCTTCACATACATTCACTAAGCATACTTTGAGCATCCTCTAAAATGAATAAACAATCACTCTTATATATCCATACACGGATTTACATCAACAACTCTATCAACCATAAACAAAGAATAAATTACAATTGTCGGCCTTAATACATGAACAAATCTTAATGAACACCAACCTAATTTGGTCACAACATAGTGAGGACCTAAATCAACATCCTCAAACACATCAAACAATAAAATATTAATCCATAAGGATCTGCAACATGGTACCACCATCATGTCGGCTAAGAACATGAAAACCTTAAACACACAAGAAAAAATCTTCAATCATGAACACACCAATCAATGCAGATGTACCACACTGATAAAGAATGATCTAGAAATATAACTGAACACCTCAAGAACATACACAACAACCCAATTCACTAGAATTGCAATCTCATCTTCCAGAAACACTTGCTACAGTAACTGAATAACTGTAGGAACACAAAACTTCATAACTTCCTCAATTCTTGATGCGTAACACTAAAGATTTTAGACAACATACTAGATAGGCTTAGCAACAAGCCCTTTAGTACACACCTCTTGATCATCAATGTACAAAAAATTTCATCACTCTGACCTTCTTAGCTTCACTGGCTATCTACAATATATTTATTACAATTTTCTCAATATCCTCGACATATACAGCCTTCAGAATCACTAATGCTAATAGTGTTGACATCAATGACAACCACATATTAGCAACACAACCACAACATACAACAATCTCCCCCTTTGGCATTGATGTCAACACATGGTGTGAAAAATAATACCATCAATACAATTGGTTGTTCACATACTTCTCTCCCTTTGATGACTCTTCTCCCCCTTACTTCAAGATTTTTTCACATTGTCCTTCTCCCCCTTTGACATCAATGGAAAAAGTACACATGCTCTGATCCACATATCATCTAAAACATTTGACTACTCCCCCTAATTAGCATCCACCAAAACCTCAATCCGAAATAAGATCTGACTGTAAGTCCATAGATTGATGCAAAGACTTGCATCTTAGTTCATATTAGGAGGGGAAATCATCCCTAACTTGCCTCTGAGATACTCAAAATTATCCTTAGGAAATTTTTTAGTAAATATATCTACAATTTGTTCCTTTGTAGGCACATATTCCAATCTGGCCTCTTTATCACTCACCTTTTCTCTCAAAAAGTGATACTTGATAGATATATGTTTTTTCTTTGGGTGTAGCACCAGATTCTTAGAAATGTTTATGGCACTTGAATTGTCACAAAATATAGCAATAGGCTCATCATACTCAACTTTGAAATCTCTCAGGATCTGCTTCATCCACAATACTTGGGTACAATTTTTGCAGTAGCAATATATTCTACCTCAGCAGTAGATAAGGAAATAGAATTTTTCTATTTACTTAGCCAAGACACCAACTTCTTTCCCAAGAAGAATGCATCACCACTTGTGTTTTTCCTATCATTTACATATCCTACCCAATCTACATCTATAAAGGCATTCAGAGTAAGATCATCATCCATTGGATACCATAACCCAAAGTCAACTATTCCTTTCAAGTATCTGAATATTCTCTTTATTGTAGTCACATGTGATTCCTTTGGACCAACTTGATATCTAGCAACCATGCACACAACATTCATAATATCTGGTCTTGTCTGAGTCAAATATAGCAATCCACCAATCATTTACCTATATATTGTTTGATTAGCCTTAGGAGAATCATCATTCTAAGATATTTTGCATCTAGTTACCATGGGTGTACCAAGTGGCTTTGAACCTTCCATGCCAAAAAATTTTAGTAACTCTCTCACATACTTGGACTGAGAAATAAAGATTCCATCATCTAATTGAGTAATTTGGAATACTAAAAATAATTTCAGCTCTCCTATCATTTCCATTTCAAATTCACTTTTCATTTCATCAACAAATTTCATGCACAAGTCATCATCACCTTAAAAAATAATGTTATCAACAAAGACTTCAATGATCAACTCTTTATCCTAATCCAACTTGAAATATAGTTTGTTGTTAGTAGTACCTTTATTGAATCCAAGATTCAACAAGTATTTATCTAGTCTAGCATACTAGGCTCTAGGGGCTTGTTTGATTCCATATAGTGCTTTCTTCAATTAACACACCATGTCCTTTTCATTAGTCAATTGAAATCCATCTAGTTTCTCAACATAAACTTCTTCTTCTAGTTCACCATTCCAAAATTATGACTTCAAATCCATTTGATAAACTTAATAATTATGTAAAGTACCATAAGCAAGAAATAACCTTACAACTTGAATTCTAGCAACAAGGGAAAAAGTTTCTTCAAAATCAATACCTTCCATTTGCGAGTCTCCTTTACATACCAGTCTTTCTTTATTCCTGATTACTTCACCTTTTTCATTTAGCTTATTCCGAAAGACCCATTTGGTTCCAATCACATTTTTGTCTTGAGGTCTAGGAACAAGAATCCATGTATCATTTTTCTCTATTTGCATTAGTTCTTCCTTCACTGCTTCCATCCAATATTCATCTTTGTGTGCTTCATTGACATTGCTAGGCTCGGTCTTGGATATTAGACACTATTCTTCTACAATTTTTCTTCTAGTTTGTACACCTTTGTTCTTGTCTCCTATGATCTGACTTTCAGAATGACTTCACTTTACATACCTTGGAGTTTTTAGTTCGGTTCTTTCTTCTTCATTTCCACTATCTTCTTCTTCATGATTTTCTTGATTCACTAGAAAACTTTGAATTTGATTATGTGTTTGCACATTATTTACATTATCAATACTATCCTTTTGATCATCTGAGTCATATCCACAATACCTAGATGATATTTCAATATCCTCATCAACTCTGACATTTTCACTCTCAACCATCTTCTTCAATATTTTATTGTAACACCAGTAGGCTTTGCTCTTAGTAGAGTATCCTAGATATATTCCTTCATCACTTCTAGCTTCAAACTTTCGTATATCTTCATCTCTTTTAATATAACATCTGCTTCCAAAGATTTTGAAATACTTAACAGTAGGTTTATAACCAAACCATAGCTCAAAATGAGTCTTACCATAATTACTATTGATATTCAACTGGTTGATAGTATACACAATAGTGCTTATAGGTTCTCTCCAGTAGAAATGAGGAACATTACCTTCCAACATCATAGTTCTGGCAGCATCTAAATTTTTTTTATTCTATCTCTCAACAACTCTGTTATGTTGTGGGGTTTGGAGAGTAGATACCTATATTTTTACTCCATGCTCTTCACAAAATGAATTGAACTTTCAGGAAGTGAATTCACCACCTCCGTCTGATCTTGGACATTTGATCTTCAAACTTGTCTCAGTTTCTACCAAAGCTTTGAAGCTTTTTAATTTCTCTAATGCCTCATGTTTTTCTCTTAAGAAAGCAACCCAAACCATTCTAGAATAATCATTAATAAGCAACATAAAGTACCTTTCTCCTTGTAGACTTCTGATTCTGGATGGACCACATAGATTAGTATGTCCCCAATCTAGTACTCCATTGGAATGATGTTGTTTTCTCTGAAATGAAATTCTTGTCTCCTTTCCCATCTAACATTCCTTGCATATAGTGTTAGTAGGCTTTACTAACTTAGGTATATCTGTGACTGCTTCTTTTAAGCTTCTTTTGACAATGTTATCAAAATTCACATGACACATCCTTCTATGTCATAGCCAAGTTACATCAACTTGAGCAATCAAACAACTTTCACTAGCAGCATTCAAGTGAAAAATATTACCTCTTGTCTTTGTACCTAAAGCAATCACATTTCCTAAGCTTCCCAATATCCTACACTTACCATCTTTGAACTAAATATTGTAACCTTTGTCAACCATCTATCCAACACTCAAAATATTATGCTTTAATCCTTCAACATAAAGAACATCATCAATATTGCATTTTCCACCTAGAGAAATAGTGCCTCTGCCACAAATCACACCAACATTGTTACCTATGAATCTTACAACACCACCGTCATACTTTTCTAAGCTTAGAAATTTTCTTTTATCACCAATCATATGATGTGAGCATCCATTTTCGATCACCAACTCATCCTTCTCATCACTTCTGGTTGCAAGAGATTTTTCAATATTTTGATTACCAACTGATTTAGTGGACACCAGACCATTTTCCTAGATAGCAATGAATACCCATTCATCTTCATTTCCAGTTTATTTATTAGATTCATCTTCAGTAACTCCTTCAACATAATAACATTTCTTTTGAAATTTATCAGGTTTATACTTAGAGACTCTTATTTGACATCTTGATGCAAAATGACCTATCTTACTTCAAGAGAAACATTTAATAGGTAGCTTTCCTTTGTACTTACCTTGTCCTCTAGCTTCTCTTTTCACAATCAGTGCTTCCAGTTCTTCTAGCTCTCTTTCTTCATATTTAATCAGTTTCATCTCTTCTTCATACTTGAATGTTTTTCTAGAACTCTCTCCCAGATCATATCTTTGTTGGCTTTTTCCTGATACAGTGGCTTTGAATGCAGACTTTGTCTTAGGAAAGGATTCACTAGATTCACTCAACTCAAAGGCAACATTTTTTACTATCCTAAGTTCTTCAATAGCATGAGCTTTTGTTTTGTAAGAAGTACGCACAGATCTAAGTATTTTACCCACAATCTCATCTTCATCCAAGGTTCCACCAACACATCTAATGTCCATCACTAATTGATTTAATTTTTACAAGAAAGAAAAGATGTTTTCATCTTCACTCATCTTCATGTTCTCCCACTTGCCTTTTAGACTTTGTAGCTTAGCAACTTTCATTAGTGCATCTCCTTCATACAATGTTTCCAATTTCATCCAGATCTCATGTGTAGTCTTTAGACCTATTATATTTGTCATCTCTAAATATTTAAAAGAACTCAACAATGCTTCTATAGCTCTGGTATTAGTTTCTACTTATTTGATCTCATCAGCAGTAGAGGGACCATTCTAAGGAATTGTATATGCATTATTTGTAATCTTCCAAAAAGGCTAGCCAATGCACTTGAAATGACACTCCATTCTGCTTTCCACAAAGAGTAGTTTGTACCATCAAAAATAGGACTATCCTTCTTGTATGATGGCATCTCAGATCACCTCAAGTTGTTAGACTTCTTCAGAGGAACTATCTCTAATACAAATTGTTGGAAAAACAAGGATAGACAACTGAGAGGAGGGGGGCGGGGGGCTAATCAGTTGTTACAGAAATTAATCTTACTCAACCTTAAACAACTTTTAATCTCAGATATGATAATTAACAGTGAAAGCATGAGTTAACAACACATCAGAGACACATGAACACCAATATTTTTATACGTGGAAACCCTATTAAGGGAAAAACCATGGTGGATGTTAGTCCACAAGATTATACCTTGTTAGAAGTATAGTGAAAGAAATGAATAGGGAATGCACATGCATTCAAGCACACTACCTAGAGCTCACTGCTCAAAGGGAAGGCTCACTACCTTACATAAGACAATCAGATTAAATCCATCTAATGAGGTTGAACTGAGAAATTAGCTTCTACAAAAGCTTGATTATTGTTTCGGTTAGGCACATAAAATCTTCTTCACACTTCGCTCAATCTTCACACACTACTCTACACTCTAATGATCTGATATTTATTCACACATATCTTCATATACATTCACCAATCATACCCTGAGTGTCCTCTAAAGTGAATAAACAATTGCTCTTATATATCCACTACATGGATTTATATCAACAACTCTGTCGGCCACAAATAAAGAATAAATTACAACTGTTGGCCTTAATACATGAACAAATCTTAATGCACACCAACCAAAGTTAGTCACAACATAGTGAGGACCTAAATCAACATCCTCGAACATGAAAAACAATAAATTATTAAAACACAATGATCCGCAACACGCTACCACTAGCATGTCGGCCAAGAACATGAAAACCTTAAACACACAAGGAAAAACCTTCAATCACGAACACATTGATCAATGTAGATGTACCACACTAATAAAGAATGATCTATAAACATCACTGAACACCTTAGAAACATATGCAACAACCCAATTCACCAGAATTACAATATCATCTTCCAAAAACACTTGCTATAGTAACTGAATAATTGTAGGAACACAAAACTTCATAACTTTTTGAATTCTTGATGCATACCATTGAAATTTTTGGAAAAAATTCTAGATAGGCTTAGCAACAAACCCTTTAGTGTGCATCTCCTGATCATCAATGTACAAAAATTTTCATCACTTTGACCTTCTCAGCTTCACTGGTCTCATGTAATATATTTATTACAATTTTCTCAATATCCTCGACATATACGACCTTCTAAATCACCAATGCTAATAGTGTTGAAATCAATGACAACCACATATCAACAACACAACCACAACAACCAAGACTTTGATAGATGTTTAAGGTAATGAAATTATTTAATACTAAGTCACTCCTCTCTCAATATTCAAAGTGTTCAACATTTCCTACGTAGTTCCTCTTTAGACTTCTATTCTTTTATTATAAATTTAGCTTTGGTCAAGTAGAAAAAGAAAACTACTAATTTTGGGTAGTTCTTCAAAAAAAATTCATGGGATTCATTTTTTCCTAATGGAATTGAAAATAAAATAAAATATATTTATGTATTATATAAACTTTCTAAATAATAAAAATAAAGAAACCTTACATTTTTACCCATATCATTCATGAGCACTCTAATATGCCAAATCATTGTTTCCAAGATCAAATATTACCTAATCAACATGAGATGCAAACTTATATTAGATGTCAAATCACCAAGGTCCAAAATTTTTAGCATCATCAAACTTCCAATATTTCTTTTTATTGGATAAAGAAGAAAAATTCAAATTACATCCACGAGAAGACATTGCCAAACAAAACACCATTAGGTCATACACAATTAGCAAGACACGCTGCTACAACAACAAAAAAAATTGTAATATTAATCATTAAACTTTTAACATCATCAAACTTCTAATATTGATCATTAAACCCAATCAATTCACAAACCATTTTTACAACCATCTTGACATTCTAGGGTTAAATATATGGTTGTTGCATATCAAATCAAATATTAATTTCTAAAATATGGAGGTATGATATTCATGCCAACACATCAAATATCAATTTTACCATTCAAACATTCTACTCAATCTCCTACTATTATTCTGCAATCTCTTTTATCACCCTTAAAAGTCCTAGCCTATTTCTAGTCAAACCTCAATTAGAGGTATTTCATATAGTGTCACCAAAAAGTGTAGCCTTGACACTTTTCAATCATTTGGACCCTTGCCTATGGATTTTTTGGACCTTTTCCAGCCTCTTTTTACCTCTTTCCAAGGCTTGTATCAAAGTGTTGTAAGGTGTTGCAATACATTTTCACACTTTCATAGGCTTGTCATCACTTAATCAACCCTTTCTCATGTTATAATGGCCCCTTAATACACATACAAGTCCTATATTAGTGTGTTTTGTGAGACAATTCTAAAAAATAATAATAATCACCTTTTAGTCCCTAACAACCAATGAAAATTTCCCAAGTGGACTAGGTCACCACCTTGGGTGACCTAGTCCCATGTGGCATAAAATTCAATTTTAACTTAAATTTCTTTCAAGATTTTATCTCTAAAACCCTAAGGTCAGCCTATATGGTGTTATTTCGAGAAAATTAGGGCATAAATTCTATAAAAAAGGGGTTTTCCCCTCATTTTGACATAATTACACTCATTCTAAACCCTAATTCCTCTTCTCAATCATTCACCCACTCCTTCTCAAGCAAGCTAGGGTTTGAGAATTCCAAGTTAACAAGACATCATTACTGAAGCATTCAACGACTTATTGCTGCAACAACACAAGATCTCTCATCATGGTGAGGTAACTTACTCCATTACTTCATGTTTCATGTTTCATTATATTATTTTGTATTCATTTTGGTTTAGTTACCTAAAAGGGGTTTGACCAAGGCAAACCCTTAGTCCCTAACAATCAACATTTTTCTCCTTCTCTCCTTGTGTGTTTGCAAATTTAGATACATTGAAGATCATTGAAGGATTTGAAGACTTTTTTAAGACCTTTCCTTACTTTCAAAGTCCAAACATCCACCAAAAGTCACTTTCAAGCCCAAATATCAGAGTTTCAAAAGCGGACACCTGTGAAGAACCAAAGCGCAGACCCAAAGCTTCCATTCCCCCTTTAGAAATTCCAAAAATCTAGAAGAGGACTAAGTCACAAAAAATGGAAACCTAGTCCCAATGGATATACCTTTTACTGATTTTTACATTTTCAGACACCCATTTGGCAGAAACGGGCTCAGGACCAATTTTCCCAAATTTGGGACTAGGTCACCCAGATTGGCACAAGTGTCCCCTTTCAGCTTCTACAAATTTTTCATCAGTATTCCAGATCTCCATTAGATCCTTCTTCTAACTCTAGGTGCACACATTCTATCTCCTTCATTTTTGTTTAGTTTAGTGTGCATTTCTAGGTCATTTTGTATACATTATGTGTTTTCCAACACTTTGCATTTCTTAGGATTAGCAATAATTAATCATTTTCATTTTTAGTTTATTGCACTTAGACATAATATTTAGACACATTCACACACATCAAAAACCCTCTTTGAACAAACTCACCCAAAAATCATATCATTAGGTGAAATAGAGTTGTTCTTCCATCCAGGCTCCTAGATGAAAAACCCTAGGGACCTATTTGGGGAATCCTCTTTCCCTTCTTGCATAAATTTTTGGTAGTTCATTTTGGTGAACCCGAAATTGCTACACACTTCTTTTTTGATTTAGAGTCCTTATTCACCTTCAGTTTGCATTGCATTGCTTAATTTTCATCCTAGGGTTTCATATTTTTTGCATGCATGAAAGTGTATATAATTTTCATTCTTGCATCTTAAATCCTTTTCATTCCTCCAAAATATGCACCTACCTTTATTATTTTTGTCACCCAACATCAAACCCATCCAAAACAGTTGCAAATTTCTAGAAATTAAAAGAAAAAACCCTAACTGGAACTAATTCGTCATTCTGGGTGACCTAGTCCCTTTCCAAAATTTTCACTATTTGTTATAACACAAGAAACCTTATTTATGTGCTTTCTTGGGCTCCTAGTATCATACCTTATAAGTCTAGAGATTCTGGAACATATGTTTTATCCTTCTAGCTCAAAATCATCATTTTAGGATGGTCATTCTTAAAATCATTTCATCCTTAGATATGAAAATGTTTACATTTCTATAGTTTTGCATCACATTAATAAAAGTACTTTTCACTTGTACATATACAATGTTTCTATTTATCAAAATTTGTATTATTTTGTTAAAAGTGATTTTCATTCTTGCATGTACATTATAGACATTGTTAAAGCTTAGCATATTTGGATAAAAATGTTTTGTACTATTGCATATACAATGTTTATATTGTTGAAATATTGCATACAATGGTTACATGTACTTTTAATTTATATTAAAAAAAAATCAGTAGCTTACAAAACTAGACATGATAAGAACACTTTAATACCCCCTCCCTATGAGAGTGTCTTAGTGATAGAAGAGACAACCTTAGGCATTCCTAACGATCATATTAGTTCTTCTCCCAATAGCTCTCCCCATGGTGATGAAGATATTTTGTTAGAAGAACCAATCAATGAGAGTTATGAGAATCCGAGTTGTTTCTCTCTTCTTATCTCTCTTAGTGGACAAGAAATTAATGACCAAGACAACACAAACATAGCTAATCATGACAATAACATTTTTTTTCTCCTAGTATTTCTCATAGTTGTGAAGAAGATACTTTTTTGTTTGCAAACACAATTAGTGAAGGTCATGAACATCTTAGTTGTCCCCCTTCACCTAAAAACATCCTTATTGAGCATAACCATCCCATCATTAATCCTTCCCCTACTTGTGATGAAGTCATTTTCAAAGAACTAACCATGGATTTTCAAGACCACTTGGTTTGTAGTTCTCCTCAAACCATTCCTCCTAGGGAGGATATCATGATACACAATAAGGATAAAAATGTCAATAATAATATTGTATCCTTAGAATCCAATGAAGAGACAACCTTAGCCTCTCCCCTGCTCAAGGATTTTAATAAATTATTCAACCTCAACTCATCCGTTACCCTGCTTCCCATAAACATTGAACCCAACCCAAACTTGAATTCACCCTCTACCCACCTAAGACTAATGTGTTGCGGAAATTGATTCATAATACCATTGCTCATACACATTACACTAGAAAAAATCCATGCCAACAACCACCAACCTCAATCTCCTTACCTTCATCCACTCCCATTTTACCTACTTCCCCTCACCTAGATTAAATCCTTAGGGAGTATGATCTTGTTGACCAACTAAGGAATACTCCTGCTAAAATATCTTTATGGGACCTTATTCAAGTCTCCCCTCACTATCACAACATGATGAAAAATTCCCTACAACAAGTTCTTATCCCTTGTAATGAGCCACTAAATGACATAACTTAGCTATTATTCATGAAATTAATGTTGATATTATTTTTCACCAAAGTGAGCTCCCTCCTTTGGATGTGCAAAAACAAAATTTGGCTTTCATAATAATCTCTCAATACAAAATAAAAGGGATCAAGAGAACTCTTGTAGATACAGGTTCTATCCTTAATGTTTGTAGTGTGAGCCTTCTAGATAGGCTTGGCATTGATAGATCCCACATCAAACCTGATTCTCTATCTATCAAAGGGATTCAACACCACCACTAAGCAACTACTTGGTGTGGTCACTATACCCATTATAGTTGGAATGGCCACATTGGACACTAAAATCCATGCTATACCTCATGAAATTTCATACAATCTTCTCCTAGGTAGGCCATGTATTCATGCTATGAATGGAGTGCCTTCCACTCTTCATCGTAAGATGAAGTACATCTACAACAACAAAGTGTACACACTTGAAGCCAACCCTGAACCTAAAAATTGCTTAAACATTTAAAAATCTAAAGAGAATCATTTCAACACATTGACACCAACCACCCAAGTGGAACCTACACAACCAAAAAATAAAGAACAACATCTTGAGCAAATCATGAAGCTCTTAGATGATGATTGGGGTTCCCTAGACTTCACCCCTTCCTTAATGGGAGAATCCAAGATCATCAATGATGAATATAACAAGGGAAATGCAATTTTGTCAACACAAGACTCAGTCGATCCTTCGAAAGCATCCACCTCAACTACTTTAACCAATACAACCAACAAGAAACAAACACCCGATCCAAAAAAGCTGAAAAAGCTCTATGGAAAAGGTTATGAGCTCATGAAACAACTTGGCTATAGTGGAAAATGATGTGGTACTAATGAACAAGGTATCCACAACCCTATCAATCCTCACACGATAAATAACCAATCATGGTCTTGGATTTTTTCCTTTCATCGAAATAATCAAACCTTCCTCCAACATCAACACCATCCCAAATCACCCTTCTAACCCCACCTTATAAAGTGATCCTTTGAAACCAACAAAGGACTCTTTGCTTAATGAAAATGTCATCTCACAACCCACTACTAATTTATATTTTACACACTCCTCCAAAGGAGTATAGAAAATCTCATAATCTATAGTGCCTTGTGTACGTATGACATGCTACACTAAGCAAGACCCTTCCTTGTTATGTAATAAAGGAACACCTTCTACCCTTGATCAAGAGGGCATCTTGTGGAGAATCCTCCAAGATCACTTGATCTCTCTCCCTCCTAGAACTTGAAAGAAATTTTCTAACAAACATTCCTTTTGTGCTTACCACCGAGTTAATGGTCATCACACTAATGAGTGTAAGGCCTTGAGTTGCAAAATTCAACATCTTTAGGAGTTTGGTGATCTTCCTTTTGTGGGTGCACCTCATTCCTCTAATTGATACTAATTTTCACTCTACCTTGCATTCCCTCAATCCTTTCAGCTCACTCTTGTCCTGCACTAAGTGGGGGTAAGGGGTTAGTTAGCCTCTTCCCTCGTATGTCACTTGTTGTTGTATCTTTTAACTTGTTGCTAACATTTCATGAACATATAATATCAAGCTTGGGATGTGGACAATATGCCTTAAGTTGACTCACATGTGACATACTCCCCTTTTCATGATGTAGCTTATCGGAAACATATGACTTGGCATAGGGCTTTCTGAACAAGTTCTCATGTCTTTTTCCTCTTCTACTTTAAATTTTTTTATCATAGTATAGTGTTTAGCAATTCCTTTAAAGTGGGGGCATACATCACCACTCACATTTCATTGTGTGATTTTCTTTTTCGTGTGATCCCCTCTCTTGGAAACATTAGGTACAATGTTTCTCAGGATGATACATCTACATTTTTTCTCTTTTGCATGGGTATGTGCAGGATCATCATGGAAAAAATAGGCCCTTAAGTGGCGATAAAATTCAGAAAAATCAGAGCTAGGAAACTTGACATAAAAATTTGAATAATTTATCTATATTATTTCAAAAATATTTAAGAATATAATCTATAGCAAACTGAATGTAGTTTCTAAAATACTAAGTTTATTTAAAAAAATAACAAATCTATTTGGTAAAAAATTGAAATTTCAATGCAGTATTACTTAAATTTCTGGGGAAAAATAAGAAGTAGGTGTGTGTCTGAGCACCCTAACCACAATAAAATGATAATATTTTTTTATAATATTTTAGATATAAGTAGATGAGTCATGTCCTGATGTGATGCATATTTTTTTGTAATTTTTTTCCAAGTAAATAATTAATTATGAATTTTATTACAACTTTTAAAAAATATAAAAACTCGTATGTCTGACCACCTTAACTTGGTCAAAACTTCACGAAATTCAATTTTTTTTTTTAATCCTATAATATGTGAAGCATATAATGTGACACATGTTTTGGATTAAAAAAATGTGATACTCTTTGAAAGCTATAGATTTTTTTCAATCATCCTATCAATCAAGACTTTAGTCATAATTCAAATAGAAAATGAATAATAATTATTTATTAAATTCAAAGTAAAGAATAATTTATATTGGTGGGAAGCTCAGAATCTCCTTTAAAAACCCTTTTCATTTCATCAATTTAGAGTAAAAAAAAAGTCTTTAGCCACATGAGCCATCATATTACTTACATATCGCCACTTTTTGGCCCATCATGATCCTGCACATACCCGCATACAAGATGAGTCCATTTGTATTTTCCTCTCTTGGAGACATTACACATAATTTTCCTTAAGATGAGACATCGTATGAACAAAATAAAAATCCCTTTGAACACTCCATCTAACATCACTTTCTTTTGTGGCGCCTAATCAAAGTTATCATGAGGTATAACTTTGGTATGGTTTGAGCGGAAATCCCAAGTGGCACTACTTTCCCCATAGCCACCTATGTGTGTGTGAGTACATACCAACTGTGTGTATGTTTCTCACCTTTTGGGACAAATCACCCCACCAATGACCTGATGTTTTGTGGCCCTATAGTGAGCGCATCTTTTCCACCTCATTCATTTTTCCTTTCAATTCTTGTCATTATATGATCATGTATCTCTTTTTGCTGCAATTCATTCACCCTTGAATGTGTTCTTTGGCACTGATGTCGACTTGACTTAGAATCTTCAATCCTTGGGGGCTTGACCACCTCCTTCTTTCTCATTCTTTGCCATCTCCATTGGGATACTTTAGTCTATGTTTGAAGCGAGTTCATCCTCTCACTAAAGTGGGAGCTAAATGTGTCACCAAAAAGTGTAGCCTTGACACTTTTCACTCATTTGGACCTTTTTTAGCCTCTTTTTACTTCTTTCCAAGCCTTGTGTCAAAGTGTTGTAATACATTTTCATGCTTTCCTAGGCTTGTCATCACTTAATCAATCCTTTATCATGCTATAATGACCCCTTAATACACATACAAGTCCTATATTAGTGTATTTTGTGAGACAATTTAGACAAATTATAATCACATTTTAATCCCTGACAACCAATGAAAATTTCCTAGGTGGAATAGGTTGCCACCTTCGATTACCTAGTCCCATGTGGTATAAAATTTAGTTTTAACTTAAATTTCTTTCAGGATTTTGTCTCTAAAACCCTAAGGTCAGCCTATATGGTGTTGTTTCGAGAAAATTAGGGCATAACTTCTATAAATAAGGGTTTTTCCCCTCATTTTGACCTAATTTCCCCCATTATAAACCCTAATTACTCTTCTCAATCACTCACCCACTCCTTCTTCTCAAGCCATCTAGGGTTTGAGCATTCCAAGTTAACAAGACATCTTTTCTGAAGCATTCAAGGGTTGATTGTTGCAACAACACAAGATCTCTCATCATGACAAGGTAACTTACTCCATTACTTCATGTTTCATGTTTTATTACATTATTTTATATTCATTTTGGTTTAGTTACCTAAAAGGGATTTGACCAAGGCAAATCCATAATACCTAACAATCAACATTTTTCTCCTTCTCTCCTTGTGTGTTTGTAGATTTAGATACATTGAAGGCTTTGAAGACTTTTTGAAGACCTCTCCTTACTTGAAAAGTCCCAACATCCACCAAAAGTCACTTTTAGGCCTGAATATTAGAGTTTCAGAAGCAGACACCTATGAAGAACCAAAGTGCAGACCCAGGGCTTCTGTTCCCCCTTCAAAAATTGCAGAAATCCAAAAGAGGACCAAGTCGCCAACAATGGTGACCTAGTCCCACTAGATATGTATTTAAGTGATTTTTACATTTTCAGACACCCATTTGGCATAAAGAAGCTCAGGACCAACTTTCCTAGATCTAGGACTAGGTCACCTAGATTGGCACAAGTGTCCCATTTCGGATTTTGCAACATTTTCATCAACATTCCAGATCTCTATCAGATCCTTCTTCTAATTCCAAGTGCACACATTCTATCTTCTTCATTTTTGTTTTGTTTAGTGTACATTTCTAGGTCATTTTGTATATGTTTTCATATCATTATGTGTTTTCTAGCACTTTGCATTTCTTAGGATTAGCAATAATTAATAATTTTCATTTTTAGTTTATTGCACTTAGACATCATAGTTATACACATTCATAAACATCACAAATCCTCTTTGAATGAACTCACCCAAAAATCATATCATTAGGTGAAAGAGATTCATTCTTCCATCCAGTCTCCTAGGTGAAAAACCCTAAGGACCTATTTGGGGAATCCTCTCCCCCTTCTTGCATAACTTTTTGGTAGTCCACATACTAAGGTTTGCACAACTATACTATTTACCTTTCAACTCCAAAAATAGCATTTTATACAGAACCAAGTGTGTTTCCTTAACATTTCTCCCACATCTTCTTGCATTTAAGTTTTTCCAAGAACCCTAATCTTGATCATGAATGGTTTATTTCTTGAATGTGCTTTAGAATTTGTTTATTTATATGTATTAATATATCAATTTTTTTTGCATCATATCAATCATGTGTATCCATGTTTCAATACCCAAATTGGAAGTGATTGAGCTAGACTCCCCTTGTAACCATTATTTTTGTAGATTCCTTATTTGAAGGTTTCTAATTATAATTTAACTTCATAAAAAAATTTAGTATATCATAGAAATTTATAGAGAAAATTAAAAGTTAAATTTTCTCACCTAGGTGCATTGGTGAAGTCAAGATTTGGGCACATTATCAAACCATGAAATCAAAATTCATTAGATTCAATTTCAAAAAATAATTCAATAGGAGAAGCACAATTTACACATAGATTAACTCATTTATCTTTACATTTCAAATATTAACACTTTATTTTTTTTATTTTTTTTTAAACTTTATTTTTTATTCACCTATCTCTATGTAGCTCTTCATTTTTTCCCTTTAAGATTTGGTCACTTCATTCTATTTTTGTAATCTTTGTATACTCTAATTACTTGTGCCTTCAATGTACTATCCCATCTAGACTAGCATTCAATGCTAAAATATAGTTTCTATATTCTCTATTTTTCTTCATTTCTACTTCCTATACCGATGGCCTCCTTCATCTATTCTTCTCATCTTGATACCCATGACTTGCTTTCTTTCTTCTTTTGTATGTTTCTTCCTAATATATTTTCAAAAATTATTACATATGTTTTTTATCTTTTTCAATTAACCTTCCATATATTTTATTGATCTTCCTTTTGAAAATAATGAACAATTTTAGGCATTGTCTTACCCACAATGACCTCCAAAAGGAATTAAAATGGGAAAAAATTTGTGCATAGTTTCACACATCCATTAAAATTATTAGGAGCTTCCATCAATCAAATTTATTCAAACATAATCCATAAAATGATACCATGACCATTATGGAATGATGAATGATAGTTAGAGATAGATAGTTATGCCCATATTAAAACTATAATTTTATCCATTGCCACTATTTCAAAAGATACAACAATAAAATTTAGAAAATATATGGAAATAATTTATTTTTTTCAAAATCATTCCATCCATATGTATAGTTAGAAAGAGACAAACTATTTTGTTTCCACTCTAGAATTATAGGGATAATTAACCTTTCTATATATTATAGAATCAAATATTAATATTTTAATATAAAATAACAAACAATTTTTGGAGTTTTCAAACCACATTTTTGTTGGAACATGTTTGTTTTTTTTCCAAAATATTGACCTATAACTCTCGATAAAAACACCTGAGATAAAAAAATCCATGGGAGGTGGTTAGTCCATGTCTCAAATTTGGAGGTAGATGTTGGTGATTAGTACAAAAATCCCCTCCTCAGCATCACTCAAGGGGATTCAGACTTGCAAACATGGCTTTGATACCATTTGTTGGAACATGTTTGTTGTTGCACCAAAATATTGACCTATTAACAATCAATACAAATGCTAGAGATAAACAAATCCATGGGGGGCGGTTAGTCCATGTCTTGAATCCAGAGGGAGACACTAGTGACCGGTCCAAAAATTTTAGAATTAATTAGATCAACATTTATTTTGAATTCCCAAAAAATGTAAATATTTTACAAATAATAAAAAGAACCTCATAAATCTGAAAAGAGAAATATAAATTCACAAACCTATAAACTAAATAAAAATAAACCAAAAAATATGAAGCCATTGTAGATTCCCTTAGATATGGTTGCAAGATTGAAGTCCACCCATACACCCTATCTAACCATCCCATCAAAATGAGGATTCTTCTTAGACAGGATCTTAGGGGTGAAAGGAAAAAGGGGGGGTTCCTCCTAAACACAAAGCTATTCAAGGATAGAGATTGTGTTGATGTTGTGAAATCTCCTAAAAATACCATTTACTAGATGTATAAACAATTAAGTGCAATTGAAAGGTGGAATCTAAACACCAAGGATTGGAAAAATTTATTCCAAACCATTAGAAAGAAAAGATCCATGGTTAGGAGGAAGGAAGACGGTCTCCTCTAGGAGGGTCTTCTCTAAGCTAAAGCTTCCTTACAAGAATATCCTAGAAATGAAGACTTGGGAGGAAAGATCATGGTAATTAAAAACTCCCTAAGGAGGTTGCAAAACAATAGAATTCAAGGGCTAAGGATAAGGTCTAAGCTTAACTGGTTGAATAACAAAGACAAAGGAACCAAATTATTCTTTAGGTATCTAAAAGAGAAGAGTTTCAAAGAAAAAATTAAACAAGTGCAAGTTGATGGGGTGGCATACACCAATCAGGAAGACATCAAAAGTCATTTCTTCAATTTTTACAAGAATATTTTCACTTCTGAAAACAATGTTGAAGGCTTCTCTAATGCAAGAATTCTACTAAAAAGAATCTTTCCAAAAAATATAGGAGGGAAGGAGGAAAAAGAGATATCTAAGGAGGAAATTAAAAAGGAAATTATATCCTTTCAAAATGATAAAACCCCTAGGGTAGATGGCCTCCCAATAAAATTCTATAAATTCTTCATTGAATGGATAGTGGATGATCTATTTCTAATATACAAAGAGGCCTTAGATATAGGCTCTTTGGGAAGGAAAATTAATAAGGGCATTATAAAATTTCTCCCCAAAGGTGATTAAAATATAATAAAAAACTTGAGTCCGATAACATTTCTAAATGTAACATATAAAATCTTAGCAAAAGTATTGGAAAATATATTGGTAAATATTTTTCCAATGTTCATCAATAGTACCCAGAATGAGTTTATTAAAGAAAGATACATTCTAGAAAATTTGATCACTAGTTGGGAAGCAATGGAATGGGAAAAGTCTTCCAACCAAGATGTGGCAATGTTAATCCTTGATTTTGATAAGGAATATGATAGAGTAAAGTGGACATACATCAGGATAACTCTTAAAGCCTTTGGATTTCTTAAATATTTTTAAAATGTGGTTATTATACTCTTCAAGGATGAAGTGGAACAAGTAGATATCAATGGTTTTTTATAAAGGAGTTTAATTTAGAAAGGTCAATTATACAAGGATGTGCTCTAGTGCCTTCATTTTTTTTTATTGCATCACATTCCTTACATTACCTTCTTAGGGTCAATGGCATTACCCCTAAGATGAAAGGAATACTCCTACCAGATAAGAATGAGCTCCTCAATATTCAATTTGTAGATGACACTACACTATTTTCCATATGAGATAAGATAAATATATCAAATCTAGTGGAAATCTAAACTTATTCTATGTAGCCTCAAGAGCTAAAGTGTCACTCACAAAGTCTATCATGCTAGGAAGACATGAGAAACCCCTAGATTGGTTGAAAAAATTTGATGTGCAATGGGGAGGTCCCAAAAAACAAGTTAGATATTTGGGAATTACATTTGCTATATGCCCAAACCTAAAAGAGATATGGCTATGGATCAACGGAAAAATATAAAATAAAATTGGAAGATGGAATAGGAAATTTCTATCACTGACAGGGAGGATTCAAGTATGCCAAAAATTTATTTCATCTTATAGTCTATATTTTTCCTCTATGTGGCTATATAACAACTACCAAGTTGATGAAATATAGAAAAAATAAAAATAAAATTTGTGGTTAGATGGGAAGGGTAAAAGGAAGAAACATGTAGTTAAATGGAGTTGGTGTTGTTTGAGAAAAGAAGGTGGGGGACTTGGGCTAAAGGACCTATAACTTCAAGGTATAGTCCTAGCCTTAAAATGGATCTTCAAATCCTTAGAAGGGAATGAACCCTGGAAGGTCTTGGTTAGGAATAACATCAAAAGTGCTTCCCCCAAGCATAAAAAACCTTGGAAGGACCCCCCCTTTGTGACCTCCTCAACAATTATCACTCCTTATCCCCTAAATATCTATTTATCTTTAAGATCATATGGAAAGCATGGGAGCATATCAAGAAATTTGTTGTAAACTATCAATACTTGAAAAACAACACAATCTCCACCCGTAGATCATTTGGTGGAACCTTTCAAGCACAATGCTAAACCACTAGCACTACTTCAAGGATGCTTTTCCAAAGGCTAGGCTAGTAAAGGCATAAAACTATTTAAGGACTTTCTAAAAGATGGACACCTAAAAGATTGGAATGAGCTATGTAGTGACTATAATCTTCCCACTACTAATTGGAGAACCTACACAATAATAAAGGAAGCTTGTAAGGAAATGAACTTTCTAGTTGAATAAAACCTTAATATAGAACAATACAAAGAGTTTCTATGGAAAGATGAAATCAAACTCACAAAAATGAATACTAAAATAATCGACAACACTCTTGTTAATCAACATGAAGCAATAGATCATTTTAACAAAGCATGGGGTACAAAATTGAGTAGCAATGACTAGTCCAAGGTATTTAAAAATAATTGGTCATATATCATTGAGTCGAGGAAGGCCTGCTTTAGATGGAAACTATGCAAGGTGCCAAAATCAATAAATCACATCTTTAAATTTCTTTATGCAAGAGAACTATGGATTTTTTTTTCCAAAAATAGTATATTTGAGATGTCAATGGAAATCCTAGATCTAACATAATTCTTTTGATGAAAGATAATAAATTGGGGAAATAAATTATTTTTTTTGGTTGTGTTTTTCCACTAAAATTATTTGGGTCATTTGGAGAGAAAGGAATGATGAGAGGTTTAATGGAACAAGGAAATTAATGAGTCTATCAAGAGACTCACACTTTACAACATTACTTTGTTGGTTACATTTAAAGTCTCCAAGTTCATGTTTCTCAATCTACTGGAGAGGGGAACCTTAATGATCAATCTTCATGAAGTCAGGTGTGGGCACACTTGGTAGGAGGAGCAACCTAGTACAAAGGTATTTCTCAAATTTCTAGAGGTATTTCAGAAATGAGTTCAATGGGAAAGTTGACAAATATGATCCCAAGGCAGAAGCTCTAGGTTTAATAAGCCTAGAAAAATTTACCAAGGAATAAATTAATGCAGTGGAAACACTCTTGGGCCTGAAGAACCTAGCATAGGATGACATGGAGGCTACCATCCAATGACATATTGATCAATTGTATTGCATTTTTTGTTAGTAGACATACAAGACAATGTAATTAATAGTTTGTAACTCTCACTGATATGATATAAATCTGTATATATACAATGTAAAGGGGAACATATATATACTATATAGGTTCCTACAAGGGATCCTAAAAATATATATAAAATGTACATATATATGAAATAGTGTTGTAGGACAAAACATGTAATTTTTTTGTGTTCTATCTATATCTAATACAAAAGAATCTTGTGAAGTTAAAAAGAGTTTGCATGCAAGAATTTTCATGAGATTTGATGATCCTACATCAAAAAACAATAAGTATAAGAAAAAAAATTCATGACCTAAATCTCATTAATATTTGTCAATTTTTAAAATCGTAATTCTATACTTGTTAATCTTTGATGCACCCTTCCAAGTTGCCTTGTCTATTATTTGGTTCTTCCATTATTGTATACATTCCCTATATTCCTTTCCCCTTATCCTTTTGACCACTTGAAAATATATTGCAACATCAATTGCATCTAATTACTTTTTTCCATATTATATCCATTTTACTTTCCTTTGCAATTGTGAAACTATATTTTCTTGTCCACTTGTTTATTTTTCATAGTAGTAGCATAAATCACCAACATTAAAAGTTGGAGAAATATCTATTCCTTCCAGAATCTCAATCTCATATACAAGATGTGATATCCTACCAAGAAGGGTCCATAGGAAGAAAACATAGTTTTTAAAATGAATTATATAATACTTACAACATATTAGTACAAAAGCAGACAATGCAACTAACCATGACACCACCATTGTAACATGATGCCACATAAGTCAAATATTTTGACACAAAAACATATCCTAACCTCAAAAAAATATCATATTAGACACTACAAAGGGCTTTAACCTTCACAAGACTAGGTGAACAATATCTTGAGGCCCATGTGCAATAATGTGATACTTTTGAGTGAAGGCATGCATCCCAAGATAAAATATGACATAACTTCTCAATGAAAAAACATATATATATGTTCTAAATTTCCTTAGACTAATGAGGCTATGAGGAAAAAATTCTATTCACAAAGTTTTCCCATCCAAGGCCCAAAAACTCTCGTTGTTTGATGTATCAAAGGATTATAGTGCTCTTGGGGGACATAACCTAAATTGGACACTAGGACCCAAGTAGGAAATTTAAATCTTGACTAGCTAGCACCTAGGTAGGACACTAGTGCCTAGGGCATTGATGTTCTTGTCTAGTGTTGGTGTCTTTTGTGGTGCTAGAGTCTAATTCTAGTAGTGTAGTCCTTCCCAGACATTGTGGTTCAATCTAAGTATTGTTTTTTTGACCAATGTGAAATCTAGGTATAGTGATTAACTTCCAAGACATGTTGAGAATTGAAGGGTCACATAGGAGGGTCTAAAACATTGGAATAAATCTAATAAATCAAAAGACAACTTGGTAAAAATCAATATTTAGTTCTCTCAAGTGCTAAACACCATAGATATGCATGGGAGAAGGTGGGTAGCAGTGTTGTGAAATCCTTGATAGTCCTACGTTCTACCCTAAGCAAGAAAACAAAAAGAGAAATGGATACACCACTTTCCATTTTCAAAAAGTTTCACAAGAGGCCCCAAAATGGCCCAAAATGATTCAACACCCTAAGGACGAACACTTGGAAGCTTGGTGATCCTAGGATAGGATTACAACACCATCCTAAACCATTTTGAGACCCATTAGGTTCATTTTAAGCCCAAATTAGAAATTTGCTCAGTTCATTTTACCATATCAACACTGAGACATAAAATTATAACATAATGTGATCGTGCTCAACTCCAACACCAACTTACGTAATCCATAGATTACTATAATTATCATTACATTTCTAATTAAAATCCATTTGAGATGAGTGGTCTAATAAATAATATTACAATTACAATATTATGACACACATTTCCTTTGAACCAAATAATTCCATTTGAAAAAAAACAATAGAACATAAATTAAACTTGCCTCAATTGTAGTCAAACATACAATCTCAATTCATAAACCTCTAGTCCCTAATGATGGTTTCAACACCACACAACCATGTGATACCCATAAGTTCACCCCACCATGCTAGGAGAAATTCACAAGGCCCAAACACAATCAATCAAGACACATGGGAAGTAGGTATACATACACATCAAACACATAAAATACACAACATCCAAGGCATACAAGGTAACCAGTGTCATGATGGAAAGGAATTATATCTTTTAGTTATTACTCAAACTACACAAGGACTAGATCTTAGAGAGCCTATAGGGAGTGTCATCACAATAGCCTAAGGTACTAACTAAGAAAAAATGAGCACACCACTCTGATTTAGAGCAAAGAGGATTCACAACTTTCATAAAATTAATCATCTCAAAGAATTATTAAGTGCATTCTAGATCATAGTGTAATCATTCTCATAACAACCCACAATTCAATGCAACAAACAGTCATTAATAACTTCCATAAAACTAATAATGAATCCAATCCCTTCGGTGAGATTTCAAATAACATAATTAAAGACCTTCCTTCCAATTTTTATGAAGATCCAACGGTGGAAAATAAAGTTATTGCATTTTTCTCAAAACTGCAAACCCTAGGCAGTGTTCAAACCTGCCCTCACCAAAATAACCATATCTTCCACAAAACTCAATAAAATTCAATGAGACAAAAAGAATTGGAAACTAGAAATAGAGAAATTTGCATCCATATATGATAATCTATTATTTGAATCCATATCATGCCGTACAAAGCACAACTTCAACCTGAAAACAATCTAAAAATCAGAAAATGCATACAAAACTTGAGGTTGTCATTCTTCAAACTTCAAAAGTAATGTCTCCAACCTCTCCAACCTCTTAATTCGAGTTTTGGAGGGTTTAATTATACATTTACAACCAAAATCAACTATTTTCAACCACCTTTTAGTTAGTTTGTTGACAAAACACCTTAATGACACTTTTGACAAGTTGCTTGACAACTTTTTTGAGCAACTTTTACAATTTTTACAATATGGAACAACTTTAAACATTATTTGACAAATGACTTCAAATTTTACTTCCTAAGACTCAAACACCTATAAAATGGTTTGATAAACCTTATTATAAGACCCAATATACAAAATAGAGCAACTATTTACAAATGGCCTCATGGAGGCTTGAAAGCAACTTGGTGCTCCTGCACCACACTCACAAGAGACAAGGATACCCGATCATCTAAGACCCAACACTACTCAAGTGGGCATGTATTCTACACTCACCTTGAGCCTTTATGAGCACTCTATAAATGATGAGGCATTTGTTGTCTTGGTTAATTTATTACCCATGTGTTTCATTAATTATCATTTGTTTATGAGACTTCTTGATGAGATATCTAGTGGGCCATTTTAGGTTGAGAAAACATTGGGATCCACTCATATATTTACTCTCTAGCACCTAAGTCCTATGATCATCACATTCTCTAACTAATAACATGACATGAAAAATGCAATAATTTGACTCAATTAAAATTTCCAACATGATTCCAATATGTTTATCTCAAAAAACCATTGAGGATACACTCTTTCCCTCATTCCAAAACACCATAAATCAATTTATAAATTCAAATTTCATAAGAAATTTCTCAACACCAAAACTTGGAAATTTCATTAAAACTCCATTAAATACCTTCAATTTTCACATTTTCTAAATTTTGTTATTTAAAAAAAAAATGAAAAGTGCCTTTTGGCTCTAAACATGCACAACACTCATTTTCAATTACCAAATTCATATTTTGGGTATTTAAAAAAAAAAAAGGGAAATATGAGGGCATAATTATACAAATTTGAAAAAAAGTCATTTGAATTTCAAATCCTACTCAAATTACAAAATCTAAATTGCATTGAAAGTATTTTATGCTCCCCTAATGGTAAATATTCCATTCAAAATGAAAAAATTAAATAAATGAGAATAAATGAGCAACATACCTTTAGTCTGCTAGAATCCAAGATCACACAATGTTTGTAACATTTCCAAGGAGAGGAAGAACACACACCACACAAAAAAATCCCTTCCCTTTCCTACCCAATCCACTTCAAACCCCACTCAATTTCATTCACCATTGTATTCCTAATTCAAAATCAAAATTTTCTTAAGAGGGTTTTTTTAGAGAAAAATCTTTCCCAAACAACAACAAATGAATATTCTAAGTACCAATTCCATTTTTAACCATTTATTTCTATTTTTAATTTTTTTAAATTGAAATTAAATTTTACTTTATTCAATCAACCCAAATTCACCCTTCCCAATAATTTAACTCCATCTAAAAATTCTATCACATGTAGCTCTCAATTTAACTAATGATTAAATTACATATAAATATGAAATCTTTAAATTTATTTTATGGAAAGAATGAAACTCACAAAATAATTTAACCACACACATTCATTAGAATTTTATGACACATCAAATTTTCAAAATAATTCTAATTTTTGGTTTGGATCCTCACAGGTAAACACATGATAAATCATCTTTAAGTCAAGTACTAATTGGTATGAAAAAGAGGGATGACCTAATGTGAAATCTCCCATATAACCACCACTAGGGATAACTTAGACTTGGAAATCAAGTGGAGAAATTCTACGTAGCTACACACTAAATACCCACATTAAGTGTACATATATGTACATAGGTCTTCAAAGAAAGCTAAGATGAATTACAATCAAGCCTTGAGGAGATGTCCATGACTTTGATCCTTCAAGGAATCAAATTTGAGTGGTGAGTTGCATCCAATTGTTTACTCATCATTCTTTTATCATTTATCTTGTATCCCTCAAAAGGATAAGCTCTCTATCATCAATTTTTCCATTGTGGAGGTGGAAACACCAACATGGGATTTGACTGAGGAAAACCCCTATATGGCACAACCCTTCCTCTCTCTTTAAATGTGTAAGTTATAGATCTGAAGGATATTGATGGAAGATTAAAGACTATTTTCTCATTTTTGTATTGAAACCATACAACATGACAAGATACAAAAACTCAATTATCTCAACAATCGACAAAGATTGGAAAATGAGATCCTAAAGGAAGAAGCATTAGACTAGGGACCTAAGGACAATGAAAGAAGATTAAATTTTCAGCTCTTTGGATATAAGTTCCCTAAGCACCCTTGCCTCAAAAATTTAAGCTCAAATTTGTATGATAGCTACACAAAACTCTACCCTTTCTAGATATGCTGTTAAAATTTGGTTTTGTAGTTTCTTTGTTACAAAAAAGTTATGTTTTTAGATTAGGTTACATAGTTTCATCAAGTCAATAAAATTAAATCAATATCCAAGGCATTAAAGGATTAGATTTGAGGCTGATTTAATCACGTATAAGGTTTTAAATCAATCTAATCTCCTTGTTGATTTGCATTGTAATGTTCTTTTGAAAAAGGATTGATGCTAGTGATCTATGCATTAGACCTAGGATTCCTTTTAGTGAACCCGACATATCTTACACTTGTAATTTTTCTGATTTTTTAATACATAAAATTTTAAAAATTGAATTTAAAACCTAGGTTATTTGAAAATCTTGGTGTTAATTGACATTTATATTAAAAAAACTATCCATTTTCATTAGTTTTCATCATACAAAAAATGAAAACTCTTTTTGGAAAAAATTGCAAAAAATTTCAAGTTTGATTTTCATGTTTAGGGTTTAGATCTGAATTATTTTCATTGAGAAAGTTAGTTTCAAAATTATTCTACCATTTATGCATACATATTTTGGTGAAAAAAATTGAAAAAGTGACAAAATTGCATAGTATTTTCATTTCAAAAGGTAAAAAAAGAATGATTTTCTATATTTTTAGAAAAAATCAATCAATTACATAATTTAATTTTTAGAAATTATCATTTGAACATATTAAATTATCCTAAAAATATCCAAAATTTCATGCATATATATGATTCATACAGTAAAATTAGGTGTTTTTTGCATTTCTAGAAATATGTCAACTTTCAGACCTAAACCTATGAGACATAGGACCCCAAGACACTATAGATCAATCCCAAATTTTTATTTTTATAAAAACACCTACCAAACTAGGGTTCCCTATGTACCATTGTCTAGCTAAAAGTCCCTCGAATTTTAGGTGCAAACTGATATTTGTTGTCTTTTTGCAAATCTAGAATCTAATTTCCAAATCTATGTTTGCAACAGGTTTTTAGGTCTATTTTTTAATCTAATTTGCATTGATAAGCATAAACATAATTGGAAATTGGAAATTAATGATTAATCTTGGAGAAAGTAGAGTATTATGATCATGTTAGATCTTTTTTTGTAAGTGAATTATATACCTATCAAGCCTTTTAGTTGTGATGATTTGATATATTAGATGATGCCCTTGAGGATATCATATCACTTGGATCATCCACTAAGGCTTCTAACATTCCAAAAAACTAAATAATAATAAATACAATCATTGATATTCATGAGAATATTGTGTGTCCTCTCCAAATACCTCTCCTACTTGGGAGTATATTATGGTGCAAGAGGATAAAATCATTTATACATTTTTTTCAACAGATAGTAAGATGGACATAATTTATGAATATGTTAAGGTGACATTACATCGTCAACAAGTATATAACTTAATTGAGGTTGTGAATGCACAATTGACTATTAGATCTCCCATAATTATTAGACCTTTTAAAATTCCTTTCATTATTGGACCTCCTAAATCACCTCTCATTATAGGACCTCCTATACCTCCTGCCTATATCTTGAAATTTGTAAAATAACTCAAGTAATCATGTGTTTTTGCAACCAAGTTATCATGTAGTTTCTCACACATATAACACTATAAATGATAAGCAATCAAGACAAACACCAATATCCACCCCATTACCTCAACCATACCTTCCACCCACACCTAATATTCCTTAGTATAGTGGTCAATAATATGATCTTGTTGAGAAACTTCATAATATTCCAACCAAGATCTTCCTTTGGGACTTGATTCAAACATCACCTACATACCACAAGATGTTCCAAGAGGCTTTACAACAGATTGATGTCTCAAATTTTGTTAAACCAAATGATGTGGCCATCTTGTTTGATTGTATACAAGTGAAAAATCTGGATATTACATTCCCACATCATGAATTACCCTCGCTTGAGATCCAAAATAAACATGAAGCCTTAACGATAAAGGTGATCATTAATAAAAATGGAGTTAGATGTACCCTCATAGATAATAGATCAGGTCTTAATATTTGTAGCATTCATATTTTATATAAAATTGGTATGGATACGAATCTTATAGAACCTAATGATATTTAAATTCATGGCATTGATAGCATTAATAAGCAACCATTAGGAGTGATCATGCTACCCATTATGGTGGGCCCTATGGTTTTTCCTACCCCTATCCACATTATGCAAGGACCTCTTTCATATGATCTTCTCCTAGGTAGACCGTGGATTCATACCATGAAGGGAGTATTTTCTACTCTTCATCATGAGATGAAGTTTGAATTTAATAACAAGATATATATGGTTAAAGAAGATGGGAATAATTATAATACACAAGTCCAAGATGATCATAACACTTCCAAATCTCTTAATAATTTGATACCAACTTTAAAATTAGAGCCTATACATAGTGAAGAAAATCATGATTATCTTTCATCTATAACAAAACTCTTAGAGATGATGATTGGGGTTCATTAGATTTTACAACCTCCTTTATGGGAGAGTATGAAATTTCATAGTCTAAAACCAAAGAGTCTTTTGTTTTATATTGTTCTACATCAACACATTCCTCATGAGTGGAAGATTCCTGAATTTAGATAACTTAAAAAGTATTTGTGTGCTTGTGAAATTATCAATTCTTCTCATGAGCATGTAGATACTATTTCTTCATCTAGGTTGGAAGGATGTTATGGGCTTGGATACAAAATTCTTTCTAAAAATGGATATCATGTGTATGCATGTAAAAATGGTCTGGAGCACAATTAATTAAATACTTGTTATTTAATTAATAAATTCTAATTCCTCTAATATTATAAATAAATTTATCAATTTATTTATATGGTTCACTCCCTAAATTCTTCTTTTCAAAAAATCACTTTCAAATTTTTTTATTATTTAATTAATTTCCCTCTTTCATTTAAATTTGAATTTAATTCAAATTGGCACATGTCTCCATATTTATTCTAACCACCTCCACCTCATCATATGTCAGACACTTTCATTTATTTCTAATTTTTAATTAGGAATATTCTCTCTAACCTCTCAACCTCCTAACTTCCTGGGATACACATGGCTCCTTTTGTTAAATGATGCTCTTGGACACTTGGAAGATTGGATCTTCCAAATGGAGAAACCTCCATGAATCCATCTAACCTCTTCATGGTCAACTATCGATGCCTCATGATCATGATATCGACTATCCATCTTTTCCATACATCTCAAACCCAAAAAAATCTATAAATAGAGAGCATTTCTACAATTTTTCATAAGGAGATTTATACAAGTTTATGCTGCAAAAATCTTGAGAGAATTTGGAGAGAATTGTAGTTATCTTTTAGCATTTTATTTCATTTAGAGTTATCATAGCAATTCTATTTTATCATTTTAGTTTATTTCATCTTTTATACAACATTACCATTAGATTTGCATTATTAGTCTTAGCATCATTTCAATTACAACAACATCTCATCATAGGAACATTCAACATTCAAGTATCAAAAATACAAAAATATAGTGATATAGGCATGTAGATTGCATAATAGCTTCTCATTTATTAGGTTGTCATCTTTGTAGGTTCATGTGCAACATTTAATATAGATCTAAGAGCATGAATTTTGGAGGTCCTTAAGACTAGAGAACCATCGAATGATTTGAAAGGATAGTTGTAGCCATTTAATTTTGGTATTTCAATTCCTTTTATGTAATACATTGCAAGGATGTGTGTTTTGTTTTATCATATTGATACTCATATTTTCACCACACATAAATTGGCACCCCATCATGGGGATCTAGCCCCATCTTTAATCTATTTTTCTATTGATTTTTTCTTCACAGGTTCCATCAAAAAAATTCCAAAACGACGCATCCGAATTTTTCTCTGGCGCATCTGGAAAATTTATCAACTCATTGAGTTCCTATTTTGGCACATCTGGTAGTTCTTCTGGCGGATTCAACTTCCATTTTGGTGCATCGGGTTTCTATTTTGACATATCTATTTGTTCTTTCAATGCATCAAGGTGTTTTATATTTCATTATATTCTTTTCTAGTTTAGCGCATTCAGTTTATCATTTAGTGCATTTGATCGCTCTTTTAGTGCATTCAGTAGTTTAGCACATTCAGTTACTATAATAGTGTATTTGGTTTTTGTTACAAATTTTCCAGATTCCAGAAACTAATATGTGCTTTTCTATTTTATAGGAACCTTACACGTAGTTAGAGACCTTGCTAAAAAAATTAAAGAGCACTATCAATGAAAAATGGACTGAAACTACTAACAATTGGTTGTAGGGTTAAATCTAGTTGTCATTTCCTTTGGTTAAGTTAGGAATCTAGCATAACTAGGAAGGATAAATTTACACCATGCTTGTTGTGTTTGGAATGGTAGGTGTGTATGCTCTCCCCTTAATTGGGTGATCAGAAATCTAGACCCACTCATTTTATTTTCATTTTAAACCTTAGAGGGCTTGCCTCCCCGCTTCAAAAGGAGGGAACGACCCAACCGAGAACACATTAAAGCCAAGCGACTTCCACCCGAGATATAAATGTGGGTACTCGAGGAAATTTCAAGTATCATGATGATTGTTTTGACAAGAAGGGAAGCAATGGTCTCTTTCCACATATATGATCCCCCACAAATGGAATGCCCCTACTAAAACCCCTTTGTTATAGTAAGTCAAAAATTACCCTTATCTATTATTTGGTGCAGCATCGGTCATTGCCAAGGCATCCACATTCTCGCAATTCTTAGTAGAGGTGAAAAACTTGTCATGGGAGATTCATGGGATTTTGAAGCTTGGTTGGCCCAAGAAGTGAGTGCACTGTAAGGGGGAGCCTGTGTGGCCAAGCTTCTAATTTACCCCCTAAGAATAAGTGTGGTTGGAGTAAAATTCATGTGGGATCCAAAAGAATATTGTCTTACACAGCCTATGAATTTTTCTTGTTTGATGTGTCTTTACCAAAAAAAATTTAAATCAAATATCCAAACAAACACAAAAACATGTTCAACTATTGATTTAGAAGAAAATCCAAACCAAACGATTCAAAATTCACTGCTGAAACTAGAAAAATCTGTCAAACTGCCAAAAATCAGAAAGCATTTTCCAGATTGATGCATCCATTTACTACCCCAACACATAGCTTGCACCTTTTGGTGCATCCCTCTATTGTTTTGGTGCATCGTTGTCATAAACTAGCACATCCATTTTCTATTTTAGCACATCCCTCCTCTGTTTAGCACATATGTGTCATCTTGCAATGCATTCATTTGTTATTATAGCACATCTATTGCCTATTTTGGCACATCTAACCCTTCCCATAGTGCATTTGTACCATTCCATAGTGCATATGGGCACTGTTTTAGCGCATCTGATAAATCTGCAAACATAAAGCTAAAATTGACCTCCCCTCTACCAATTAACACCCTATTCAGAGATTCCTTATCAAACAACATCTTTTACTTGTCCTAAATTTTCTTTCAACTTGTTGCTTGTGGCATTTACATTAATCATTTTATGTTAAGGGACAGAAAATCAACAACATTTGTCAAGAAATCCCTTACTAAAAGAATCAAGAAACCCATGAAATAATTTATCTACAAGAAACTTTTGAAAAGGAGATGCTTCTTGTACCAAAGTAGGAAGGTCTTGCTTGACTATTGAACTTTCATCCATAAATATCATCACTTTGATAGAGGATATATTGATGATTTTGCTTTAGATCCTTTATACTCACAAGCTTATTATCAATGAAGAGCTCTTTCACAAAGGCATAATCATTGTCAATCCATTCATCATTCTTACATTCTGCAGTTGGTAATACAGTACTCCAACCATCCAAATCAATTAATACAATAGAGAAATCAAAATCTCAAACTTGTTGAAACCGGCATTTTCAAGTGAAAATATCTCATCTAATCGTTGATCAAACATTCAAAAGTGCCTCCTCATCACACCCATTTTTGATTTAGCAGCTGCATTTCACCATCAGGATTTATCATCCTTCATCAGGATTCATCACCCTTCATCCCAAAATAAATCTTTCTTAATCAGATTCTAACCAATCCTTTTGGCACTCCCAAACTTTGGTCAAACGTTTAGAAAATTTTCATCACTTGTATTCCCGTGTTAATGAGATTGCAAAAGCGAAAACTTGAACAAAAAGAAATTGAAAACCAAGAAACCATGGTTGAAAGAGAGGAAAACCCTTTTTTCAGAATTTGACAAGATGAGGTGGAAGAAATAACAGATGAAACCATAGAACAAGCACAACAAGACCCCATTTTTTATAAATTCATGGAGAAGATCTTTGCAAAAGAGGGTGATAAGTACCGTTTGATGTTAGCAAACAAAGGATTCAAACTACTTGATGATTTTGATGTCACAAAATTGCAAAAAAATCCTAACAGGATGGAAACCAAAATACCAACTGAAATGAAAAATGAAGCAAGGAGAAATGATCCCATGGATGTCTTAACACAACAAATACAAAACCTCCAACAATGAATGCAAAATATGCAAACTGGAACCACTAAGAGGTACTCAATATAGGATATATACCCCTACCCTTTTGATCCAAATGTCAACATGATACCATTCCCACAACATTGTGAATTCTCCAAATTTGACAAATACAATGGAAATACATATCCCATTGATCATCTAAGGGAATTTAGAACTATGAGCCTTGAATTTTCCCATGAAAAAACTTACTTAATGAGATTATTCCCTCATAGTTTGGGAGGGAAATGTATGCAATGGTTCATGCAATTACCTGTAGGGATCAAATATTTTGAGGAATTCATCAACAAGTTTATCACCCAATACTCACATAATATTCAACATGAAATCACAATGAAGGACCTTTGCAATGTCAAACAAAGGAGAATCATTTCTAGTATTTTTGCAAAGGTGGAGGAGATTATCCGCAAGGTATCCCCATCCCATACTAGAAAAAGAAAAGATGGAGGTATTCATTGATAACTCAAATGATGACATGACTTATAGGCTTGAATTACAATTTCATCCAACTTTTGAAAAATTGATCAAAAATTGGATCAAGATTGAAGAAGCCTTGGTCAAATGAGGAATTTTGAAAATTTATAACGAAAGCAATTCATCCAATTCCTCCAACAATGACAAACCAAAATTTTAGAAAAAATACCAAAATAATGGCAATGATACTTCAACTGAAATGCATAATGCTCAATCGGTCTTCAATTGTCAGGAAGCACCTCAAACACCAATCAAAAGACAACCCAAAATACCAACCAAAGCAACATCCAAAATACCAACCAAGGAAATAATAAAAATAATCAAAGAAACACAACATCCAAGACATTACCATATCAAACAACAAACAATCATCGAAAGTTTAAACCTTTGGGTCAATCATATGATTTTGCATTGAAAGAACTTATTGCAGAAAATATCATTACTCTACCCGACACTCAAGGGTTTGAACCCAAAGTTAAATTGTCATGGTGGAACAAGGCCCACTTTCATGAATTTCATTGATGGTAAGGTCACCTAACCAATAGTTGCATGCAAATAAAACACAAGATACAAGATTTGATTGACAATAAGGTCATACAAATTGAAGAACCCCAAGCAAACACCGATCATGGGGTATTCAAAAACCCTTTTCCAAATTATGATAAAGGACAATCTTCTAACATGAATGAAAAAGGAAAAGGTGTGAAGTATGTTTATCACGACACCATCTATCATATCTCAACCATTGAATATCACACAAACGACATTGAAATCAATAACACACCAGATTTTGTTGTAACCAACCATCCAATCAATGACACCGACATCCTCTCTAATCAAGTCCATAATACCCAACAAGACATGGTTGCAATAGATAATCAAATTAATGTCATTAAGATCAAAGGAAAAAAAGATAGTGTGCCTATAAATGTTACCACAAGGGCACAAACCAAATATGTTTTGAAAGGAAACACCTCTAAAACACTTGATGCCCCATCTCATAAATATAACATTGTTGATCAGCTTCAAAAAATTCCTACACAAATATCAATATTGGAGCTTCTCAAAATATCACCTACCCATAAGGAGATCTTGGAAAAATCCCTACTTGATACAATAGTACCAAATGATTTAGAAGTCTACACTTTCCAAGCCATGGTGGGACATCTAGTTGCACCTCATTTCTTATCCTTTTCAAAAAATGATGATGTAATTCTCACCCATCCTCATAACACAACACTCCATATTGAGGTCCTAATCCATAAAATTTGGGTGAAGTGCATCCTAATAGATGGAGGAGCTGGTATTAATATATGTACTTTAAAGCTTTTCCCTGCACTAGGGTTCTCTGAAAATGCAATAGATGCAAGGAAAAATATCACCATCAAAGCATATGACGATGAGGAAAGAGCTTCAAAGGGATTGATAGTACTACCAATTCAGGTTGGGCCAATTTAGAAAGATGTGGTTTGTCAAGATTTGACATATAATATACTCTCAGGTCATCCTTGGATCCATGAAATGCAGGTTGTCCCTTCAACATATCATCAGTGTCTAAAATTTCCTTACAATGGGCAAGAAGTTACCATTCCTGCTAATTCCAATATTCCCCAGCATTGCAATACCCTTAAAGTTGTCCAGGATATGTTTGTGCCTCATAATCGAGAAGCTCTTGATTCCACCCCTAACATCCACAATATTTCAAGTCAATCCAATCCATTGTCAAAATTTCTAGCCACATCCTCCAATGAAGGAAGTCACCCAAGTTCCTCATCCAAAAAACTTGAGAAAAAGGAAGAACCTAGACCCTCTGCATCTATCAATCTTGAAGCCCAGCTTAATACCTTGGCCAAACAGTTTGAGAAGAAAGTCCAAGTCAAATACAAAGGTGTAGGTGAATACTCCATCGAACAATCCCTCAGCCTCTCATAGCTAAATTCACCAATATACCATGGTCAACCATCAGCCTCACAATTGATCACACTTTTTGATGGTAGATTCATAAAAGAAAGCACTCAAGCAAAGAAATCTGATGACAAAGATATTTTGAATTGGCTCTACAAGGATGACACGGATTCTCGAGTAGTAATGGCTAATGTCCAAACCATTCAATATTGCAAAGGATTCTCAATCTTAGAAAAAATGAGATATGATGGACAAGGACCTATTGGAAAAAGGAAAGAAAGTATCATAGAATTTATCCAACCCATTATAACAAATCCTAAAGAAAAAATAGGTTTGGGTTATAAAGAGAATCAGAAGGATGAAGAAACAAAGGAGGACCTAGAGTAAAAGGTTGTTGAAAGGATCCTACAGCTCCAAGCAAGTGACCACCATGAAACTGATTCCAATGTATGAATGGGATTCATTGTCAGAAGAGTCATGTCATGATAAGAAAATTGATGTGATACATAAGTATACCCCCACACTCGAGGAGGGACAAAGCTCAGGGTTATGACTATTTGAATTAGGATTGCATGATATCAATGGCTCAATTGAAGATGACCAAACTCCTAGAAGGACAAATCACTCAAAATAGAGAAACATCATAGACCTTGACCTTGCCATGGTATGTTTTGATGAATTTTTTTCCATTAGGACCCTTATGACCTCTGACCTAAACCCATTTGACGATCCCTTACCATTGGTACATCCTAAACTTATAGATTGTAACCAAACTAACCCTATTGATATTCCCATTTTTTAAAATCATGAGGCCATCATCAACTATCTTTGCGTTGTTACTCCTGAAACAGGTTCCACCATTGAACATCACAATGAAGCTTCTAGATAGGGGAGTGCCAAATTTGCTAGCTAAAAAATGAATTAAACAAAAAAAAGATTTGATGGTGAAAGCCATTCCATGGCAATATCAGATCAATAAATAATAAAAATAAAGAGCACATTTGATGGTGAAAACCTCTTCGAGGTGCTGAAGGATGGGAAATTTGACACTCTTCCAGAGAACTTCCAAGAGAGATCCAAAGTTTTGATTGATCCAACATAATCAATCAATATCGGCAATAGAGAAACAATGAAGACTCTCTATCTAGTAGAATCATTGACAGAACAAGAGAAGCCTAACTTTGTTAAGTTCTTTGAGGAACAACAAATAAAATTTGCCTAGTAATATGTTGAAATGCTAGGGATAGACCCAGATCTCATCATGCACCACTTATCCCTCCCTCTAGGAGTTAAACTAGTCAAGCAAAAGTTGAGAAAAATGCATCCCCACATTGCCTTATTGGTGACGGAAAAACTAAAGAAATTATTGGATGTAGGATTCATTAGACCTATTGATTATGCTGAATGGATATCCAACATTTTACCTATTTCAAAGCCTGATGGAAGCATAAGAATTTGTACAGACTTTAGGGACCTCAACAAGGCTTGCCTGAAAGATGATTTTCCCTTTCCAAACATCGATATCATTGTAGAATTAACAGCCGATCATGGCATGTTGTCACTCATGGATGATTTTTCTGACTACAACCAAATCAAGATAGCACCTGATGACCAAGATAAGACAAATTTCACTTGCCCCTATAGAAAATGGATTTTTTGTCATACAAATAAGGACTGCCTAGAACCATCCCACAAATGTCAAGCGGAATAACATCTAACTCTACCTCATCAATGAACTTGGATGTGATTGCAAATTGGAGTTTTCATTTGCTTGACACATGTAGCCATGGATTATCATGCACCCAACCCAATGGATTTCTTAACAACTTGTTTAGAGATTAAGTTCACTTATGATCCACTATCTATGAGTGTATCAATCTTATTTTGTTTTGCAATATCCCTTATATGAAACAATTCATTCCTCTTACTTTCAATAGGTACTACATTACAATTTGATGAAGAAGCATAGGAACTAGTACTTACAAAAGGAATATTACCTTTGATACCCACAACTAAGATCTTGGTTTCATCATCAGAACTAGATCCAAGATCTTGCATGATAGCTTCAGTCTTCTGCTTACCCTTTTGATCCTTGAATCACTTTGGCTTCTGATCAGGATGCAGTTTCATTCATCTTGCATCTTCGTGCCCTTTCTTCTTGCAATGTGAGAAGTAAGGCTTCTCATCCTCTTTATTGTGTATATAATGGAATGCCCAAAATTACAGCCCTCTTCCTAAACTCCTATGTATATTCTTGTACACTTTGTCCTTTCTCTTACTTTAATGATTGCTAATTCATCATTTCTTTTTGCATGTGTCCTAATGGGTAAAATTGTTTCTTTAATTCAGATATAAACTCAAACCAAGAAGACGTAATTTTTCCAAAACAACTTAGATCCTCCTATATTCTACTTGTTATGCCTTGCATAAACACCCCATCTTTTGCCTTGGTCAAAATGGGTCCCCCTTTGTTATTTTTTTACTTAGTTGTTTTTGAAACAAAGTTTGGAGTCTTCTTTTGCCAATACTTTGTTTTCTTTAGTTTCTCTGTCAGAATCGGAACTGGAACTGAATCGGGTTCTGAAAGTTCTTTTGAAACTTGTTTTGGTTCCCATCCCAATAGTCTTTTCTTTTGGTCTGTTGTTTTATCTTTTGCGGACCCAGAGCCAGAGTGGGTGTTAAGTTAGTCTTTATCGAAAGTTGAAAAATCATAATTGATTCCTTCCTTGCCTCCGCTATTTTGACTTTTGTTTTTAGTCTTGTCTTTTGTTTTACTTTTTGTGTTTGGTTTCATTTTGTGTTTAGTTGGTGGACTCAGAATCGGAAATGGAATAAGGTTTGGAAATTTCTTTAAAGGTTTCGAATCAGTTTCCATTTTGGTTCTTCCCTTATTTTTTTTTCTAGGTCGTTGACTTTTTGACTAAAGTTGCACTATTGTGAAGTGTTGGTTCTCTTTCAGTTCCAACTCTGCCTTAATTGCGTTTTAATGCATTAATGATAGTTGCTCGTGTAGGTAGAAATCCTCATTTTTTACCTTCATTAAGGATAAATGAATCATTATTGTCATCATTAAGAGATTAAGAAGCACGAAAGAGCAGCGACGGAGTTCGTTTCAGTGAATTGATTGAATGAGAAGAAGATTATTGTGTGTGAATCAATTAAGAAGGTTAGTAGGGTTCTATTGTGTTCGAGGTAGGGTTTTCTTATTGTTGTTCTTCATTTGTTAATTGTTGCATTTTTTATATTTGCCCGTGTTTGGAATCATGTCTTTTTGTTCTTTGTTTTTAACAAATCCATGGTTCTTGGCGTGCTTGTTTGAATGGGTGCTTTATTTTGTTTGTTTGGTTGGTTCCTCATTTCTTTTATTTTTTTTTCTGGTTCTTTCTATTTTAGGGCACGATTGCTTTCACATTTTAGTCATGATTGTGTTGTGCTATGTTGGATTTGCAGTAGGTTAAATTAAATTTAGGTTTTAAATGGTGATTAGTTGGATTAGAAATTTACAGTGAGGTAGATTAGAGATTTATAGTTAGTTAGGGTTAATTGATTCATCATTTTTACTTAGGGTTTTGTCACGTTTAGTCAGGTAAAATGGCAAGGTTTAAAATTTGTGCCCTAGTTTTATCATGTTGTTTCTAGATTAGGGTTTCGTGTGCTTTAGTGATCACTTTTAAATGATTAAAATATGATACCCTAGGATTCAGTTGTTCCCCATGGTCATATGAGTGTAGTGTTTTTAAAGCCTTTTTTCATCTAATATGACCTTGGTTTTAGTCATGGAGTTATAGGTTAAATCGATAAAATCTTTGATGATGTCATGGTCAGCCTAGGCGGAGACGGGATCATAATCGATCTTGAACTTGAGAATTTTGTTTTTCAAAAGGTATCGATTCCATTTTCATCTCGTTTCTGGCTCCGCGTATAATAAAGAAGTCTTTTGTCAAAATAACGATCACCTAGTTGGAAGCGGAAGCGGAACATAAATAGAATATGAAAAAATGAAAATTTGAAGAAAACCAAATCCGTTTTCCATTTCAATCTTGGTTTCGATAACCTTCCTAATTCTGACTCCAAGCCCGTTCATTGTTTGTAAAATGTCTATATCGATTTTGGCTCCGAGTCTGGTAGTGTTGTAAAAGGAAGTTGTTTTAGATTGTGTTTTCCCTGGTTCTGCCTCCGATGCATATATGAAAGGTATGGCTTTTAGAACATGTTTTGTGGTGATATCTAAAGATCTAATTAGAGGTTTTTCTTGCAGGAAAGTTGAAAGATGTCAGGAACATCAGGGGAAGTTGCTCGAAGGAACCAACCTACAAGAACATCAAAGGCAACACCAAAACCAAAGAAGTTAAAACCAAAACAACTACCTTATACCTTGAGGTATAATCATAGGGGTCCTATGGTGAAGGTGAGCAAGGTGGAATCAGACTGGTCAGACATCACTGATACGAACTTGGGCCAGTACAACTTTGAGGAGTTAGATGGAGAAACCTTTGCAGAATGAGCAAATCTAACAGGAAGGACACAAAGGATTGTTGATTCCGGCTTGGCACATATTACTGTGTTCCCTTTATTAGTCCAGTGCCCGAAGTTGATCTTAACAGCAGCCAGTGCCTACAATCCTGCTACAAGACTATGCATGGATTCACTGAATAGGGTGATCATTGATCTTACTCCTCAGATGTTTCAAAGTTTATTTAATGTACCGGATCCTAAGAGCTTGGTGCAGATGGATGAGGCAGAGGCCTTAGAGAAATATAGTAAGTATAAGGACTCCAATAGGTCTCATTTGAACAAAAAGTGGTTGAAGATAGAAAAGAAATCTCTATCCAAGCTTGCATACCAGCCTAAGAGGGTAGATTTCAAGAAGGAAATATCGAATTTAATACTAATGTTGTCTAGGGTGTTTGAGAAGAGGGATACGTTCCACTTCAAGGAATGGATGTTTCCTTTCATTCAAATAATATTACAGGGCGGCTATCAGTTTGATTGGCCAATGATTGTGTCAAATGCTATCCATGATCAATTAACTAACATCAAAAACACTAAGTGTTTCTTTATAACTTCTTATGTGGTATATGCAGCAGCCAGATTGGGTATCTTCCCAAGCTTGAACAGAGTGGGCATAATGGGAGCCTTGGATGGACAGAAGAAGGTATGGGAGCACTATGATCAGTTGTCCCTTCAAGTTACTGAGACTCATTTCAGAAGAGTGAATGATGCATTTTTATATGTGATCATCAACCAATTGAATGGAGATGTAGGATACCGGTTGAGTCAAGAAGCCATGGCATTCATTGCTGAATGGGGATGTTGGTACATCCAGTACCCCAAATTTACATACTTTAGGCTGGTTGGTTTTGAAGGCCATCCACATTTGCTTCCAAGATGCTGCAATAACAGGATAGTGCTAATGGAGTTTGTGTATCAAGCTCTTGGAGTTAATGCTCGGTTTGGGATCAAACATAAAATTGTGCGTCATAAGTTTCCCATGAAGTTGGGTGAGTATGGTTGTCAACACTTGGTAGGAGAAAAGGTGGTTTGTAATGAATTAATATAGTTGAAATTGGGATTATACACAGCTCGTAAGTGTTTTGATCCGAAGGGTAAGATGTATGCTTTGTTGCCTTCAGTATTTACCAGACATTTCAATTTGTTAGAAGACTTTTGGAGTGATCGGCAGGATGAGTATGATTTGAGAAAGAAGAACTATGAAAGATTTCCTGTCGCACTCATGTCAGAGCTAGGTGTTAAAGAAAACATTCCTGACACATTGGTGGTTGATGGAATTGTATTGGATCCATCCTATGAAGTGTTGAACATTGGAACCAAGAGCCTGGATCCAATTGATTGAGATGCTGAAGAAACAATTGATATTAAGAAGATTGGAAGGACAATATTGGATAGGAGTGTGCAGTGGTTAATGTTAAAAAATCAAGCTCCTCAAGAACCAGCCCCTAAAAAGGGTAAGGGATACAAAAGAATCAAAAGGAAGACACCTCCCAAAGAGCCATTGGAGTTCCTTCCTCCAGACATTGAAGAGATAGAACTTGAGGCGGTGGATGATGAAGAAGAAACACAAGAAGGGGATGTTACAGTAGGATCTATTGTTTCAACACCCACATTAGGTGAGTCATCCACACAAGTCCCACTTACAAGGAAGAAGAGTAAAGAAATTCAAGAAGGAGCTCTTCATAGCATGGTTGAAGCTAGAAAGGGAAAATAAGTGAAGGAGGAAATTTTGGAGGTTGAGACAGATTCAGATGAGACTTTGTTAGAGAAAGATATGCAAGAGAACATGCCTTTAAAGGAGAATATTGAGCAGATTTTAACACATGAAGATCAATGGAAGTTGTTTGAAGATGCGAAAAGAGATTTTGATGCAAGGGCTATAGCGGAGAAACAAAAGGAAATGGAAGCCAAGGTACAAGTTGATGCTATACTGCATCGGCAACAGTTGATGAAGTGGAAAAACAAAGAAGGCAACAAGAACAAGAGCTCAAGATGAAGGAAGAGAATGATAAGTTAGAGTTGATACAAAAGATCCATGATCTTGAGGAGGAGAAAGCAAGAAACCGAAGGGAGAAATAAATCTTGATTGCTAGGTTGAAACTTGCAGAAGAAGCTCGCCAAAAGGAAGAAGAAGTAGTACGATTGCAAAAAGAGAAAGATACTGTAGAGCTAGTTAGGAAGCAACAAGAAAAAGAAGCAAAGGTAGAAAAACTTAAGGCTTTGGAGGCAGAAAGATTAGAAAGGGAAAGACTAGAGGCTTTAGAAAAATAGAAATTGGAAAGGGAAGCTCTAGAGAAAGAAAGAATAGATAAAGAAAGAGTGGAGAGAAATCGGTTGAGGAAAGAAGAGGAAGATAAGAAAAGGTAAGAATAGAAAGATAGGGAAGAGGCTGAAAAGCTCATACAGATGCATATACTACAAGAAGAACAAGAGAAAGCAAGGGTTGACTCTCAACCCCATGTAAATATGCAGCCACCTTCTACAGTTGTTGCTTCCTCTTCTTCTATGATGACTACTACTCCAAGTGCTCCTACATGGCTAAAAATGGACTTGTAGAAGAGGGCAGTAATCCCTTCACAACCTCTCAATTGGGAGGACATGATGAAAGGAATTGAGTAGGAGAGGCCTAAAAGAAAGGCCAAGATTTTAAATTCTACCCGACTCACAGATAAAGGAGAGATTGTTGCTGAATGTGCCATGCCAATGATAGAAAAGGAGGTAGGGGACATGCAATTAATAGATTATCAGTTGAGTACTATCAACTTAGGAAGGCCCACTAGGAATCAACAGATGAACTTGATTGATGCAGTGGTTTCAACAACCAAATCAAGAATGATCAAGGATAAACAAAAGAAGGATGAGCTTAAGGCTCAATTGGATCAACTACATTCATTCTTGAAGAGTGTTTCCTCTCCAAGATCACAACAGGTAACGACCATTGAGACTCCTATTTTGTTAAGCAAAAAGGAGGTAGATGATTTGGTGTAGGTAAAAGGCAAGGCGGAGATTTTTGACCGATGGGTAGACAAGTTAAACTAAGAAGTGGGAGAAGTTTTGGTTGAAGGTTTTGAAGCCTACAAGGACACAAAAGGGTTAATAAAAGAGATGCATCAATACATTGAAGCATTGGAGAAACAAGAAGAAGAGTATAAAGAGTACAATCAGAAATTGGAGAAGGTTAATGCATTACCTTTAGCTACTCTTCTTGAACAGTCCATACTTGAGGAGGAGAATAAAGATTTTATTGGAAAAACCTCTCGTATACTCTGTTTTAGAACTAGCTTCTTGTGTAAACATAAGGATGAGATCCAGGAGGCTGTTAATAATTTGATTGAGCAATTGGAAGAGCTGGAAGCGGTCATTGCTATTATTATAGATGTAAATGCATTTACAAAAGAAGGCATGTCTTTGGGTCAAGTAAAAGAGAAATGGGATGAAAGATTCAGAGGACTAAAGCAGAAGGGAGATGATGATGGAGATTTGATGTTGGATTGGTTAATGGATATCAAAGAAGAAATAAAAGCTGCTGGAAGAGAATTGAAAAAAGTAAAAGGTATGAGGGAGTTTGCTACAGCAGAATTGGATCGAATCAAATTTGAAGATAGCTGGGTCAATGGGCCGGAAATAGATACATTATAGCAAGTCTTCGCCAGTTATGATGAGTTCATTGCAGATCTAGCTTCACATGCATAAATCTCTTGCATGCATAACTTTCTTCTTCTTTGCATGTTGCATGCAGCACTGATAGTTGGAGTGCATGACTTCTTTTTCTCTCCTATTTTCTATTCTCTAGTTAAACTAAAGATCTAAATGTAAGAGCTCAAGATCAAATTGATTTGAGTTTCCAAGAGAATTTTAGTTCCTAAAAGGGTGGATAACCTAAAATAGAAGTGGAGTTCAAATTTTGTATAATCTATAAATACCCTATGGGTATCATATTGTAAGGGTCAGCTAATTGAGAATAGGATTGGCTTACCTAAGATTAGGAGATAGAATTTTGTAGTGATTTTATAGAGATACATTCTACTTGATCTTTTACAGTTAATAGAATTACAGGTTTTCTCTGAATATGGTATTTAGAATTAAATTGTTTGTTTGATAAGGCTGATAAGTTATAATCTATCTGTATGCAGTGATTGTGTTGAACATAAGAATTTCTTGAATGATGAAAGTCATTTGAAGGAATCAGATTTAAGGATTATCTTATTAGATTATCATTGAGTTAAAGTTATTAAAGTTTGTTGATCTATGACCTTAGCAATGAATGAATGTATGTTTTGAAATCTGGGAGATAGTTGTCATAAGCGAAAAGTGATATTGAATTAAGCACCTTAGATGCATGCAATGGTATAGTTTACGCTGTAGATTGTGTCATGCTTTGCTTTTATGATCTGTTAGGAAACATTCATTGTTGAAGGTATATGTCCAGATGCTAGATAAATTTGATTCATACTTATTGGTTTACCCCTTTGTCCTATCTTTTTCTTTTATTTGAAACCCCATTGATTTACTAAAATAGTTTGGTAAAATGAGTCATTGCTTGAATCTTTTGTTACCAACACAGGCCCCTTGAATATTACAGTTGCATGAACTGATTGAGTGACACCAAACAGTTGAGAACCAACTACCAGGACCTTGGGAGTTAGGCTACTATATGTTGTCTTTCTTTTTCAGGAGAAATAGAGTAGAAATATTTTGTTTTAACGTTGTTTGTGTCATCTTCACCATCAACACTACTCTCCCACCAAATTAAATTTTTTCCTCCTAGGCGAAGAGTAGCTAATTGGATTTTTTGAGAATCCTTAGTAAACTTTTGAACTCTACAATAAACTTCAATTTGCTTAATCCAATTACCTAGTTTATCTGCATCTAGTTCTCCATTATAGATTGGCAAATCAAATTTAACATCCAGTTTTAACAAAGGTGTATTAGTTTTCATAGGTTGTTTCTTTTTATAAGAGTTAGATGAAGAAGAAGAAGATGAAGAGGATGGGGAAGGAGGTTTAGGAGGGTCACTACCACCTCCTACTCCTTTACCTTTGTAATCTTTTGAAGATTCACCTTCCTCCTTCTTTCTATTCTTGAGTTTTTATTTCCTCTGTTGCTCTTGCCTCTCTTGGAAAAGAACTTCCACCATAGCCTTCATTTCAAGAAAAGCTTTCTGAAAGCTTCTTTCATCGAGCTCTGGAACTTTATGTTTGGTTACCATTTCTGACATTTTCAATGGCCTTCATTTCTCGATCTCAGGATTGAACTCTGTAAGTGTACCTTCTCCTCACTTCAATTTCAACCTGGTTAACATTCACTTTTTCAATTTCCTATTAAGAAGCTCTAATACCAATTTTATCTATAATTAGAGGTTCACAAAATAACTTGTAAATTAATCCTAATTACAGGTTTTCCCCGATCCAGACAAAATTGTGTGACTATGCTTTTTAATTGTTGAAAATGTAAACTAGGTTCATTAACCTTTACATAACTTAAGGAAGTTAACTAATTACTATAATGTTGTAATTATAACTTAAATGAAAAATTGAAAATACTGAAAAGATATTAGAGAGAATGTACAACAGGAGATAGAAGAATAATAAGACAGAAGGTAGAAGAATTAGACACAAGTTGATAATGGAGTTTGTCCAATCAGGACTACGTCTTCGGGTCCACTTCTCAATGTTGGACTGATTTCGTTAATATTGCCAAGCACCTGAAGATGCCTTCTTACAATATTCAAGCTTCAAAACCTACACAAAATTCCTCACAATCTCTCTCACTTTTACAATTTTGGTGTATAACAACACCTTGCAATTCTTCCTCTCAAAAAGAATTCAACTCTCTCAAAGGAATTATTTCTCCAAGTAGACTTGCTTAATTCCCAAACCAAAACATCCCCTTTATATACCAATTTGTTTGCTAATATGAACTAAAACCATATTATTTTGCAAAGATACCCATATCTCCTAATTACAACATGTAATTTTGCAAATCTCCCTTATTTGCAAAAATTTCTCCATAAATCTCCCTCTACATCATAAAAATCCTCTTAAAATATCTTAAAAACTCCTAAACCCCCCTCTACATCATAAAAATCCTCTTAAAATATCTTAAAAACTCCTAAACCCCCTTAAAATGTTTCAAATAATCTTTAAATATTATTTACATTTTATTCAAACCCCTCTTATTAACATTATTCGAGCTTGACACTCTAAAAAAAGGGTTTAAGTTAAAATTTAAAGAGATTCCCTCTTTAATTATATGGGGTTTTATTTTAAATTTGGAGATCTTAGTTTTAAAGAAATATTTAAAACCAACCTGACTCATTTTTATATGCCAAAGAGCATATGGTCCAATAGCTAAGGTGGAGGAATTTTTGGCTAAGGGTCAGCGGGTCGAACCCGCTAGCCTTTTATTCAGTGATTTGCTTTTGAAACATAACAAACAATTCCAAGCCGCATTGATATTATCGAGTTGTTTGTGGTGAATTGGTGGAGCTGTTTGATTATAGGCTGGAGGTGCGGGGTTCAATCCCCATCATAAAAAATTTAGTAAATAAAACTGTCTCAACAACTTGGAGAAGTGAGCTATGTAGTAGTGCCATGTGTCGATTGATGATTGACTAGAGTCTGCCACATGTCTGCCTATCATTGGACCACATCGATGCCTCATCATTGTACAAATTGCTGACTAGATGACACATGTCAAGCCGTGATTGGTCCACATCATTGACCTGCTTTGTCACCATGCCATGTTAGCATGCTGATGTCATCATTTTGACTGGTCAACTCCTTTTGTCTGCAAACTTTGACTGGCTCTATTTTGCTCATACGGACTCTGTTTTCGAAACCAAAGATAGTTCCGAAATCAGTGCGACGAGATATAAAGCTTGGTGTCATTTATGTCTCATTTCAAGATTATCAATTTTCTTTCTTTTTCCCAACCCCTTGAGTCCCCTATTTGACTGAACCTTTGACTGCACATAACTTTTGCATACAAATTCATTTTGAGCTTGTTGAAGTTGCATCAAGGGCGTGTCAGCAAGCTCTACGTGATGAAAGCTATCTTTTATCATATTTTGAGATTGTGAATTTTTAGGTTTCTTGGATCCACCTAGATCATCAAACCTAGGACATTTTAGGTAGGGATTTATTATTGAAGGAAAATCCTCATAATCAACAAGATCGCGAAAAGAAAGGAAAATTTGAGCCAAATTGGTTAGGTCCTTTTGTTATTGTTTTAGTCTTTGGATCGGGGGCATATTAGTTGTCTACACCAGAGGGGGATCTATTTGAAGAACCAATGAACAACCTTTATCTAAAAAAATTATATACCCAATGCATCTGGTGCATGCCTAAAGTCTTGAAAAAATCCTAAAAAGTAGAAAAAGTCTTGAAAAAAAAATTAATTTAAAAAATAAATAAAAAAAATCATAAAATTCGAAAAGTGAAATAAAAATAAATACTGAAAACCTGGTGAATAGGTGCTATTTGTGATAAGTTGGCTTCTCCATGTATTTGAGCATTTTTTTACTATCCGCTTTACACTACTAGTGCACATTCATGCCTATCATATAACTAGTTTCATGTCCATATCCGGCTACTATGGTCGTGTCCCACCTTGGCTTGGTTATCATTATACATACTCATAATAAATTTGTTTTGTTTCTCACTAGGGGTAAAATCTCGATCTCACTGGGGGAAAACAACCATTGAACTTAAACCAACAAGCAAAAAACAACAAGGCAACCTTGGTAGAAGACAACAATCACTGTAACCATCACATCATCAAAACTAAATGTCCAAATCACATAAAACATCAAGACCAAATCAAATCAACTCTCATTGAAGGATCATCTTTTGAATCATGGTTGAATCACTTTAGCACAAATGTTCAATTGATGTATCATGATTGTTGTTATCATTTCTTAGGAGTACCTCGATGATGTCAAGAATTAGAGGGGCTATGATTAGCAATTATATTTTTCTTTGTCTGCTATCTATGAATTAATCATTACTACTATGCAAATTGTCATGGGATATGCTCTAGAAAGTATCATTGATGACATTATGAATTTACATAGGAACATAATTCACTCTTGTCTATTTACACAAGTGATGCTCAGGTCATCTTGGTCCAATTATACTTAGATGCTTATGTTATCCTATATTATGAAATCTCAACAGAAGTTGTATGAAAGTTGTACTCAGGTCATCATGGTCTAATTATACCATTGATGTTTGTACTAACTTTCAACATAATAGAATGCTCAATGATGATAATAAGCATAATGAATAAGAGGACATCGTTGCATAACTAGGATTACATTCATATTAGTTATGCATTTGCATTATAGATTTTTTCAAGGTTGGTAACTTTCAACATGACGTTATCTCTCACTACAAGATTGAGTACACTTGACATAAAAAAAATCATTCATTTGCATTGAAATTTCCATTTCATATCATAAAAAAAGCATTATCACATACCCACTATCACAAATCATTCATGCATTCATTCATTATAATATTTGCGTCATGAAAAATTCCAAAAATAAAGCATTTTTCAAAATACTATCATCATTCATAATCCATATCATACATTGAGGTCATAATACATGCATTCTTTCATTCATCCATATATGCATTCATCACAACAATCATTCATAATAACATCATAATCCAATCATCATCATAATTTATTTCACGTTTATGTATTTAGGTAACATATTTGCATAGAAAATACCAAAAATACAGAAAAGTGCATTGCATTCCAATACCATAATAACATTTGCTACATAATCCATAATCATACATTAGTGCATGACATAAAAATAATACATGCATTTACATTCATCATCCATCCATCCATAGGAATCATTCATAATCATAATTCATTTACATAATCATCCATACATCTAGGTCATTTATTCACCTCATGAAAAATCCAAAAAGAGAGCATTAACATAAATCCATACATCTGCATGTACCATGTTCAAAATCCATTCATTCATTTATCATACATTTGGAATCCATGAAAACATGCATTCATTCATTAAATCATTCATATCAACACATTTAATCACATATTTGCATTACATACTAAAACCATTTATGCATTCATTCATTCATCCATACATCAATATATACATGTAAAAATTACAAAAACACAATGCATCTCATATCATTTACATAACATCATCATCTCAATAATGCATCCATACATGGAACATGACATAATCATATAGAATATCATAATCATATAGAACAAAAATAAATGCATCCATCATAAACATCCATAATAAAAGCATAAACAACATATAGATCACTAAATCACTACTGCATATCATATATAACCTCAAAATAATTAAATGTCAAGTGTACAATGATGTCAAGAAATGAGAAATGATACATCAAAATTGTGGCAAAGTTAGGTCTCTGAATCAAGATAACATATATCAAATGTGACCATGAGATCCTATAGTACTATCCCTTGAGGTGGTAGGTCTACCCCCAACACCACTTGCCTTGATGATCCTTCTCCTGGACCTCCTCTTGGTGGAACTCCGCTTGGTGGTCCCCCCTAGGAGTGGTTGTGTGACACCCCTACTAGTAGTCTGAAACTAAGAGTGACCAAATATAGAATGAGCATAGTTGACTCTCTTCTCAACTGGCATGGCCTCATAATATCTACCCCTATAATACTCCACCTCCTTGGTGGACTCTCAGAGCTCTCTAACCAAGTCACCTATCCTAGCACCCTTGGTCATTGTCTGAATCCTATCAACTTCTATTACTACCCACTCTCCTACCACTGAGTGGCATCTCTCTTGACTGTGAGGGTGGCTACCTGTGCCTGTAGCTATATCATCTGATGCTATACCTATAGCTACACTGGTGCTTGTGCCTGTAGTTGAGCCTGAGCTTGGGCTAACTATGCCTACAATGCCTGTACCTGCCCCTAAAGAGTCTGAACCTATGCCTACAAACTAGCTATCTACATCTACTGCCTCTAGGAGGGCATCCTCAGAACCATTGGTCACTGTCTGACAAGTGCTGACCTCCTCCTCTTGGGGATTACCCCAAAATCTGGCACATCTCATTCTTTGCCTCCACCATCTCCTCCATCATCTCCACCATCATCTCCCACCTCCTCCTCTACCTCCTCCTCCTCAACTGCATCTCCCCTCTACTACACTGTCTATCCTACCCTCCTCCCAACCTCAAAAATGGGTGCAGGCTCATCCAAACTTGAGATCCATAGAAAAGGATGTGTGTAAAAATACTCTGTATAATTTTTCATCATGTGGGCATCCATGATCTCTCTATGATACTGCCAAAAAATTGGTTGTAAACCATAGTACTCTACACAAGCCACATCATAGTCTAGGGCAAGCCCCCACTCTGGAATTTCCTTCCTTCATTGAGCGTAATGTGCCACCCCCTAAGGCATACCCTAAATCCTCCTATATTACCTGTACACTCGGCCAAAAAGGAACCTATCAATGATGTATGGTGTCTTTCCAATCAGATATCTACTAAAAAATACATATGGCATCTCGATGTCATCCTTTGGCCATACATCGTAATCAAGATACGGTCGCCATACAACTGTGTCCAAATCATCAAGGACCCTCCGCCAATACTCTAACTTTTCCAACTTATGTTGGACAAGTGGCCCTGTGTAACCAAAAAACATATGGCCACCTTATTGGTCGAGCCCTCCCTCCCACTAGCTGTGTAACCACTATATGCTCCTAGGCCCAAAGTTGTAATAATGTACACCCTACCACAAGACTACTAGCCCAAAGATATATGACCTGATGCAAATCATGATACAGGTGTGAAAGAATGCACAAACCCCAAGCATATCAAGTTCCATGGAAAATCATGCCTTCTAAAACCTGACCCCAGCTAATTTAAAAGCCCTTCAACCTACGGTCAGGGTAGAGAAAACCACTAATGAATCCTGCTAGCACATGGGGCAAGGGCTGACTGGTAGCAATCAATTCCCGCCAAGATATCTCATATCTAATAAACTAGTCATCATGGAAAATTTGTTGAATGGCATCAATCCCCCTTGCTCCTTGTGATCATACACCACCACTTCCCCCATGGCTAGTATCCTCAAATATGATATATTTCCTCTGGTGTAACTGCAATCTCACCAATCACCAAATGGAAGGTGTTGTGATCAATATGTCACCGTTGTGCAAGTGTTGTCAATAGCTCCTGATTAATCCTATAATGGGGCATGTCAATCAAGGAAGTCAATCCACACTGGTTGATAATAGATAATTCTGTTGGGGTAAGTTGTGGGATCATGTCCCACATTGAGGGAAAGTGCTCTCGAATTTGTAATTTTCCTAGGCCACCCTCCTATGATCAAATCAACGTATCAAGTCAATACATCAATCAATCAACCTATCATCAGCATATCAATTAATCAAATCAGCTCACGTGATGTTTTGATCAAATCTCAAGGAGTACCTATCCTATCAACTGACTCTCATTTGTCATGAGGTCCATCAATCAATCATCCTTATCTATCCTATCATCGTTCCTCAACTATCATGAGGATGATCATCAATCTATCAATCAACATCATCCTATCATCGACTGACGTGATCATCAACCATCAAAATCTAGGAGGAATCATTCAAAATCATTATTTTTGGCTCAATGCGCTAAAATAGGGTTTTATGCGCTAATCTACCAGATGCGCTGGAATAGGCCTTCTATGCACTAGTTCTTGGATGTGCTAGAAAATAGCCTCTATGCACCATAACAGAGTCCCAATGTGCTAATTGCACTACCCTATGTGCTACACTATTCTATCTATGCACTAGAATCCCTATGCGATATTCTAGCAACCTAATGCACTAGTCTATTTTTGGACCTAAACCTAACCCTATGCGCTATTTTAGTGACTCTATGTGTCGTATCAGGTACCTGATGCACTATTTTCCTAACCCTATGCATTAAAACATGTGGAAAACTGAATTTATCAAATGAAAAAATGTGGGAAAATTTGAAAGGAAGAGTTCTCAGGGTACGTACTGGAGGTCCGTATGTGGTTGGATGCTAGTGGCAATGAAATTGCTCAAATCTGTGATTGTGGCACATAATCCTATCCATTTTGGCTCTCTTCTCTCTCTCAATTTTTCAAAGGAAAATTTACAAATGAGCTTTCTTTTACCTGTTTTGAACTTTTAAGGGCTAATTAAGGGGTAATTATGGTGGCATTTATTTAATTTTTCAAAAGGGGTCTTTTAATCAACTAATCAACAATGTGGCTAGAATTTAATCATTATCAAGAGATAAATTAGGTCATCCTCATCAAATCTGACGATCATCAACATATCAGTGAAAAATCATTTAATCATCAATTTTTTTTTTCAAAAATTAAAAAATCCCTGATTTATCTCTCGAGGGGGCATCCTTTCGCCATCACTGCAAAATCAACATCTGGGGCATGTCAAAAAAATTATCAGATCATAGTCTAACAATGTCACTATCACTGCAAAATCAACATCTGGGGCATGTCAAAAAATTTATCATCGTAGTCTGACAATTTTTTTCTTTGAAGCATTGTGTCTATGCACATCACTTCAAAGAGGGGAGAAATGTATGCACGTAAAAATGGTCTAGATCACAATTAATTAAATACTTTTTATTTAATTAATAAATTCTAATTCCTCTACTATTATAAATAAATTGATAAATTTATTTATATGGTTCACTCCCTAAATACTTTTCAGAAAATCACTTTCCTCTACAATTAATTGAATGCACAAATTTAAAATAATTTGTTATTTAATTAATTTCCCTCTTTCATTTAAATTTGAATTTTTAATTCAAATTGGCACATGTCTCCATATTTCTTCTAACCACCTCGAACTCATCCTCCACCTCATCATATGTCACACATTTTCATTTATTTCTAATTTTTAATTAGGAATATTCTCTCTAACCTCTCAACCTCCTAACTTCCTGGGAGACACATGACTCCTTCTGTTAAATGATGCTCTTGGACACTTGGAAGATTGGCTCTTCCAAATGGAGCAACCTCCATGAATCCCTCTAACCTCTTCATGCTCAACCGTTGATGCCTTAGGATCACGATCTTGACTGTCTATCTTTGCCACATCATCTCAAGCCTAGAAAAATCTATAAATAGAGAGCATTTCTATAGCTTTTGATAAGGAGATTTATACAAGTTTATGCTGCAAAAATCTTGAGAGCATTTGGAGAGAATTTTATTTAGATTTTAGCATTTTTTTTTCATTTAGAGTTATCATAGCAATTCCATTTTAGCATTTTAATTTATTGCATATTTTATACAACATTACCATTATATTTGCATTATTAGTCTTAGCATCATTTCAATTACAACAACATCTCATCATATGAACATTCAACATTCAAGTATCAAAAATACAAAAATATAGTGATATAGGCATTTAGATTGCATAATAGCTTTTCATTTCTTAGGTTTTCATCTTTCTAGGTTCATGTGCAACATTTAATAGATCCGAGAGCATGCATTTTGAAGGTCCTTAAGAATAGAGAACCATGGAATGATTTGAAAGGATAGCTATAGCCATTTCATTCTTCTATTTCAATTCCTTTTATGTAATGCATTGCATGGATGTGTGTTTTGTTTTATCATATTGATACACATATTTTCACCACACATGATGCAAGCATGGAACAAAATGATAAGGATCAAGTGAAGTCCTTACTATACTTTTCTAAACTAGGTCTAGGTTTCCAAATTTCATCCCCATCTACATCTAATATTTTATCATCTACTATATCTATGACATCTTGTGGTAAGAGAGCAAGATTTTCTTCAAAATAGAAAGGAATGTTTCCTAATAATGAGAAATAGCATGTACTATTGATGCTTCTCAAATCCTAACTGATCACTCTTTCTCAAAAAACACAAAAGAAATTTTATAAAACTCATTTTATGCATACCATCGAGTGCATGGTCACTCTACCAATGAATGGCAAGACTTGAGTAATAAGATACAACTTAGTGATTGTGATGCTCTTCCATGTGATGATGCAACTAATCATTATAAATAATAATGATCTTTATTCTATGGTGTTACTCCTCACTATGTGGTATTGTAGATTTATTTATTTTCTCATTGCCATTCATGGTGGTACAATCTTAGGTGCAACCATATTTTCCATGGAAACAACACGATAGTCTCTTGCATGGTTTTCCTTGTATCTATACTTGGGGGGGAAAGTATAACTACTTTTGAAGGCGTATTTTCTTTTCAAGGACCCCCTCTTCACCTTTTCCTTCCTTAAAATACTAACATAGCAAGTATGTTGAAATTTTAAGGGGGGATGGCATACATTACCCATATCCATTCCATAATGTCTTGTGAGATCTAACTTATTGACATACCCCTTTAAAGGTGGTGTTGTTATAGTGCCCCATAAGGCATGGTTATTAGTTCATCCCTTGTGATGCTAAGAATTTGTTTGTCACCTATGACATTAAGCTTTGTGCAACCCCTGAGGTGATTTTTGTGCACTCCTTGATGTGTGGGTTGCATAGTCCTATAATTGTTGGTCTGTGAGTTTAGAGCAATTTAATATGGCCACCTAGCATAACACAACTTTTTTTTATAGTGGAGCTATGTGTTTCATGAGATACCTAGCATAACACAACTTGATAGCCTTGTGAAACTCATCATATTACATAAACACCTAGCATAACATAACTTGATAGCCAATAGATCTATGTAGCTCATAAGTGATTTTACATCCTTGTGAGAGAACAATTTTGTTTAGATAGCACATTTGAGATATGCCATTTGGTATTTGAGACAAATTTAATATTGAGTATCTTTTCCAAGTATTGACTCGAATCCTTTAGTACTAAACTTATATTTTTGTTTTGTTGTTGTGTATTTTATGTGTGTTTTAATGTTTGTGTTGTTTATGTGTTGTGTTTTTGTCATGTATGTTTTCTCTTTCATGCTATATTGCATACATGTGTGTTCCTTTTCCCTTATTTTATCTTTCCATAGGATCTTGAATCATGGGGGTTTGCACGCTTCCCCTAGATTCATTGTCATCCTATCTCTTCAAAATTTGGATAATTGGACCCCTCTTGGCATATTTCTACATTAGTGTAAGTTTGAGCATAAGTTCATACTCTCACTGAAGTGAGGGCTAAATGTAGCATTGTAAATTATGATCCTTGATAATTTCACACTAGATTTGTCTCCCTCCTATGTGAATTGACCTAATTGTATTCCTAATAATTTCCTAAATTTCTCATTTTTAACATTTATCAATAAATAAAATGCACAGAATCAAAGTAGATGTAGTGTAGAAAAAGGTATCCCTTTACATTTTCACACTTGTTTGGGACCTCCTATTAAAAATGGACTTAATAATGACTTAATTTAGTGTTGAAAAATGGATCCCTTTACATTTTCATACTTGTTTGAGCCCTCTTAATTAAAATGAGCTTAATTAGGCCTTAATAAGCCCGTTTATTCATTTACTGTAAGTGTGAAATATGTAAGAGTAAAACAACTAAAAACACTTCTTAATATGACATTATATCAAAGAATTCAATCCCGAATTAAGCTATTAAAACCAAAAATTCATTTGAAAGCATCATATTGCTCTCTATCTCCAAATATTTATTAAAACACTATAGCTCTCAGATTGTGTAAGCAATCTGACTGTTAAAATGACAATCTGAAGAATGAGAAGGATGCTAAATACAGGAAACTAATCCTATATGATGATTACTAAACTTGACATGAATTCAAATAAAAGAAAGCTGCAACAAACTAAATACAACCATGATCATGAAATAAATCTATGATGCTATTTCTTGAATGTTTGAATGCTTGAATGATTTCTTGCAGAGTAAGATTGCACACACTTGACAATCTGGATCTTTTCTTTCTTGAATGAAGTTGTATTATAGATTTCCTGACAGCAGCTTTGCATAGGGGTAGCAAAGTAGAGGCTTGGATTCAATCTGGACATTGAATGATGAGAGATGGAGGAGATTGAGAAGATTTTGGGAATTGTCTCTACCCATGAAAACACCAGGCAAGAGAATAGGAAGGATTGATGGAAGACAATTGAGAGATGAATTTCCAATTTGTCTCCAAATCTTCCCGTGAAGTTTGAATCAATTAATTTTGACATATTTTTTACATAAATTAGACATAGGATATCTAATTTGGTTTTGAGGAAATATAGAGGAATATTTTTTATGCCTTTATTTAAATATTTTTGATTTATTTAAATTAGCCAAAGAGGGATAAATAATTTAATAGAAAAAACTATGGAATTTGTTTATTAAATTAAAATAGAAGAATATGGTAATTAATCAATAAATTATTTAATCTTTATTTCATTAATTTAAGATTTGATGTGATAGAATAAAATAGGGAAATGATAATTAACTCAAAAAAAGTATTTAATTTTTTTTATTTAATTAATATGAGATAATAGAAGAATTAGAAGAATTTAAATGTGAATGTGAATGTGAACTATATAAATAAATATTTCTATTTAGTCAATAGTAGAGGAATTTAGGGTAATTAATCAAATAATTTGTATTTAATTAATCAGATTCTCCAGACCAATTTTTGGTGTATACATTTAAAATCCTAATAAATTACATTTTCCAAAGGGGAAACCTAACAATAATTAATGCTAATACATAACACATTAACTTGAGCAATGTGTGTTCCAGGAATAGGAACCTACGACCCATTCACCCATGGGAAAATGGGTCCTCCCTGGGCCTTTGAACATAAATTTAAAATATGTTTTTAGTGGTATTTTAATGTCCCTAGATCCATATTTCAATGTCAGCTTGTAATATTTGAATTTCAAGACATTAAGGATACATACATATAAATACAAGGTTATTTCACTAAGTTTCACCTAGCGATTTCAAGAGTAATCAAGAGCATTCAAGAGCATATATATCATAGATTTATTACAGTATTCAAGATTTAAACATCATGTCAAAGTCTTCTTGCATCATGCATGTTTTTGGAGCTAACATTGTGATGTAGGTTTCAAGATCAAGTTCAAGCATTCAAAGAATTATCTCAAGTATCAAGATCCACATCCATTTAATCCATTTAATGCAAGTTGCAAAACCTCCTAGATCTTCATTGTCAAGGTTTACTCAAGGGTTTATTGAGTGGTAACATAGCATTGTTCATTATTCATTCCCTCTTTCATTTCATTATTTCAATTCAAGGTTTGATTACCAAAATAGGGTTTGACCAAGGCAAGCCCTCATTCACCCAGAAAAACCAATTTTCCATTGTGTGTGTGTTATTGTAGATTTAGGTTGAACGATTGAAGATCTTTTGAAGAGAAAGATTGGAAAAGTTGTCAAAGTTGCAAAAGTTATCAAAGTTGTTGTCAAATCATAAAATATAACCTACATATCTGATTTTCAATTTTTTGACACTGAAACCTGGACAAATTAGAAATTATTAATTAGCATCAAAGGCTCCCAAAAGTTGCAAAAAACCCTGACAAAAGACCCATTCGCCCATGGGCGAATGAGTCCCAGTCAACCTTCAAAAAATGACTTTTGGTGACTAGTAAACACCTTTAGATGCCCTTCTCAGATCTATAATCTATTTTTTGGTTATGTTAATATGGAGTTTAATATTGATGTTTCAAGTGTTAGATTGAATTTTGGAGCTAATTTGCTATTTTTATTTTTTCTCCAAAAGTGTTGTTTGACCTTGACCCCCATCCTCAAACCTTAAGGAAATCTGAAGATTCCCACATTGACTTGATTCACCTAAGGGTTGTTTTTCAATTCTTTACGGGGATCTCATTTCCTAATAAAATATCAAGAGATAGGTGCATCATAACCCTCTTGTTATCAATTCCATATTTTGGTACACCTATTTTTTCGTTGTTTCATTTTGGTGAACTTGACTTTTGAGTATCATAACTTGCTGATTTTGGAGACCATTTTCAACCCTAGATCTACGATTTGCATTACTTTATATTGCATTGCATTGATTTTCATATCATTTAGGGTTGTTCACATGCATTAATTTTCATCTCATTTAGGGTTTTAAGTTTGCATTTTTGTGTTCTTTAAAATCTAAAAAATTGAAAAATCCCAATCATTTTGCATAGTGTTTACATAACATTGCATGATCAGTCATTACATTAGAAAATTGAATCAAAATTGAATCATCTCAAATTATGTATTTTAACTTATCATTTAGCACTATTTGTACTTGCATTTATATCTGATTTTCTAAAAATCTAAAACTGTAACCACCTATTTGAAACCAAAATCTGAAAACCATAAAAATCACTTTAAAAACTTGTAAATTAATTTTTAAAAATCCTTAAGCAAGACCCATTCACCCATGGGAAAATGAGTCCCTGATTAGGGATTTTTCTAAATTTTTTAGTATCAAAACTACTATTTCTACATTCAATTTAATCATATTGGTTAATTAATTAAGTCACTTATCACTTTAGTTACTTAAGCTAAACTTCTAAGGCACATTAATAATTAATTATTAAGTGTGCATATTAGGGTTTTCCTTTTAGGTTTCACTTTAGGGTTTCTTGATCTCCTTCATAAGGATTTATCTCATTGTAATTACAAACTCTCTTAATGCATTTTTATAGCTTGAGGCTTGTAGAACATCTTCTTTGGTTTTGAATATCTTTTGCACGTGATAGGTTATTGCATGCAAGTGATTCTTGGGGCTTGTGAAGTTGGGTTTCTCAAATTCTACATGGTATCAAAAATCTAGACCTATAGCTACATGTTCATCTTTTAAAGATATTTCCTCACAGTGATTTTTTTTTGTGCAAGGGTTTCAAGCCAGACATCTTTCTTTTGGATCTAGGGGTAAGCAATTTTTCTGTATATTTTTGGGAAAAACAAAAGTTTCCATCAGGTTCAGAGCACCCAAAAACCCTATTGTTTCATCAATTTAAGAGAAATTTGAAAAATAGGAAAAAAAACTAGCCAAAGAGGTCATACGGCCTCCCTAGCTCGCTTCTCGAGGCATGAAAAATTGAAAAAAAATTGAAAAAAATTTAAAAAACACATCCTTTTTTTAAAATTTTGATACTCCCAGTCCAAAAGGAACACGCTGCCCTCCTACTACCCGACGGCCACCCTCCCGCCACTCGGATGAGTGACACCACCTTTGGGTCATCGGCTCCCCATCTAGCCCTTGAGGGCTTAGCACATGGTCACATCGGCGTCTAGGCACTTGCGCCAGCCCCTGCTAGACTTTAGACCCCACAGTCAGTTCTATCAATGACTGGGACCTTCGGTCCTAGCCCCTGCCACCAGCCCCCTGGTCCTGCATGCAACTAAGGGCTCTAGAGGCTTTATTGGGTAGATTCAGAGCAGTTTCACAAGATCGGCTATAACTTTTGCATACGATGTTCATTTTTTGAAAACGAGGTATTTTTAGAAAACTGATTCAATGCTCTATCTAGTCGTATAGGTGTGATTTTCTGAATTTGCATTTTTGATGCATTTTTGTCCTCTGAAGTTAGAAGTTGTTGTTTTCACTCCGGGAGGCATAACTATTGCATTTGAAGACTATTTTGCGCAAACAAATAGACATCAGAAAGCTAGTTCAGTGCTCATAGATGTTAGACCTAATTTTCTAGAATATTTACCAAGTATTTGTTAGTATTATTTGATCTCAAAAATAAATTTCTTGGTTATTTTCCTGGGAAACATGCATTCAGGCTATTTTTTTTAGATCAAAGAGCTATATTTTTTTATTTGAGAGTATATACTACTGTATTCACATGGATTCACATAATATTTCGCCCCTTACTTCATTCAACTACTTTGTTTGTAAAAAAAAAATGGAGATCCATTTGAAGCACAAAGGGTTATACAGGGCGACCATTGGTATAGAGGTTGAACCTACAAGTGTTGCTGAGAAGAAAAAATAGTTTAGTAGATGTGATGAGGCTTTTGGGACATTATTCTTGTCTATTTCTTCAAATCTACTCTTTCGTCTATTGTCTTACACTACACCCAATCAGATCTGGACTACATTTGAGTCTTTTTTCGAGAAGTAGGATACTATGCTAGAGTTTCAGTTGGAGAATGAGCTTATTGGCTTAAATCCTAGGGATTTTGATAGCATCCAGGAGTTCTTCACAAAGCTTAAGTCTCTCAGAATACAACTTTCATAGTGTGGTGTTTAGGAGGAAGACTCTTAGTTGATATTGTCCATTCTTTCTAAGCTTGGACCAAATTATTCAGGTTTTGTATCTACCTTTTATGCTACTAGGGATGCACTTGGTACTAGATTTACTATGCCTTATTTTTATGATTTTGCATCTTCTCTCACTTGAGAGCAGGCCAGATTGGCTAGCATGGGAAAGTTGAAGCCCTCTTCATCATAGGCTCTCATTGCATCTCAAGGGCCCACAAATCAAAAGGATTCCAATGGAAAGAGAAAGAAATAAGAACAAAAGGATTCCAAATCTTATGAGTAGCAAAAGGAGTCATCATATTTATCCTCCTCTTTTAAGGGGAAATCATCTAAGAAGGAGAAGGTTACATGTGCATATTGCAAGAGGGAAGGACATGGAGAACATAGTTGCTATAAGAAGGACATTGTTGAGCTGAAGCATCCTCTTTAGAAACATCATACTGATTTTCCTTCTAGGATGTCTGCATCATCTCCTTCCCCTCATTCTTCTTCTTTAGAGCAACGTGACAGAGGAACTGCTGGTTTACATACTTCATCAGATATGAAGGGACATGCTCTTTGTGCTTCTTTAGGTCCTAGATCAGGGAAATGGCTTCTAGATTCAAGAGCATCTCATCATATGGCTTCTTCACAGTATATGTTCACTTCCTTTGAGTCTCACACTATGTCTCCTATTTTTATGGGGAACAATACATACATGAGTGTTACAGGGAAGGGGTCTATTAGTTTTTGGGACAACACTTTTTAGGATGTCTTGTGTGTTTCCTCATTTGACGAAAAACCTTTTTTCCATATATCAGATCACACATTAAGGCTTGAATGGGAGATCTATGGAGTTCACACCTAATTTAGTTATCATCAACAACTTGGAGAGTAGAGCAGTTATTGCTACTGGGGTGGTGGACCACATATCTTGGTTGTATTCCTTTCCATATTTTGCTACTGATGGTGCTTCTATTCTTACATCTATCCATCACACTTCTAGTGTGAATCATCATTCAAAGGAGACATTTGGCTACTTGAACATTGGAGTTCTCACTTTAGATCCTATTCTTGATCCATCCATTCCATCTCCTCCACCTACTGTTACACTTGTTGATACATCTATGACTATAGAAGTGGTTTCTTCCATTTTAGTGCAGCAAGACATAGTTGAGGATTCATCTTTGGAGGTTTCTCTTCAGTCTTCACCTACTCTGACTTCTTCATTGGTTGAGGTCACACCTACTCCTATGGAGACATCTTGGGCTAGACCTACTTCACCTTCAGAGATTGCATTCATGAGGCCTCTTCCCTCTCACTTCTTTCAGGAGATGCAGTTTCTTCATTCTTTATGGAGCTACTCCATTATGGGAGGCTATGTGGTCTATCTATTCATCTCTTCTTGGGGGATTCATTCATGTATCTTTGTGATGGATGGTTTCCTTGGGGGTCTTATGGAGTCCTCCATCTTTCATCACTTAGTTATTTTCTGCATTCTATTTTGGGGAGGAGTTTTGTTCCCACTGGGTTTTCTCCTTTACCCCGTTTGCTTTAGTTTGCATTGAATTTGTATATGGGTACCTAATCAGGCCTTTGCTATCATGACCCATATTTTCCTAGTGTTTTAGCTTCTCCATAAGTTCATATTAAGGGGGGGTGTTAGAGTAATAAGTTATTTCACTTAATTAATTTAATAATATTGGTTAATTAATTAAGTCACTTATCACTTTAGTTACTTAAGCTAAACTTAGGCACATTAATAATTAATTATTTATTAATTTTAAGTGTGCACATTAGGGTTTTCCTTTTAGGTTTCACTTAGGGTTTCTTGATCTCCTTCATAAGGATTGATCTCATTGTAATTATAAACTCTCTTAATGCATTTTTACAACTTGAGGCTTGCAAAACATCTTCTTTGGTTCTAAATATATTTTGCACATGATGGGTTATTGCATGCAGGTGATTCTTGGGGCTTGTGAAGTTGGGTTTCTCAACTTCTACAAGAAAGACCCATTCACCCATGGGAAAATGAATCGTTGATTAGGGATTTTTCTGAAATTTTGAACATCAAAACTATTGTTTCTACATTTAATTTGTTGTTTTGGTTTCCATAATTTTTGCGATCTAAAATTGTTTATATTAACCTTAATTTGAAAAATTCAATGCATTGTTTGAATTCGAAATTGCCTCTAAAAGACATCATTTTTATATTTTTACATAGCATAATAAAAAATTTATCTTGATTTAAATCTAGAAATAGCTTTTACATACTTGGATTGCACTTTACATTCTAGGGTATTGGATTGCATCTCACCTATTATCCATTTTTGGTGCACCTTGGGTTTGTGAAACTTGTATGAGCTTCACAACTTGGTGTCCTATTACCAATATTGTTGTGAGACATAGTTCAAGACTCATGCCATCCCATGATACATCACTCGCCATGGATCTTGGGTTTTCTAACTCTTTCACTCATAGTGTTGACACTAGTCAACCCACTATGGACCATACCCCTAACACTTCATTTCCCATGACTTCCCTACCAAAAACCAATGTGACTAATGTTGACACAATGGTTGCTAATGTCTATCATGAGAACCTAAGAAGAATGGATGAATAAATTGACAAAAGACAAAACTTTGTGAGCTATGAATATATTACTGGTAGTGCCATTCCTATCATAGATAACATGAGAAAAATTATTAACAATGAACAAGGAATAGAGATTTTGTGCAGCCTTTCTTACATCAGTGATCACCACATGAAAAAGCATCCTATAAATCCTTCAATCAACTTCATTGAAGTTCAACCTCATAAGAGCCTAACCAAAATGACCCTTGACATTGTTTTCTCACAACATGACATAATTAAGCATGCACTTGATGGTCCTCTTTACATAGTTGGAAGAATTGTATCAGGGATAAAATTAACAAGGTTAAGCAATAAAGCATATAAATCAAAACCCCCATAAAAAATAAAGTATAAATAAGTGTAGACATAAAAGCATGGAAAAATATTACCAAAATTCTTCACACTACCATTGATTCACCTTCATTGCACTTCTCCATTTCACTACTAAATAATCAATGGCCTCAAAATTATCTATATGCACTTAATTAGCCTGTGACAAAGACAAAGCAAAATATTGAAGTTTCAATCTCACTAGTACAACCTTATGCAAATTATAGATGATCAAAATGATAAATGATGATGGTATTTATAAAGAGACGAATGGAAAATGGACAGTTGAGATTAGAAGATTTTAATTCAATCAATGACTAAAATTAAACAAGACAAGATCAGATAAGATCAAAAGTGAAGGAAAAAGAGGAAACTAACTGATTTTTCAAGAAAACCAATTAGTTCAAAAAGGAAAGTAAATAATTAAACAATGATGAGATTGTTTATTTATAGAAAAAAAAGAAACTAATTTTTTGAATTAAATAGTAATTTAATTCAAAATAAGTGAGAGGGAAAGTCCACTTGAAAAATCACTTAAATAAATATTATTTATTTAATTATGGAGAAAGCAAGATAAGTGAATAATTAAATAGTTAGAATTAATTATTTAATTATAGTAGACAAAGTGGTGATAGTTAAATAAATTAGATTTATTTAATTATAAGGGACATGAACCTTAGTGACGTAATTAAATAATATTTAATTAATTAGAGGTTGAAGTGAAATGATGGAAAGATTTAATTAAATAATTAAAATTACCTAATTCATAGGAGGGTGATGAGATTAGATAATAAATTTTAGGTTTCTACATTTTCCCCTTTTTGATACAATATAGTTTATCGCATTGTGTCAAAGAAAAAGATATGCCCTAGTATAAGGAAGAATGATGAGGAGGTAGATGGTATGCCCCATCGAGAGGACAAGCGAGTTCAAAGAACATGAGTGTGTTCTCGAAATGGATGTGAAGACTAGAAGATGAAGGAAAAAGGATAAAGAAAAATAGCTAAATATTTAGAGCGGAAAAGATGAATGTTAGCACATAAAAGATGGACGTTAGCATAGGAGACCTAGATGTTGAGATAATTTGGAGAGATATATTTTTCCATGCAAGGCTTGTGCATTTAATCATCATTGGGTGGTAAAATATGACAAATAGACAACAAAAACCATGGTATGACATAGACCAAGGTGTGCAAGGTCATCCATCTATAAAACAAACAGTCATAGAAAAGGAAAGTCCTAAATCATACTAAGGGTCATGTTGCCCCAATATTTTTGTCAAGATAAACCATAGACAACAATCAAATAAAAGATAAGTCATGAGACATCCTCACTCCTCTAATTCCTTCATGGGACATCCTCGAGGTACCTAGTAACATGACCAAAGAAAATCCAAAAGATAAGACAAAATAGACTTCTTGAAAGGCACAAGACAACTAAGAGGGTGGGTGAATCAAATGTATCAAATTCTTTTCTTCTTAACTTGATCAATTCCACTATATCTTCAATCTGTTATTAAGTGTGAACATGAAATGTAAATAATAGAAACACAACACCAGAGACACCGGATTTATGTGGAAAACCCAATGATGGAAAAACCATGGTGAGGATTAACTCATAGTATAGTAGTAATGCAATACCAGATACAAAAGGCTCACTATCGGAGGGCTCATTTCCCAAGTATAAAGGCTCACTACCTAGATTAAGGAATCACTGCCTTAGGACTAATTGTCTAGAAAGAGAGGCTCATTGCCTATAGAAAAAATACAAATAAATAGATAAAGATCCACCACTAGGAGTTCCACACACTTCGCAACTCGATCAGAAAATTATAGATATAATAAGTATTATTGCCACAACTCACTCTTCCACACTCTGCTTTTCAAACTTATTCACACACTCTTATCTTGCTCAAATAAAATGGTGGATGGATATTGATTTCGCTAAAACTTGACTTGCTTTTATAACATCTTCAACATTAGGAACATTCTCCAAGGTTGTCTATACAATTTTATTTTACAAATTCAAACTAGGTTGGCTACTCAACATTCTCGTGATGGATAAGAATGTGAGGGGACCAAATACATATTTAATTTAGGACCAAAACAACATCTTGGATCACACACACACTTTTTCAAATCAATGCAAAAGCATAATGTATCGTGTAAACACTAGGTCAGCCAAACCTAATGAAAGCATCGATGATCTTTGAAGTGCACGTATCTCTAGAAAGATAAACACACATGGATTGCTCAACATGCTTCACCAGTAATTTTACCATCTCTGAGAAAAAATCAGATACATTTGCAACAACTTCAACAAACTTCATTCGTAGAGGACACTTCACCATTAAACTAGGACAACCAACAAAAACACAGGAGCTCTGGAGCAAGTCTTCTGGAGTGCCAAACCATAAGCATTTTTGTTAGAACATATAAACCATCAAAAATAGTAATCTCCCAAATCCACAAGATCTCAAACTAGAGATTAGAATATTGTGGAGTGAAATTTTTTCTCCCGGTCAATAACTAGATAACTCTAAAAAACCATTTCACACACCGATGAACACAAATTTTTCTCTCCATCGAACCAAAAAGCTGAGACTCATAATATACAATCCATTTAAGCTTATGAACACACCTACAGATCTTCATAGACATAGGATTAACACATAAGAAATGTGGACCAAAATACTGGAGCACGCTCAGAACACACTTCAACACAACTTTCATTATTTCTCAAATTTTCTCAAAAGGAGTTGGAAAAATCCAACTTACCTAACCTGTATAGTGATGACATCAATGAAAACATTAATGACAACACCACCAAACACATCCATACTTGCAAAAAGACTAACAAGATCAATAGTCATTAAGATGATTTTCCAATAGGTGTTTGCTAGTGTGTTAAGGGACAAAGTGAGCGATGAGCTGAATGTTTTGAGAAGGCTTGGTTTCAGGAAAAGAAACATGTTGTATAAGACATCAAGTTTGGTTTCAATCATGTAACTAGCTATATAAGGAAAATGATAAAGTGTGATATTGACAAGGTCTAGTTTCAGGAAGGACACATCCTATATAAGACCATTGGTTTTGATTGATTTGATTGGTTTTATTGATGTGATAAATGATTGATTTGACTTGGAAACTTATTGGATTGCTTGTCTTGTTGATTCAATATTTGTGTGTGAAGTGTAGATGATGATGTCATGTCTGATTTGACAATGTACGATTTATATTGAATGACCCGATGAACCCTAAAAGACTGACCTAGGGGGCCTTGGGGGCTCATTGATAGATGGCCTTTCCTATGTAGTAATGCACAGAGACCTCATAGTTCTACATGACCCTTGACTTTGTTTCAATGAAAAATGACTGAATCATGATTTTATTTGACAACACCTAAAGACCGACCTAATTCCTCAGGGGCACATTGAAAAATGGCCTTGCCTATGTCCAATTAAAGAGGCAATGTAGTTTGAAAATGACAAAGACTAACATGACTAACTTTGACTTTATTTTTGAGATTCTTGAAAGTTATCTAAATGTTTTTGGGTTTTGACATGTTTCAATTTTTTTGAATTTTTGAAGTTTTAAAATGTTTTTGGATTTTTGGAATGTTTTTATTTTTTTTTAATTTTTGAGGTTTTATAGTTTTTTTGGATTTTGTTGTATTATGATTTTTTTACTATTTTGGGAATATTTTATGTTTTTGTCTTTTTGGAAGATTTAGGGAAGTGTGGATTCTGTTATGGATTATACACTATAAGGACCATGACAAATGTATATGAATGGTGCCTATAAGCAAGCAAGCAAGCATGTATAAGAATCCAAGGCCAAACATGATCTTGCCCCTAGTCAAGCTGGAAACCAATTGACAAGTGATGATGAAAATGATGACATTGTTTGATGTGGGAAGGACACACCTCAAAACAATGTAAGAATGATGTTAATGTGACTTAAGGATCAAGGTTTGCAGGAAGGCGAGAAATAAAGCCAAGGAATGTTTTGGATGATGCATTAGGATGCCTAGCAATATTGTATGGATTAGGCTGGCTGCATTTAGAATGGCATGTTGAGGACTAGATGGGATGATAGAGGATCCTTAAACCATTGACAAGGGAAAACCAAGATAGGAAATAGGTATGAAAAGATGATGGGTGGATTTGGTAAAAGATAGGAGACTTGAGGATAATGGGCTGGAAGAATTAACATTTGGTCTCAAAGGATAATGTTGCATAGGGATGATTTGTTTTCTTTGAGGTATGGATTTGGATAATTCTATGAAGGAAATGACATGATACTTGATGGATAGTGTATGACCTAAGGATAGGCATGTCAATATTTTTCCCAAAGCATGATTTATGTTTGTACCCTAGTTCTTATCAAGATCAAAGTAGGTGGAAAATGGATGGAAATGATATGGGTGAAGTGGATAGATGGAAATGTCATGAGGAAGGCATGGGAGATGAGACAACTTGCCCCCAAGTGTAATTTTCCACATAGATAATTGATTCTATGCGTGATGCCTGTTTGCAAAGTTTTCATCATGGTACTTATCCAAAGCACCACAAAAATAGTTTTCATTATTAGACAAAAAAAATTCTCTTTACTATTTTCTTGATTTTTTTAATTTTTTGGTTATTACCAAGACACCTATTTGCTTGATTTTCATCAAGGTAATGATTATTTTAGGACCTTTTCTCATTTTTTTGTATTTTTTCAGGACCTTTTCTCATTTTTTTGTATTTTTTTAGGACTTGATATTTCTAGATGGCCTTGTTATTTTAGCTGATCACTAAATATTTTGAATCCACTGATGGTTCTGAAGTAGATACTAGTGCCATGATATGCCAATAATGACCTTTATGAAGTATTTTCCTTGTTAGGATCATAGTGCTTGCATACAACTAATTAATTTCATTGTGATCCTTGTTGATATTAGAGTTGGCCTTATCAAAATATGCATGTCGTGATAGAGTGCAATGAGAGTCCTTACAATAAAGAGTTGTTGCCAAGATGCAATGGATTTGTGAGGTATGTCTTTTGGAATGATGGATTATGGTAGATGTGGAAGAATTGTTTGGATATTTGGATGAATCACTTTTTATTTTTAAAACTTGGGATGTTGGATGGCAGAATTTGGAATTTTGATTGGGATAGCATTTGGAACCAACACTTTTATATGTCTTGCTTGATGACCATTTTCAAGGAGGTGGAAATTTATTATATGTGGGAGTCCTCTTTTCTTGTGGCTCCACATTTTTATTGACTTTTGAATTTGGAATATTTTCTTTGATTGATCCATTTTTCTTTGGGATCCATTTTAACTTCATTTGTCCACTTGGATTTTTGTTTGATTCAATGGACTTTGACATTTGATTTTGAACTTTGGATTTGTAATATTTTTTTTTTTTTTGGTTCCAAATGGAAGGTTTATTCATGTTGGAATGATGGTTTATGGTGTGAATGGAAGGAGTATTAGCAACAATCTTATTGTAAGAACTACTCATGGCCCCCATTTTGATGTTTGTATCTGATAAAGTTTCCCCAAATATTGAGGAGGTACCACTAACATCATTAGATTTGATAATTGAAGAATAGCCAAGACTTTGATATCTAGAATCTTTTTAAAACTGCATTGCTTCTATAATTCCTTTCTCATGTAGGCCTAGTCCTTTTCCTTGATATTGCATGCTCTGACAAATTTTGTTTGTGATGGGGTATTTTTCTTTTGGAAACAAGATGCAAACCCATAATTGTGTATGTGGAGATTATTACTTAGTGTTTTCTCATTTGCAAGAAATCCTGCTCTGACAAAGATAGATGATCCTAGTTGATAAGATTTTGTAGCCTCGTTGACATCTTGGATATATTTTTGATTGATATATTTGGCCTGATTTTGTAAAACATTAGATTCTGATGGTTCCTCAAAAGATATTGTTGCTTCCATGTCAAAGTAGAAACCTTTCTTATGGTCATTATCATAGAGTCCAGTGAATTCAGCTACAACTTGATCATTTGCAAAAATTTCTAGAGTAGGAGACTCTTGTTCTATAGGAAGATCATCTATGTGTCCCATGAAGGCAAGTGTTTCATTTTTGGAAATGAATTTGTTTGATACTTCGATAAAGGTCAATGAGCATATCGTTTTGGATTTCTTGATCAATGGTAGTGTCTTGGTCAAAGATGGGTTTGTCTTGGACAACATGATTGGGAATGGGATCTTGATCAAGGATAGGTGTATTTTGGATGCCATGATTATATAGAAGGACTTCTTTAATTGACTTAAGGATGGGGTCATGTGATGGACTAATTCGATCTTGACATGAAGGTGAAATTATGATGACATGCCTTGGGTTTTCCTCTTGACATGTATCCTCAAGTTTAGGCAATGGGATGTGTTTTTGGATACCATAATAAAATGTATTTTCATGATTAAATTTATGGGATGGAGTGAATTGGAATGGATTAGTGGATGATGGACTAGGATAGGATGTGGAGAGTTGGAATGGGTTGAGGAATGATGAACTAGGATAGGAAGTAGAGGCTTTGAATGGATTAGTGGAATGTTGGTTTCCCTTGTCAAGGTTAGAAGAAGGGTGATTAATGGATGTTTTTTGTGGATTAATGTCATGGATTGTGCTAAGGGACTCTTGATAGTGAGGGTATATGGATGGAGGAATAGATTTTATGGGTTGTTGTTAAGAGGGATAGATGGATGGCTGACTATGGGTTGTGGGTGCTTGGAACTTGGATTCAAGGTATTATCTTTTGAATTCTATGGCTTGTTGGGCTTGACCAATATGGAGTAATTGGTATTCAACTTGACTAGCAAGCATATCAAGTTGAATAGAAGACATGGTGGTGGATGGTATGAAGCCTAAGAGATGCCAATGCAATGGAAAGTATGCACCTATGCTATGTTTTTTTTTGGATATAAGGATGCACCTAAGACCAAGATTAAGGAATGGTTGACTAATAATGACCCTATGACCAAAGGAAATGATATGAAAGGATGATGATGAGCAATGATATGAGACTAAGCTATGTTTTTTGTGAATTTTTGGATATAAGGGTGCAAGATGATCATGCAAGGATGATAATGACTAAAGGATGAGATTAAATGAGACTAATGGATGTAAAGGATACCAAAGATAAACCAAAATAATGGAGACTAAATGATGCTAAGTGAATGATCAAAGATAGTGGTGCAACTAAGGTTAAAATTAAGCTATGCTTTTGTGTTTTTAAGATATAAGGATGTAAAGTGAAAAGTGCAATTTAGGTCCAAGACTAAGGATTGATAATGAGTCTAGAGAGATGATTTTTTAAAATTTAAGGAAAAATGTGGCAACCAAGCTAATGTAGGTTCAAAATAACAAGTTCAAATGTCACTAACCATTGTGATGACCAAGATGATGGATTTGACAAGGTGAGTCTAAACTAGGACACAAGATTAAGACCCAAATTTTTGACCAGGATGATAAAGACAAAGTTTCATAAATTAAAAGATGAAGGTCAATGAAAAGTTGGATAACTAACCAAGGACTATCCAAAGGCTTGATAATTTTTCTATGTCTGAAAGCTAGAAGGTATGTGCAACCTAAGACCTAAGATCAATTATGCAAGGAAAAGGTGACCTAAAATGTAATGCAAACCTAAATGAGGATGATGGAATGGACTGGTAAAACTCTGTAAGTCTAAGGTTTAGATAACAATATCCTTGTTAAGATGAATTGGTTCGATTATGGATAATGATTTTTGAAATTTTGGTAATTAGGCAGTTGTGGTTTACAGAATGTTGATTTTACAATTTTGATGTTTTGACTTGGTTTTTGAGTGAATTTTGATTATTTTTGATGAATTTTGATTAGCAAACATAGAAGACCATCACAAACACTTATTTTGGTCTGGTTTGGATGTGAAAAGGTTTTGAAAATAAAGCACACATAGACAACAAGCACAAGCCCTATGGTTGGCAAGGAAAATATTCATTAGGTTCCCACTTAAATTTCTCCAGTTGTAGCTATTTAGAGTAGATGACCTAGGAACTTGGTAGCATTGACTCCTCCTTACATGACACTCACTTCTTGGGCATACCAAGTTCTGAATTCCCTAAGACCACAAGGATCTCAAGAAATTTTGCATCTCTACAATGAACCATGAAAGTGTGGGATGACTTCAAAGGTATGACCTCCTATGTAAGCAAATAGAAGGATTTTGGCTTTTTACACAAAAATTTTTAGTAAGGGAATTTGGTTCAAGGGGTACTATGATAAAATCCCTTAAGAGGTCTCTCAACTATTAGAACAAGGTATTTTCACATCATAAAGATATTAGGGGAGAGATATCACGTACTACTTCCCATTGATTGCAAACTTTCCTTGCAATCACAGATTTATATAGTAGGTTGAAAGAGCTTGGCTTTAGCCCATTACTACTTGGGTCATTCCCACCTTTTGAAGCGGGGTGGCAGGCCCTCTCAGGATAGACAAAAGAAAGGAATTAGATTTGTAGTTCGACCACCTAGATTGTGTAAAGCGCAAGGAGGGAACACACACAATGCCTTTTCCTTACACTCGTATGATGATTTTAAAGCACCAAACCCAAATATGTGGTGTGATTATACAAAGGCCAAAGAGGTTATTTTGGTCACTCAAGATCACCTAATGGCACAAGAGGAGAGCATACACACTTTCTAGGACACTTGCAAACCACAAAACACAAAAGACACTGGTTGATTTTAAGCCTTGCTTATTATTTGAAGACACTTGGATTCATTTTATGCCTATGACATGAAATGCAAGTTCATTTTAATGATCATGAGTGTAAAATGCAAATTTTTATTTTTTTTAAGCCTTATGAGTGAGAATATAGATTATTTTTAACATTATGATCCTATTGCAAATTGTAGTTGTAAATTTTAGGACTAATGAGTGATTCATGCAGATTTGTTGTTCATTTTAAGCCCCATGATGTGGAAGATGCAATTTGTTGTTAATTTTAAACCCATGAATGAAAAATGCAATTTGTTGTTCATTTTAAGCCCATGAATGAAATATGAAATTTGTTGTAAATTTTAAGACCAAATGAGTGACATATGAAAATTGTTATTCATTTTATTCTCATGAGTGTAAATGTAATCTGTTGTAAATTTTAAAATTAATGAATGAAATGCAATTTTAGCTCTTCAAAAAGTGTGTTGACAAACACACAAAATATTTCTTATCCAAAACAAGCCAAAAATCTCGCAAAACCACAAGTTAGATCTTCTTGATGAAAGACACGCGTTGAAAACAAGCATCAGTAAAAAAAACTTGAATGATAACAAAAAACTAAAATAGTGACAAATTTCTCAAAACTAAACAAAATTTTGAATCATTTGAATCTATGGAAAGCTGAAACTCAAACCTTCAAAACCCATAAAATATTTTTCCAAGATTTTGCACGAAAAAATTGTTATAGGCAAAAGAAAACACAGGTTTTTAACAACTAAATTTAAAAGGAAACGAATGCTAAAACGACCATAACTTTCACAAATCTTAACAAAATTTTAAACAATTTGAAGTTTTAGAAATCTAAAAGTGAGGCCCAAGAATCCTAGATAATCATTTTTAAAGATTTTATGCACCCATTTTTTTATGCTCAAAAGAAGATGACAAGATTTTGTGTGAATCCTTGATTGTAACCTACAAAATAACAAAAGAAAAAAAGAAAAATGTTGGTGTAAATAAAGTCTTGTACCTAGTTAATTCATTACTAGGGGATGTATTTACACATGTTAAGTTTAATTAGGCCATAGGAAAGAATCTTTCTAGAAGGTGTTAGTTGTCATTAGTTGTTATCTTATCTTTTGACTTGTAACACATATGATCCTAGGTAAGTGTGATGAGTTGTCTCATGTCATATGATTAAGACACTTGTCATAATCCTATGACATCTTGTATCTCTCCTTGGCTATATAACCAAGGGGTATCTCTCTTTGTACACATCATCTCATATCACAGAATCATATTGATAAGAATACAATTTATTCTTGTCATATTCTATTCTCTTTTTTTGTGGTTTCCATTTGGTCTCAAGATCTTGGAAACCATAGCCAATTCTAACATGGTATCATAGTGGGTTGGGTGCCATTGGATAATATTTTTATAAAGAGAGATGGTAAATCTTGAAAAGTTGAGTATGCACTTCTCTTGCATCATATGATGATCTAGAGAATTAGAAAAAGTTGATAGAAATACTAGATTTGGGGAGGGTTCCATTTTGTGGCTCTTTATTACAAGTTCGTATTGGAGCTTGTTAGTGCAAATCTAAACTCACCATTGCATCCAAAAGGTTTAAGAAAATCAATTTTTCCTTTTGTTTTGTCCAAATCGGACATATGAGGCCAAATCTATGAGGGTTTGAAGCTGAAGAGTGGTTGCCAAATCTAGAAGGTAGCTACAATTTTGGAGCATTTTGGGTCAAATCTAACTCTTCCATTGTGTCTAGAAGGGCCAAAAACCCTAAGATTGACTGTCAATTTGTCCGATGAGGCAAAAAACAATTGCCCAAGGAGTCGTACGACCCCTTAGGTCATTATTATTATGCATGGTACAATTTTGCAAAAAAAATAATTATTTAAATCAGTTTAAATATTTTTGAATTTTTTTTCCGATTTAAATATTTTTGACAATTTTTTAGAAAAAATTACTGATTTAAAAATTTCTGCAAAGTTTGTTTTTTGAAAAATTTTAAATTTTAAATTAAAAAAAGTTGCGGATATTTTTTGTTGCCTGCGGTACATAGTACCGTAGACCTGTGAAGGCATGGTATTGGTGTAACCGCTGCCTCCACCACCATCTACCACATGGGCATGTGGGCCCCTACATTCTTCGAAACTCAGCGTTGCACATTGAAAGTTAGTCAAAGAAAAAAATTGATGACTTCAAGTTATTCGACGACAACCGGCCAATCAAACCGGTGGTCAATTTTCAATTATGACGTTCACAATTTTTTCCAGATGGTTTAATATTTTAAATTGGCTATAGAGAATATTCAGAAGAATATTCCCAAGAAGATTTCATTGACCCCTAATAGTTTGAAGGCGTAAAAATTAAGCCAATGATAAAGGCATATTCCTTCTTGGTAGAGTATATTATTTTTTTGACGGCCCAAAGAATGTCAAATTTAATCACATGACTTGCTGACATCATCCTACATCATCACCACATCAGCATGGTCTTAAGAAATTTCTGACCCCCTCTCATTTGCATTTTCAATTTTGAAGGCAATTTTCAAATGCTCATAACTTGTGCTCATGACCTCCCTTTTTGAATCTTTTTTTTAATTTGGGTCAATTTTTTGTGCTCTACACGGTGGTGCAATCCATTTTTGGTTTTGGTGCCTAGTATTTCCATAATTTACAAATTCTTATAGGTGTTGCTGCTTGATCCTCATTTTGAAAACTTCAGGAGCTCATATCTTGCTCCTACGATAAGATTTTTGGATGATTTTTTTTTTAAAGTGAATAATTTTTTGTGTACTTTTTAGTGGTATGATCAGATTGATCTCATTTTGTACCAAAAAATTCACTTGATTTTGTATCCAGAAGATGATAGGATTTTGTGCGAATTCTTGACTGTAACCTACAAAACAACAAAAGAAAACAAGAAAAAAAATCTATTTCTCTAAAAAATTATAAGATTCACATCAGGTTCACCATCTATATTAGGGCTAAAATTACCAAGGTTAAGCAATAAAGCATATAAATCAAAACCCCAATAAACAATGAAGTACAAATAAATGTAAAGGCATAAAAGCATGGAACAATCTTACCACAAGTCTTCACACTACCATTGATTCACCTTCATTTCACTTCTCCATTTTGCTACTAAATAATCAATGCCCTCATAATTATTTGTATGCACTTAATTAGCCTATGACAAAGATAGAGAAAAATATTGAAGTTTCAATCTCACTAGGATAACCTTATGCAAATTATAGATGATCAAAATGATAAATGACAATGGTATTTACAGAGAGACAAATGGAAAATGGATGGTTGAGATTAGAAGATTTTAATTCGATCAATGGCTGAAATTTTATGAGATGAGATCAGGTAAGATCAAAAGTGAAAAAGAAAGAGAAAACTAATCGATTTTTTGAGAAAATCAATTAGTTCAAAAAGGACAGTGAATTATTAAATAATGATGACATTATTGAATTATTTATTTAATCATGGAGAAAGCAAGATAAGTGAATAATTAAATAATTAGAATTAATTATTTAATTATAGTATACAAAGTGGTGATAATTAAAAAAATTAGATTTATTAATTATAAGGGACATGAACCTTAGTGATGTAATTAAACAATATTTAATTAATCAAAGGCTGAGGTGAAATGATGGAAATATTTAATTAAATAATTAAAATTACTTAATTCATAGGAGGGTGATGGCATTAGAAAATAAATTTTAGGTGTATATACAAGAATAAATGGCAATCCTAATAATGGAATATTAATTGATTCTATTTATGTAGATAATGTGATCACTGAAAAATTCTTGTTTGTCCATGAGCTTTATCAAGATACTTATAAAAAAATGAAAGCATGGATCAAAACGCATAATGGTTTTGCTTACCCAATGATAGGTTCGATAAAATATTCCTCTAAAAGTTGGACCAAAAACATTAAGTGTCTCATTTTCCATCATCCCATTGTCATACCAATTTCGTGTGAAGTTAGGCTACCCATGGCTTCACTCCATGATATCCATCCTATCGATAGTGCATAAATGCTTAAAATTTCCATTTGGCAATGATATCTTTACTATTCACCATAGTGGCTTTAATCCAATGTCTTCCCGAGGGAATTTCTCATTGGATTTCTTTTTCCCTAAACCTATAGAACCTATTAGGCCTCATGAGGAATTATTTTTCAAATCTTATCAAAAGTTTAAGGGAAAGCACATAGCAGAGTTATCCCTTAGCAACATGCCTCAACCCATTATTGAGCCTCCTATCCTTGATGAGACTATGATTGAACCAAAATCTCTTCCAAGTAACCAAGACCAAAACATAGAAAATCCTTCACCTATTTCCTATAAGAGACCACAAGATAACCAAAGAAGTCTTGTTGTGCCTCCTAAAGTCAAACAAGTTTATAAAGCTAAAGAGAAAGTGGTTGAACAACATCCTATGGTTCCTTCCATTCCTCCCTTAGGAAAGAAAATAAAACTATGGTTGATAAACCCACTCCTACATAATCACAGCTTGAAAACCAAATAAAAAGAAACATAAATTCTAGAGAGCGTAGGCATAGATGTTGCACTATTGCTCATTTATTACAAGCAAAAAATAACAACATAAAAAATAAAAATCCAAACATACCTCAATAAATGCATGATGATTCTCTAGCTTCGCCAAAACAACAAGAAAATTCTATATCTCAAACACAACATGAACAAGCACCTTCCATGGATATTACCATTAGATCTTCTATTATGATTAACTTGGATGATGATAATGAGATTGAAAAAATTGATGAGGAAGTGAATAAAGAGTTTAATTTACTATTTTCCTCTTCTATGAACTTAAATGATAACAATCATGATTATCCTCCTACAAAGTGTGCTTCACCACATGCTAAACTTTGTGATTTTCATAGTTTGTCACTTGATGTTGTCCCTTTGGATAGTTTCCTTCATTTCACATATACTGAACAAGATTGGGATGCAAATGACCTACTACAGTTTGACTCACATGTGCCTTACTTTTGTTTTCTTTCTTTTCTTTTCATGTTCTTTGTGTGATTGCATGTGCAAAATATGATCCCCTATACTATTTTGTTTGATGTATCTTTATGTTCATTCCTCTATTTGTATCTACATTTATATGTCATAAACACTTATCTTTTATTTTGTCTTGTTTTTTCCTTTTGGGGATGATACAAGACATCGAGACATTTAGGTCTCATCCATGTTGACCCAAAAACATTTCTTTGTTTTCACTCTTTATGTGTCATTCTTCTAGTTCGATGAGTATTTGGGGAACGATGACATTTCTGAGCTCTATAATAACATTGTAGCAAAGACATATGTTGACTCTAAATCAGTGGATCCCTTATGTGTTTGGAATTTCATTTTGGGGGCAACCCATTTTTCATGTTGTAGCTTCATTTAGAAACATATTCTTGACATAGGGATTTCCAAATAATCTCTAATGTCTTGTTTAGCATTTATCATTTACTACTTTAAATTAATTTGTCACAGCATGCTATTATAAATTTCTGTAAAGTGGGGGCATACATTAGCATTATCATTTTGGATATCTTTGACTATATCTTATGTTTCATAGTGTGGTCTTCTTACTTCTTGTGATGTGTCTTCTTCTTGGTGGTATGATTTGGTTTGATGTCCTCCAAGAATGTGACCTTTCTTGGCATATGATATTTATCTTAGTGGTGATTTTATGCATTGCATTCCCTAAGTTGTGAATCTTTTATCCTAGACTTATCCTCTCTTGGAGACATTAGGCATGTTGTTCCCTAAGAGGAGACATTACATGAACTAAGAAAAACTCCTTTGAACTTTTCTTATCCTATTTGCATATTTTTCATAAGTGCTTAGCATAATGTAGCTTGCTAATATTGTGAATCTTGAAGTTACAACCCTTTTTCATGGCCACCAAGCATAACACACCTTGCTTTCCTATGGAACCTTGTTTCTTCATAAGTGTTTAGGATAACACATCTTATGAAGCCTTATGAAGCTCGAAGTTCATATTGTTTGGTTCCTTATTAAAGTTATCAGACATATGACTTTGGTATGGTATGGGAGCCTAATAAGATTCTCTCATTTTCAACTCTTGGGGGCTCACCTAGTGGACAATAGATTTCACTAGCCCGTGTGAGTGTGCAGTGTTTGTTAAATGCATAATGGATAATGAGTTCCACTTGTAAACATTTTTGGACAAAAAACTAAGGCTTGATCCACCCCCTTTTCTTTTTATTTTTCTTTAAATTTTTTGACATTATATAATTGAGTATATTGTCATTGTTGCATATATATATGTTTAACATAGGCATGTGTCTCCTTGTGCCTTTTTTTGTTTTTCCATGAGATCTTAGATATTGAGGGATTGATCATCCTCCTTGACCTTTGTCATCTTATCTTTCCAATGATTGTATAATTAGACCTCTCTTGATTGTCTACTTTAGAGTGGTTGATGCAAGGTCATCCTCTCACTAAAGTGGGGGCTAAATGTAGTGTAGAAAAATTGAGCTTAATTAGGCCTTAATAAGCCATTTTATTCATTTACAAGCCTAATAAATTACATTTTCCAAAGGGGAAACCCGACAATAATTAATTCCAATACATAACACTTTACCTTGAGTAATGTGTGTTCCGAGAATAGGGACTTGGGACCCATTCACCCATGGGAGAATGGGTCCTCCCTAGGCCTTTGAATTTAAATTTAAAATATATTTTTGACTATATTGCAATGTGCCTAGATCCATATTTCAATGTTGGCTTGTAATATTTGAATTTTAGGAAATTAAGGATACATATGTATAAATACAAGGTCATTTCACTAAGTTTCACCTAGCAATTTGAAGAGAAATTTTATGAGATTTCAAGAAAAATTAAGAGCATTCAAGAGAAGATATATCAGATTTTTAGTGCAACATTCAAGATTCAATTATCATGTCAAAGTATTCTTGCATCATACATTCTTTTGGAGCTAACATTGTGATGTAGGTTTAAAGATCAGGTTCAAGTATTCAAAGCATTATCTCAAGTATCAAGATCCACATCCATTGAATCCATTTCATGCAAGTTGCAGAACCTCCAACATCTCCATTATCAAGGTTCATTCAAGGGTTTGTTGAGTGGTAACATAGAATTTTTCATTGTTCATTCCCTCTTTCATTTCATTATTTTAATTCAAGGTTTGATTACCAAAATGAGATTTAACCAAGGCAAACCCCCATTCACCCAAAAGAAACAATTTTCCCCTCTTGTGTGTGTGATTTAAGATTTAGGTTGAAGACCTTTTGAAGAGAAAGATTGGAAAATTTGTCAAAGTTGCAAAAGTTGTCAAAGTTGTCAAATCATAGAATCTAATCTACATATCTGATTTCTGACATTTCGACACTTAAACCTAGAAAAATCAAAAGCTACAAATCAACATCAAAGTCTCTCGAAAGTTACATAAAAACCTTGAAAAAAGACCCATTTGTGCATGGGAGAATGAGTCCCAGCTAGCCTTCAAAAACTGACTTTTGGTGACTAGTCAAATGTTGGCTATTAGACCTTAATTTATGGGAAATTAGATTATTGCATGTAAATACCTAGTCATTGAATCATTTCAAAACTAAGCAAGAATTGAGAATAAACAAGATCAAGCAAGAATTGGAAATCAAGAGCACTATCAAGCAATTATTATCAATTCAAAAGAAATCAAGAGAAATATTATTGCAAAGCATTATGTCAATTTTAATGTGAGTTTTTTCGTAGTTATGCATACATTTTATTTGTGAGGACTAAACCTTATAGGTCTTCAAATAAAGCCAAGCTAAATTCCAATCAATCCTTGATGAGATGTGCATGACTTCAATCCTTCAAGGAATCAGATTTGAGTGGTGAGTTGCATCTAATTGTTTACTCATCATTTTTTTATCATTTAGCCTCTATCCCTCAAAAGGATAAGCCCTTTATCATCAATTTTTCTGTTGTGGAGGTGGAAACAACAACATGAGGTTTGACTGAGGAAAACCCCTATATGGCACAACCCTTCCTCTCTCTTTGTGTGCAATTTTGAAATCCAAAGGAGATTAAAGACTGTAGACATGGAAAATATACAATTCAATCCGACACACTAGATCTTGATTTACTAACACCATTTCATCCTGAATCATCTCCTTTGGTAGTCATTTAACTGAATAATCTATATTTGATTAAATTCATCACTCTTCATCTCTTAATTAAATAAATCAACTTTATCTAATTAAGTCATCATCTCCTATTAATTAAATAAGTCAATTTTATTTAACTATTTATGTAATCCCCCTTTTAATTAAATAAATCATTTTATTTAATTAATCCCTGAAGTCATCTCATTTAAATTAAATAAATCTTTATTTGGTTTAAATCCAACATCATCTCTCTTTAATTAAATAAATCAAATCTTTATTTAATTAAGCCTTTAATAATTTTCCTCTCATTTTGATTCAAATCAATCCTAAAATCCAAGTCAAAATGGTCAAATCACCTAATCTCTCATTAAATTGATCAAATCTTGATTAATTTAATCTCAATCACTAAAATCCTCTAGAGAGTGCAACTTGCACAATAAATCAATTACTTTGATTTATTTAATTGCCTATTTTCTCTCAACATTGAATAAAGGAGGAATATTCCTTCAAAGTTGAATTCGAAAATCCCTCCAAAAGAGATGGGTACATCCAACAAGGCATTCACTCCTCTTACATGTCCTTGTGCATTGAGCCAAGTGACATTAACTCCATTTCCTTCTCCCTCCAACATGTCACATTCAAATTTAAAAGTTGAATCTCATTGCATTTATTGGCACTTTGGCCAAAATGTGCACAATCTTGACAAGTAGCACTTGGCCATTAGATGTTGAATGATCCCACATTGCTCAGTTTCACTCTCTTCCATTTTGGAAATCTATAAATGAGAGAATATTCCTCTCATTCTAACATCCATAATTTGAGTAAACTTACCATACTGAACTTCATCCTCAAGCATATCTAGTTTCATCCATTCTCATCACATTCTTAGCTAGGTTATGCAAATTTTTATAATGGAGCTTGATTGAATCTTCATCAAGGTGGATCACTCGTCAAATCATAAAACAAAGCTTACAAAGGAGTTTGGAGGGCCAATTTCGACACACCAATTGGCACCAATTCCCCTATGGGATCAAGAGTTTTCTTGCTTAATTAGGATTTCATTGTTTTTGTGTTCATTTCTTTATTTTTTTTTCCTATTTGAGCATTGTAAATGGATTTCATGGGGAATCCTTCTTTAATCTTGCATATGAACTAACTAATGTGGTTTTTTTATGTGTTTGTGCATGCATAGGATAGGGGTTCACAAAGACTATTTTTTCATTTTGCATTTGCTCCCTACAACTTGACAAGATACGAAAACTCAATTATCTCGACAACTAACAAAGATTCAATAGTGAGATCCAAAAGTAAGAAGCCTTAGATTGGGGAGCTAAGGACTATGAAAGAAGATTGCAGTTTCAAATATTTCGACATAGGTTCCATTAGTGCCTTTGTCCAAAAAATTCAAACTCAAATTTGTTTGATAGGTACACATAACTCTACCCTCTCTAGATCTATTGTTGAAATTTGGTTTTGCAATTTCATTGTTACAAAAATATTGCATTTTTTTATTAGATCAATAGTTTCATGAAGTTAATAAAATAAAATCAAGTTTATTCAATTTACAAGGCATTAAAGGATTAGATCTGAGGCTGATTGACTCACCTTTAAGGTTGGAATTCAATGTAATCTCCTTGTCGATTTGCATCCTAATGTTCTTTTGAAAAAGATTGGTGCTATTGATCTATGCATTAGACCTAGGATTCCTTTTTCATCAAAATAATCGGTATTAAACATTAAATGATTATTTTCAATCCCATCTCTTTATTTCCAAAGATATTTATAAAGTGGGAAAATTAAATGCATAAGTAGGTCCAAGCACATAGGGGAAGCTAAACCTAGTGTGAAATTCTTAAGGGTGAGACTTTTTTATGCTACAAGAAATAGGAATATAATTATCTTGAATTATTGTAGGGATTATTTCATCCCTCATCCCATCACCCCCAATCATTCATCCCTTTTAAACCCAAAAATTTCCCCTCACCCATTTTTATCTACTCCAATTGCATTGAGGCAAAAATAAAAATGTTTCAGTCCAAAATCACATCATCACCACTTTTATTTTAGACTATAAGTCCTATAGACCTTCCTCTTTTATATACCTTTGATCATATTCTTGGAATTTGTATTTCAACCATTGATTAGAAGAGATGATATAATTCCTATATCTAGGGATCAAGTTGATCCAAGAAAAATAACTATCTATAAATAGATCAAGGATAAGAAAAGAACATTTCAAAAATATTTGACCCTATCTTCTTCCTTTTGATCTCCATGAGAATCAATAAGGTGATTCTAATACAAGCATTAAATAATAATATGGACCTTTATGATAAAATAATATAAAGATAAAACCAAGTCTAACTAGCACAATACATAAGCCCTATTGGAATTTGGGAACATTGAGAGGGGGGTGAATAAGTGTTCTGCAATCTCCAACTTTATTAATCTGGTATTTAAACCATTTACAACTTAGAACCAAAGGACAAATGAAAACACACAAAGCAACCATCCACAACACCATAACACAAGGATTTTTATGTGGAAACCCTGTTAGGGGAAAAACCACGATGAAGGTGAATCCGCAATTTGAGTAATCAAATATAAGTTTTATAAAATGGGAATGCACTTGCATTTAGGAATATTGCCTAGAGCTCACTACTTAAGATAGGAACGCTCACTACATTACAAAATGTTTATATTAATTCCATATGAAGGGTTGAACTAAAGGAATAACATTTACTAATGCTAGATTATAGTTCTGGTTAAGCACATTAGTCGATTTTAGACCTTCTGTCTGATTATGCTCTTTTGCTTTGCTCTGTTGCAACTTGCATAAAAAATATTTTATGCACAAATGAAATCACACAACTTCCTTTTTGAATTTCACATCATACAGTACTACACTTCGCTTCTATCATGCTTTGATACCAAAATGATATAAACAATCGATCTTATATATCTGCATCAATGGATAATATCATCTTCATGTCAGCTTTAACAAAACATATAATATTTCCAACCGTCGGCTAAATCCACAAATGACTCTTAATGCGTACATACCAAAGTTATCCATAGCATAGTGAGGACCTAAATAAACATGTTTAAACAAAAAGCATTTAAGCAATTAGTCCTTAAACATCCACAACAACTATATCCACCAAGTTGTCCTTCTAGCCCTAATAAATAGAAAATTAATACACCAGATCTCCAAACTCATACATTGATTGATGCCCCAACACAAAACTTGAGAAAAAGCTATTCTAGATACCCAACGACCTTTCCTTAGATGTGCAACATGAACTAATAAACTGATAATGCATATTGATCGACAAACTTAACTTTATCAGATACCTTGTTCTTCACTCTTACTCTCGGTATGAATAGATACAAAAGTGCGTACCGGGTCAATGACTTAGGTTTCCATCAATGACAACACTAGAAGCCATATGCCAACAAGCCCTATTTTCTATTACTAGCCTATATTGTGTTGGTTTCATGTAAATCTATAGCTAAATACCGTAAACATGTAGATGACTAGTAAGTTAATAGATATATAAGAAAAAAAAGTCTAGATTCTTTATGAAAAAATGGGAGAAGTGAAATTAGTCAGTGAAGTGGCTCAGGAAGGTAATGTGGACTAGGTGATAGCCCGAAAATCAGTGAAGGTAGACGAACAACATAATAGAGATCAGGAGCTACATCAGGGGAAGGAGAAGAAGCAAAGGCATGGCATGCCAGAGGTAGGCATCAAGCAGAAGCAACAAGCGGTGCCAAAGAAGCTGGGGAGAAATAAGGAGAAGTGGTACGATGAACTGGAGTGAACAATACCCTTTGAAGGATTTAGAGAAAAAATTAACAAGGGCTGGAAGGCGTATGGAGACACCGACTAGAACCAGGGACTAGATCTTCACAAGCCCCAGTGGGTGATGTAGAACGGTGTTTAGATGGATAAATGTCACCCTTATTACCAACACCAGGAACAGGCTGAAAGAGATCAAAGGAGTAGGAGGAATAGAATCAAGGGCCTCCATGGATGAGACCAAATTGCTTCATGAAAGAAAGGTATCTGGAATTCAATAATGGCTGGAGGAGAAATCCTACAAAATCGAAAGGGTGGTTCGGGGAAAAAGAAGGAGCAAAAAGAGATTTGACGAAAAACTAGCACCAAATGGATACGACTAAATCCAAAGAAACCAAGAACAACGCAACAAAAAGTAAAGGAATTTCAAGAAAAGGTAAGTCCATACAAACCCCCATATCCATTCTAAATGTCAATAAAGAAGTAGTTAAGAAGAATCATGAAACCCTACAAAAATTTGGAATGTTTTCAAAATGAGGGGGAGTGGGACAAAAAAGTGGGAAGCTATGAAAGCCTGGTGTAGGGGAAAATGGGGATAAGAGATATTGGTAAAAACCTTAGAAAATAACTGGTTTTTGATTAAATTTCCAAACCAGGAAGGAAGGAATAAGGCCTTAGAATCAGTACCCTATTTTCTGGATGGTGCCCAAGTACACCCTGTGGAATGGAGATCAAATTTTGATCCAAAGAAAGATTGGGTGAAGGAAAGTGCCATCTGGATAAGACTGTACAACCTACCCATGGAATATTGGTCAGATGAAACCCTAGAAGAAATAGGTATGCTTCTAGGAAATCTACAAAGCATAGATAACATCCAACTAGACAGAAAGAAAGGACCTTACTTCTGCATCTGTGTAACAAAAACACAACAACTAGAGATGCCTAGAATGGTAGAAATCCGAATGGAGGTAGTATCTTGGAAGTAGGAAGTGGATAGGGAGGATAACCTTCAGTTATGCCCTAAATGCAAATCAGTGAAGCACGAAAAGATGGATTGCATAGAAAAGTGGGGGAGCAACAATATTGGCACAACAAAACAGAATAAAGAGTGGGAGAAAGTAAATAATTTAGAGATAGGACAATCAAGTGAATTCCTGGAAAGAGAAATGGTGGAATCAATGAATTTAGGACAGAAGGTGGTTGAGTTAGATGGGAAAACACCTTCGAACTATAGACAAGAAGGGGATCGAACAACATGGTGGCAAGCACAATAAAATCACATAACCTTTCTAGAAACAAAAATGATAAGGGAAGATGACTTCCCTCATCTCATAGACATTAGACCTGAAAATCAGTTAGTAACAATAGAGGATAAAGATGAAGAAATTCAGAAGGTGGATCTTAGAGAGATTCCAGATATAAGATCACTAAACAATATCAAGGATATAGAAGAGGAAATTTAGGAGGCGGGGAGTTTAGGGTCAGAATCAGAGTATGATGACAACTTTGAAGAATATCAAGAAGGGATATTGGCTAAGAGAGGAATCAAACAAATACCCTTGACAAGAAAAACTCCAAGGATCAAATCTTATAGCCAAAGAGGTCAAAAACCCAATAAGGAGAAACTAAAAATAGCAGAGGTAGCAAAAGGAAAACAAAACTAGGCCAAACAATCCTTAGAAATGGGAAGGGACTCCCCCTTCTTGGGGAACCATGAAAATCATAAGCTGGAATACTAGGGGCTTAAATGCCCCTAGTAAATGGCACCATTTCAGGCATTAGATAGATAGCAACACGCCAGATATTTTATTAATCTAGGAGACAAAATGGAGTAAGGTGGAACAGGAAAGGAAACTGAATTGGTGGAGATGTTGGGAGGGTTTCTGTAAAGAATCAATCGAGGCATTTGGGGGTCTTGGGATATTATGGAACCCGGCCTTAGTGGGTTGAAAACTCATGATAGAAAAGCAGAATTGGATAGCAGTCTCAGTACGTCTATATCAAGACAATTCAGAGCTCATTCTAATTAATGTGTATGGCCCTATTGCCCCAGTAGATAAAAGGCACCTCTGGACAGAAATATCCTCCTACCTAAGTCAATTAAAAGATGCCAAAACTATAATTTGGGGGGACTTTAATGCCACTCTAAACAATTCAGAGAAACGGGGAGGATTACAAAACCTTATTCGATCTCAAGTAGATTTTCATAATTTTATAGATCAAAATATGTTAGAGAGATAAATACTAGGAACAAAATATATATGTGGACCAACAAAAGATTGGGTCATTTTGGTATAAGAAAAAAAATGGATAGATTCCTAGTAAAGGGAGGTTGGAACCAAGGGTTGAACTTGCTAGAAGCCTCGATTCTTCCTTGGAGTGGTTCAGAGCACTTCCCAATACAATTGGAACTCCAGCCAAATACATTTAAAGGGGGATCTCCCTTTAGATTCAAAAAAATGTGGATGAGGGATCCAAGCCTCTTTGCTCAAATAGCAGTTTAGTGGAAAGAATTTTGGATTGGAAACCACTCATACCTCTTCACTTTCCAGAAGAAACTTTCTTACATCAAAACAAAATTGAGAATTTGGAACAAAGAGCACTTCAAAAATATTTTTGAAGAAAGTGATAAGATAGATAAGGATCTCAAAAGCTTAAATGAGGAAATAATCAAGAATGGCATGGGGCAAGAGGAGTACCTAAAAGAAAAATCTCTACTCAAAGCCCAATCTGAATCCCTAGGAAGAATAGAATGCCACCGGAAGAAAAAATCCACGAAACAGTGGCTCCAAGAGGGAGACAGGAACACTAAGTTCTTTCATAACTCAACTTTGGTTAAAAGAAGTTCAAATAGGATAATAGATCTGGTGAGAGATGATGGGTCTATTGCTACCAATTCTCAGGAAATTAATTAGGAAGTAGTAAGGTACTTTGAGTCACTCTTCAAAAAAGAGGACCAAGAGAAGGCAGGAGCAAGGGAAGACTACATCAGAGGAATACCAAAACTAATCTCAGATATGGAAAATAAAGAACTCACTAAATCCATAAGCCTGAAGGAAGTCAAAAAGGAAACTTTCCAACTAGGAGCAGATAAATCCCCAGGCCTAGATGGCTTCCCGACATCCTTTTTTCAAACTTATTGGGAAATAATCAAAGAGGATCTAGTCAAAGCGATAGATGAGTCAAGGAAGAAAAAAGCTATGCTAGGAGCAATCAATCATACCTTCATAGCACTTATCCCAAAAAAAAAGGAAGCAAACTGCATGGGGGAGTTTAGGCCAATCTCCCTTTGCAATACAGTATATAAAATAATCACGAAGATCATTGCCAACAGGCTCAAAACGGTATTAAGAAAAATCATCTCAGAAGAACAAATTGGCTTCATCCCAGGTAGGTCAATTCTGGAAGGGATAATAGTAACTCATGAAACCATCCACTTAGCAAGGAAGCTCAGAATACCAAGCATGATCCTAAAGTTAGATATCCTAAAGGAATATGATCGGGTGGACATACAATTCTTGTTAGATGTGTTAGTAGGATTTGGTTTTGATAGAGAAATAGTAGGATGGATTAAAAGATGTATAAGTAGCCCAAGTTTCTCAATACTAATAAATGGTGTCGCTCGGGGATTCATTGCTTCATCTCAGGGGATAAGACAGGGTGATCCACTATCCACATTTCTTTTCATCATAATGGCAAGAGCCCTGGGTAGGAAAATAAGCCAATGTAGAATAGAGGGTTCTTGGAAAGGAATCGAGGCAGCTCTTGGAGTAGGAGCAAGTACCCACTAGCAATTTGTGTATGACACCATCCTGTTTGGTGTAGCCACAAGAATGGAGGCAATGAAAATCAAAGAAGTCCTGAGTAGTTACAACAAAGCCTTTGGTCAGGCCATCAACTGGAGGAAATCTGAAGTTTTCTTCCTCAATACCCAACCTAGCATCCAAAGTGATCTCACAAGAATATTGGGAATCAGATCGGCCAGCTTACTAGGGAAATTTCTTGGAATGCCATTGTTCGCTGGGGCTAATTGAACTACTTATTAGGACAGACTAATAGGGAGTTGTAGAAATAAAATGGAATTATGGAAAGGAAAATGGCTTACCTTAGCAGGTAGGCTCATCCTGGTTAAGTCAGTTTTTTCAGAAATCCTCACATACTCAATTTCGTGCCTAAAAATTGTCAAAGGCATTTTGGACCAGCTCAACCAAATCATGAGAAAGTTTTTGTGGAATGGACCAGAGGACCTAAACAAAGTCCCTTTACTAGCTTGGGATAAGGTGTGTAAAGCCCAGGCTTCGGGTGGTGCAGGAATAAGGTAGTTGAGGGAAATGAACTTGGCCATTGGGGCTAAACTGGTTTGGAAAATGTACACAAGCAGCCACAAATGAGTCAAAATTCTGAGGAAATATCTTGACTCAAATGAGCCAATAAGCATAGTCAGGGTACTCAACCCACCAAAAGGGCCGGTAATTTGGAACTTCATATGTGAATGTAGAGACATTATACACAAGCATGTCTCATGGGAAGTTCATAATGGTAGTAAGGTTTCATTTTGGGAAGACTCTTGGGATGATCATGCCAAATTAAATAATGTTGGGACTGAAGGATATGAAGGAAGAAACTGTTAGAGTTTGGGGACATAAGATATGTAACTATGGAGGATTCATATGGCAGAATGGTATCAAGAAGTGGTGTTGGGAAAGCCTAGACACACTCAACGCCCCAACAATACAAAGAAATGCCTTGAAGAAGATAATGGAAGCAAGAACTTTCCCTGCTAGTGAAGGGAAAGATGTCCTAAGATGGTGTGCTTCAGCTAATGGAGAATATAAGGTAAAGCTGGGGTACAAAATTAAGGGAAGCAAGGAAGACATGAAGACATGGCCAAACACATTATGTTGGGGGAGATATATTCTACCTAAGGCCGAAGTATTCTTGTGGCTATCTTCCCAGGGGAAGATATTAACCCAAGATAGGCTATCCAAGGTAGGCTTTAAAGGACCAAGTAGGTGTGTAATGTACAAGAATCAAGAAGAGGCAACAACCCATCTCCTGCTTTCATGTCCCTATGCCGAATCTTGTTGGAAACACATCCTCAAAATTTTAGAATACCCAACCCCTATTTCTTCAAACCTTTGGGATTGGATTGTTGTCTGGCCAAATAAACTACACAAAGGGGTTTTCAGTAGCATATGGTAGATAATCTCATCCACAGTATGCTGGGAAATATGGAAGGAGAGAAATAGACGCATCTTCTAGGAGCAATCAATGGGGAGAGAAAAACTAGCAGATTGACTAAGAAGGGTAGTAGTGGAACTTGCAAATAGTGCCACAAGAAATATTCCCTACCCAAAGAATGTATTCTCCAACAAAGATATTGAAATTTCTAACAAATTTGATGGGCTACATATACCCCCATTATTAGCACCCTGAAAGCCCCACAGAAGGATGAGATCAGATGTAGTATAGTGTGGCAGAAACCCCAACCAGGGTGGATAAAAATAAACTTTGATGGTGCTTCCTTAGGGAATCCGAGAGCTACAGGCATTGGATGTGTGGCAAGAGATTCCAAGGGGAAGATAATCGCTCAATTGGCAAAAAATATAGGACAAGCAACAAATAATATGGCAGAAATACGAGCAACATTGTGCGGTGTTGAATTCAGAAAGAACCTCAGAGCTTCAAAACTGCATTTAGAAGGTGACTCACTAATTATAATTAATGCCATCAGATGCAATTTCACACCAAATTGGATACTAAGATGATGGTTAAGTCCAATACAAACCCTGACATTAGCATTTGAGGAATTTCATGTCAGTAATGTATATCGTGAAGGCAACACCATGGCAGACAGCCTGTCTAAGTGCGCGGCATCAGAGCCGAAGTATGGCTCAAGTAGTGAAAACCAAGCCATCACCGGTGAAAGGTCACGTCAACAATAAATGTTGAAGAAAGGGCGGCGGCTTTGGAGCTTGTAAGTGATAAGTATAGTACGTTTGGGGATCTGTGCGATTGTCACAATTAGTAAGGGAAACATCCTCTCAAGATCCAGTCGATTGACTTAAGGAAAATTTGAGTCACATCAGTCAGCTGGCCTTAAGAACGCAGGACGAGAATAAAGCTTACGCATGTGAAGGGACGTCACCTTCAGAGTAGGTTCAAAATTGATAAGCAAATGGTTATAAGTATAGAAATTTGCAGTGGTAAATGTCATTACAGCAGAGGCATTTGGAAAGGCTAGCGGAGAAAGATGGACACTCTGATATGCTTGGAAATCACCACCACCATGATTCCTTTCTAGGGAGAGGTAACAGATAAAAGACTTCGAGGTATCCTTTCGGTTAAAGATAAGTTGGTAACTCATGTGGTAAAAGAGGTTTTGGGTAGGGAGTTCATATGGTCCTTTCACAAGCATCGCCTCAATATAGACATAAATGAAATGTTCTTGGCCTTAGCTCATTTAGGGGTATGGCGAAAGCTAGGGTCAAAAATCTCTGCCAGCGTGTCTTCAAGCACACCTATCTGGGGGAAATAGGTGTAGTCTTGGACAATATTGACTAGCAAGGGCAAATACCCATGCCACAACATTACTATCTGATAAAAAGAAGCGGGGGGAGGCTAGTACCAAAATTCCCTATCTTAACAATGATAGAGCCGGAGGAGTTGGTTGGGCATTGCGCGGACATAGACATAAATCTCAATTTCCTCTTGTGTGTGGCCGGGCTCACAGAGCCAATGTCTAAAGAGGCCTTGGGAAACTATATGGCAAGTGAGGTATTTGAAGTGGATAGCAATGAAGAAGAAGACAATGGACCGGTTCTTCCAATACTTCCAGAATGCGGGGAGGACTAGATAGAAGAAGATGGTAGGGATGTGGAAGATATTGCGAGCAACCCGGCCCACAGGAAATGCAAATTGGAATGTCTAGTTAAATATCACGCAGCCCACACAAAAAAAATGCGTAGAGAAGAGACGACCAAGGGCACAGGACATGATATAAACAGTTCCCTGTTCACTGGCCTATGTGGGCCTTGGAAACCGAGCGGTAGAAGGGCCAAGTGCCCATGAAAACTAGTTAGAATAGCAACGTTTTTTTCTATTTCTATATAAATATTTAGGATAGATTAAGGTAGGTGGGTAGGAAGAAAGTAGTAGTTTATTTTTTGGTATGTCTATTGCTTTTGAAGGAAAGAACTATGTTGAAAGGCAAACTATAATATTTTCTAATCGATTAATATAAGGTGTTGGTCTTACCGGCTATTTACCTATCAAAAAAAAAAAAGAAAAAGATATATAAGAAAAAATCCAATATTATATAGGTGCAAGTATAATTATTTATACCTTTACAAAATTTATAAACAAATAATTAATGGGAACTAACTTGTCCTTATTTCAAATAAGAAAATGGACGATGGATTGATATTAATTTAGGTTTTACTTTGGACCTCCAAGCTCCATGAAAAAATGTAGACCTAAATGACTTATAATTTCTATAGATATTTTCTATTTATAAATGTGAGACATGGAATAAACTACAATCAATAGAAGTTAGTTCCTAACCTTGGAGGAATATATTCAAAACAAAACTAGAAATAATGACACTAATTCATAGTTTTAGATGAGCCTAACTAACATGAATATATCTTGTAAATTTTATACCGTTAAACATTTTATTATTATTGACACCACAACCCACTTTTAATTATCCACTTCTAGTTTACACACCCCACATAGCAAGTTATGAAGGTTTTTTGTCAAGGTAAAATCTTAATAAAATGATTCACTATAATTATTTAATGTGAACTAGCTAATATCTTATATACAGATCCAAAAAATGTGTACCTAAAATTTTTCCTTAGAGAATTCAATAGGAATTGGAAACATATTTTATTACAAGAAATGAAATATCTTATATTGATTTACCAAAGATAAAACCTAATTCCATTATAGAGTTTGGGATCAAAATAAGGCTATATTCACATTATTCTAGAGTTCTATCATGATATTTACTCCTAATTATAGAGCTAATTTGTATAAATAGATCCCAAACTACCCTAGATGCTGAAGGACTAGCCTCAAAACAAACAAAGAGCAACCCATAAGAAACCCAACAAATTATAATTTGTAGAAGAAGAAAATTCTAAATTTGACTAAAATCCAACATCTAGCACCATTTTGAACCCTTCTTTCACAATTGTAAATCGGAACAAAGAATATGCCGAAATGATTTTTAAATTCTACCTTTATTTATAATCACATAATAAAACATTATTTCCCCAAAATGGTCCAATGCAAATGTTTTGCCTAGTACAAAAATAATTCTCCCAACATGAAAATTACCTTATAGTTAAAAACTCACCTTCCCATGAAATATTTAATGCACAAGACCACCTCTTTTTATTCTATAAACTAGAAGTAACATAATAAACATTGTATCAAAAAAATCGTGTACAATCATTTTATACTTCTACATTTTATCAAAGACCAATATTTTTTACACTCAAATTTCAACATAAAGAAAATACCAATTTTAATAGAAAAACAACCACAAAATAACATATTTTCCACATCCTTCCTAAAAAAATCCAATTTTTTTAATGATTACAAAACCATAATATATTAAAAATCCAAAAGTATTCTACTCTCTATTTTTTTTTCTTTAAGCCAATAAAAAACTACATCTAGCACCTCTTGCATCTCCATCCATCGTGGTATTTTCCTCACACAAATAATGGGGGAAAAAACCAGCCTTAGACTTCATCACCTATATACCTACATTTTCCTCACTTCCAAAATATAATAATAGGTAATAAGACAAAGAAAACATCACAAGTGCCTTGGGTGAAAATTTATAGATTATATGTTACCCACAGCCCCTATTAGCTTCAATTGTTGTTATTCACTTTTATATTCTGAAAAAAAGCTAAGGCCTCGGTGTCTCATTCCACTTTAATATTTTATTTGTTGTTGCATTACTCTTTGTGAAACATTAAAGTAATAAATAAAGAGATAAGTATGCTCTCTAAAGTCCATCAACCAGATTATAACCATTGGGTACTTTGAAGAAGGAAATGATAATTACTTGCCAATGCGTTGAAGACCAACAATATAATTATTTATTTCCACGTGGCAACTTTCAATTTTTATATTTGATGAAGACATACAAGATAGTTCCCTTCATAACACAATGTTTATTTATTAATTTTCTTATAGAAAATCTTGTTCTATGTGGGCCTTCAATCTATTTCTTTGTGTACTCTATTTCTTAAAGAAAATCTTTCATTTTCCACACCCTGTAAACATTTCTCAATAAATATATTTAAAACTTTATAAGGAGCTATACAAATTATTTGTTCAAATACTTTGGGAAAAGAATGAAAAGATATTTATAATAAAATAAACTCCATTGCAACCCCTTTTGTCATTAGTGAATCAGGTAAAAAGGAATTAACTTATTTGCTGATGCGATGATGTATAAAATAAAAAATGGTTGTCATTTGATTTTTGTAATTATTTAACATACTTCATATATGATATTTAATTTGCTTTAAAAAATTTTTTTTTGGAATATTGATGTTCAATTATTATATAGAGCTCATATACTTTGAAAATAATATAAAATTATTTTCCTCTTTAAAAGTTATTTTTTATTCATTAGAATTAACAACAAAATTTATTTGGAAATATTGCATAAAATGATGCCACACCCATAGTAGAATGATGGATTATTGCCAAAGATAGATATCTATCTGCACATTAAAACTAAAATTTTATTCATTGGGAGAGTTTGGAAAGATGGAACAATAAAGTTTGGGAAGTCTATGGAAATTGATTGATTGTTTTAGAAATCATTCCCTCCATAAATATAGTTTGAAAAGGGGAAAAATATATTGTTTCCACTCTAGAATAAGAAGATAATTGACCTTGCCACATAATATAGAATCATTTATCAACATTTTAATCCAAAATAACAAGCAATTTCTCATTTCTTGAAAACATAATTTAGAATTAATTATATCATTTATTAAGAACTCTTAAAGCTTCATAAAGATTTTACAAAGCATATAATGAACCCCCTAAAGCTCAAAACCAAATAAATAAATGCATAAATATGTGAAACTAGTTATAATTAAACCAAATCTTGTGAATTAAAAAATATAAAATGCAAGATTGTTCTTGAGCCTAGATGCTCCTACATCAAACATATTAGGTAAGAGAAAAAAGTTTCATGAGTTGAATCTCATGAACATTTTTTGAACTTTGTACTTGAAAATCTCTGATGCACTAACCAAGTTGCTTCATCAATTGTTTAGTTCTTCCAAGATATTCCTTATATTCCTTCCCCCTTATCATTTTAACCTCTCAAAAATCTATCACAACATCAATTCCATTTGTTTACATTTCTAGAATCTATTGTCCATTCTAGTTTCCTTTGCAAATATAGAATCATATTTTCCTATTCACTTGTTTCTCCTTAATAGTAGTATTATAAGTCAACAACATGAAAAATGGAGAAATATCTATTCCTTTTGTAAGCTTAATCTCATATGCATTTGATGAAAAAAATTTAACATCTTTGCATGGCCTTATCTTCTTCCATTTCATTTTACTATATTATATTCCTTGAGGGAACCTCTTCCATATATGTGCCAAATTTAAATCACCAACTTAGGAATCATTTTCTCTCCACTTCATTTTAGATGGATCTTTGTTCTTTATGACACTCTTTTCCAAAATAAATTCATCTCACTATGCATTTTCAATAAATAACATAATTGAGAAAATCATCTACAACGACAATTTTCCTTCTTAAATCAATATTATCTCTAAATTCATCCAACCCCTTAGGTTGTAACCGTAAACAATATGAAAATTATTTTTACCTAGACTTCTATTGATTGAATTATTGTAGGAAAATTCATCTTATTCCAATATTAGATCTCATTGATTTGGTTTATTACCTATTAGGAATATTAACAAATTACCAATAATTCAACCTTCATTTTCTCATCAACTTGTGGGTGATAGCCTGAACTAAATCCCAACTTTGTATCCAAATTCCTTCATGAAGTATGCTAAAAATGACCAAAAATGTTTAGTATCGCTATATGAGATGATACTTTTTGGAAAAACATGTAATCTAACTACCTCCTTAAAGAATAAAGTAGCAATATGTGTTGCATCATTTGACTTCTTGTATAGAGTAAAATGTGTCACTTTGAAAACTCTATCTACCAAAATAAAAATAGTCATTATCTCATTGTTTCTTTGGCATTTCCAAGAACAAATTCCATATTCATTTCCTCCCATGGTATTTTTCATGTAGACAAGGGTTGATATAAACCTATATTTTGATTTTTTTCTTTTGCATACTAGAAAATTTGGCAACTCTATACTATATTCTTCACATTCACACTCATCCTTGTCCAATACCAACCTTCATTCAACTATGCTAATATTTTAGCAACCCCAAAATTTCCACCAAGGCATGCATAATTGATGTCCCTTAAACAATAATCTCTCTTGAACACATATTCTAGCCATGATTTACTATTGTTTTCAAGTAGATTATTACATTCTTCCCAAGTCTCTTTAAAATTCTTGTTCATACAATTCCTTCATTGAATCAAATCCCATAACATTTATCCTTGTTTAATTCAACAATAAAGATCTTTAAAATTATGCATCAGGTACCCAATTAGACCTACCACTCTTATGTTTCAAAATTGTAAGAATAGATTTTGTACACCTTGCATAACATGGAGTATTTCAATTCTATAAAATAAATAAATATTTAGTTACATGGTGTATCTATGAGATGTGTTTAGCCACATTAGATATTTATTTGGTTTCACTTGTAAATTTGTATGTGAAAAGCGTAATGCATAAGCCCTATTTATTGTTACTAGCATATATTGTGTTTGTTTCATACAAATCAATAACTAAACACCTTAAACATATAGATGACTAGTAAATTTATATATATATAAGAAAAAATATAATATTGTATAGGTGAAAGTATCATTCTTTGTAACTTTACAAACTCTATAAATAAATAATTAATGGGAACTAACTTTTCCTTATTCCAAACAAATAAAGGAATTATTGATTGATAATAATTTAGGTTTTCCTTTAGAACTTCAAGCTCCATAGAAACAAGTAGACCCAAATAACTTATACTTTCTATTAATGTTTTTTATTTATAAATTTAAGATGTGGAATCAAGTACAATTAATAGAGGTTGATGCATAATCTTGGAGAAATAGATTCAAATACATAATAATAATGACACAATAATTCATAGTTTTAGATGAGCCTAATTGACCTCGCTATATATATCAAACACTTTATTATCATCAATAGTATAACCCACACTTAATTATTCACTTCTAGTTTACACACCACACATATCAAGTAAGGAATATTTTTTCAAGATGAAATCCTAATAAGAGATGTACTACAATTCCTAATGTGAACTAGCTACTCTCTTATAAAAATAAAACAATGTGCACCTAGGAATTTTCTTGGAGACAAATTTTATTACGAGAAATACAAAATCTTATATTGATTTATCAAAGATAATATGTAGTGTCATTATAGAGATGGGCTCAAAATAAGAATATATTCACATTATTCTAGAGTTCTACCATGATTTTACACCTAAAATTATAGAGCTAATTTGTGTAAATATACCCTAGACCACCCTAGATACTTAAGGACTACCCTCAAAACAAGCAATGAGCAACCCATAACAAGCTCAAATAATTACAATTCATATAAGAAGAAAATTTTAGATTTGACTAAAATTCAACATCTAGCACTATTTAGACCCTCCCTTCATAATTGTAAATGGGAACAAAGAATATTCTCAAAGAATTCTAGTTTCTACTTCAATTTATAATCTCACAAAGTAAAGAATTATTTCTCCAAAATGTTCCAATGTAAATATTTTTCCTAGTATGAAATAGTTCTCCAGCATGAAAATTATCTTGTAGATGAAAATTACATACACCATTTACTACATGCTTCTACATTTTACCGATACACGATAATTTTCAACAACATCCAAATTTCAACACAAAGAAAATGCAAAAAAGCAATTAGACATCACCTTTTCTACCCCTCTAAAGACACCCAAATTTCAACACAAAGAAAATGAAAAAAAACTAGACATCATCTTTTCTACCCCTCTAAAAAAATCCACAAATTTTAATGATTACAAAGCCATAATATATAGCACCACTCTCTTCTTATATTTTCTCACACAAACAATGAAGAAAATTGATCAACAATCCCTCTATTTATTTGCACTTTTGTTGCTACATTTTCCTCACTTCCAATATAATAAGACAAAGAAAACATCACAAGTGCCTCGAGTGAAAATTTATAGATTATAGTTACCCACGCCCCCTATTACCTTCCATTGTTGTTATTCACTTTTATTTGCTGCATAAAAATCTAAGGCCTAGGTGTCTCATTCCACTTTAATATTTTATTTGTTGTTACAATAGAGGCACCTCTTTGTGAAACATTAAAATAATAAATAAAGAGATAAGTATGCTCTCTAAAGTCCATCAACCAGATTATAACCATTGGCAAGTTTGAAGAAGGAAATGATAATTACTTGCCAATGCCTTGAAGACCAACAATAGAAGCATTTCTTTCCACGTGGCAACTTTCAATTTTTATATGTGATGACCTTTGCTTTTGGAAAGGTAATCATGTAAGAAGGAAGACATACATGCCAATTCCCTTCATAACACAATATTTATTTATTTATTTTCTTAAAGAAAAACTTGTTCTATGTGGGCCTCCAATCTATTTCTTCATGTAGTCGCTTTCTTAAAGAAAATCTTCCATTTACCACACCCTAAACATTTCTTAGTAAATCTATTTAAAACTTTATACGGAGCTATAAAAAATTAGTGAATGAGGTAATAAGAAATTAACCTATTTGCTGATGTGAGATGAGGTTATAAAATAAAAAATGGTTGTCATTGATTTTTTAATTATTTAACATATTTTATATATGATATTTATTTTGTTTTGAAATATTTTTTTCTTGTAATATTAATGTTCAATCATTATATGGAGCCCATATACCTTGAAAATAATATAAGATTACTTTCTTTTTTTTAAATCATGTTGGCTATTGAAATAGATGGATGTGGATTTGGTGGTATTAATATTGTAGCCTTTTTTTTAATCCATAGAGACAAAAAATGGTAGGATGGTGTGTGACATGATGCTTCTCATTGTATATTCACTAAAATCTAGAAAATGAAGATTCGACTTTCAGTTGTTTGTAAAAACTATTGATTTTGGGTAGTCATCAAAACTTTTCTATGGGCTTAATTTTTTTCCCAATGGACTTGAAATCTAAACTAAAAGCTATTTATGTATTATCTAAAATTCTCCAGCAACCAAAATTGAAAAATATTACACTTTTCCCATGCCATTCATAGGAACTCTCAATTGTCAAATCCTTGATTCAAATCTCAAATCTCATTCGATTGGCATGAGATCTAAAACTAGTGTAGATGTCAAAATACCAAAAAAATTAACATTGCCAAACTTCAAATATCAATCATTAAATCCAAGTAATTCACAAATCAAGTGTTGGAAAAATGTGTGTTGTTCACCTTGCATAATGTTAATATAATGTAATGTTCTATTATTTGTGGTGCACCTAAGGGATCGAGGGATGTGTGCATCACATGGGTTAGCATTCTTGGGGACACTTGAAGTGTTGTACATAACATTATGATAAATATTTAATGTGGGGTTACACATTGTAAGAATATTTAATATTGGGAAAATTTAGTACCAAAAAGTAAATGTGGGGGTTAATGGTTTTGTAAGCTCATGATATTAGTCACATGGTTTTATGTAATACCACTTGGTGGTTTTGTACAAGATTATGTCTATAAAAGAAAGCACATGGGTATTTTTCTAAGGTTGATTAGTTGGCTATTTAGCTAAGGGGTTGAGAGAACCTATTGTTCACATTTTTGAGGTTTGAAGCATGGCATGGGATGTATGGTTACATGCTTGTTCATGTGGATTTCTTGTAGAGAGCTTTTTTTCCAAGGGTATTCATGGAGACTCTGAAAATGTATTGTAATCTTTATTGCTAAATAATACATGAGTGATGGATGCTTTTGGAGGCTAGGTTTTTCCATCTTGAGGGTTTTCCCAAGGTATATATTGTGTCATCTTTCATGGTATGTTGTCTATTCTTTTGTATATGAATTATGAATACTTGTTTGCATATATTTTTTATATTTGGGTTATGTGGAAATTATTTTGGGTGGAAAGATATTTCCTTTCACTAAGTTTACAACCAACTTACCATTGTAGACATAACACATGGTTGTTGCATATCAACCTAAGACTTAATGTCTAAAATATAGAGTTATGAAAATCATGCCAACATGCTCATTCCCCATTTTACCATTTAGATATGTTACTAATTCAACTTTTATTACTATGCATCCTCCTTTGTCACCATTAAGAACTCCTATCCTAATTTTGGTCAAATCTCCATTAGAGGTAATTGATACCAGGGTTTCTACCCCTGTACAAGTTATCTTTCAACTCCCAAAATCATATTTATCAAAAATCAAGCATGCTTCCTCAAGATTTCACCCACCCCTTATTACATTGTAGTTTTCTAAGACCATTAAAGCTTGAGATCATGAATGCTTAATTTCTTGAATGTGCTTTAGAATTTATTTGTTTCTATATATTAGTATATAAATTTATTTTACATCATATCAATCATGTGGATCCATGATTCAATACCTGAAATGAGGGTGATTGATTTATAGACTCCCCTTTTAACCATTGTTTTTGTAGTGTCCATATTAGAAGGTTTATGTTTGCAATTTATCTTAAGAAATTTCAATTTATCATAGAAATTTTTGAAAGGAAATCACAAGTTAATTTTTCTTAACTAGGTGCATTGGTGTAGTCAAAATTTTGGTGCCTTATCAGACCACCAAATAATGCAACAATAGTTAATTTCATAAAATTAATCCAACCTTAGAAGAACAATTTTCATACACATTAACTTATTCATATTTATGTTTCAAATATTCACAATTTATTTCAAAAAAAGTCAAAAAATGATTTTTTGATTCACCACTCTATATATAATATTTAATTTTATTTCTTGTAAGGTTTGGTCACTTTATATTTTTTTGTTTAGGTAAGAAGGGCTTTGAAAGGGCCAAAAACCTTTTACAAAGAGAAGGATAGAGCATGAATCACATCTAGAAACCAAACAACAACCAAGTGGAACAAGTAATAGACTACACAAGACAAAGGATTAAAAGAACTAAAAGAAACCAACCAATCAACCCAAAGTTAGGGTGGTTTATAAATTATTCCATTTTTTTGCTTTATTGTAGTACAAGGATCATTCTCTCCAAATATTTTTTTCTTGAGACAAGGAGAAATCACAAGACCAGTGGAAAATCTATCTTCCAACACCGATGCTTGAAAAGAGGTGCCCATCATCAAATAATCTATAGAGGATTTCTCTTTATTATCTTCTATCTCAATCTCTTCAAAGGAAGTGATGGACTCCCCCACATAAGTTGGAATTTTTTTCCTTTTTCTTCCAAACAAAGTTTTGTTTCTTATTTTTCAAGAAAGTAAGAATGGACCTCTATACCAAAAGAATGGAAACTAATTAGAGAGCCTTCACATTCAATTTACTACACCCAATCTCCAAATTTTAAAGATAAGGTAATCTGAGTGGGGAGCACCTAGTTATTCTCCACGAACAAACAAATTATAAAAAATAACAAATGCTTCATGAATTTGGTAATCTTATTAGTATCACAATATTGCACAAAAAGAGTTGGAATTAATTATAAATACATTTTCATTATAATACTCTAAAGGAAACACTAGGAAATAAACCCAAATAGAAAACTTGAATGTATCTTTCTTTGGGTGAAACCAAGAGACCAATTTTGAAGATAGGTCATTCATATCAAGAAATTAGGGGCCTGATGCAAAGGGAAACAACATGATACCTTGAAAACTAGCAAGAAAAAGGGGAATGTAAGGTTTCAACTATTCTCCAAGATGTCAATTGACCCTTCAATAGAGGTATTCATATTATGCCTTGAAGACTATTCTACAAGCCTAATTCCTATGCTCAAACCTTCAAACAGACCTATAGCAACTTTGAATGACAAAAAAATTATTCTACACCTCCTTAAGCTTCACCACCCTTCAATTATCCCTACGGGGTCTTACTAAACCCTAGCTTTGTTGGGCCAAACTCAAAACTTGACAAAATTCACCAAAACCCTCATTGGTTCCTAGGGTTTAACAGTCCTCCTTGCACTCAGACTTGTAGAACTCTCTCATAAAAAACTTTAAATATTTTTTCTTTTTCAAACACTTGGTAAAAAATTAGATGAAGGTATTTACCAAGTTTCATAATTTTCCCATGGTCAAAACAAAAACTATGAATAAATCATAGCCACTGGAAACCCTAGTTTCAAAACAGGGCAGTGAACACTGTTTTAGCCTTAACTTGAGGAAAACTCAATTAAATTACTAAAAATAAATTGAATTTGAATCTCAAACACATCACATTAATCTTTGTCACTCAGAGGTCTGTAACCAATTTGTACAAGGTTGTACACATCAGTTCTTTAACTATTTTTTCATAAAAATTGTCGTAAACTTGCAAAATAATTAGATATTTCTTAAAATCTTGCTTCCACTAGTTCTTGGAGTGTATAGTAGCATTTTTCAACATTGAATAACTCTAGAAAAATAGTTACAACTTGAGAATATGTTGTTTTCCTTCAAAAGCCCTAATGTCTATATCACTAAATTTGACAATTATGTCCTTTTTCCAGCTTTTCAACCATGACGTGTAAAAAAAACATTGAAAGACCACATTAAATGATTTAAAAGGTCCTTTAGGACCTTATTATGCTTATAAAACTAAAAAAAGGAGTTGAAGAACAAATCTCAACCTTGTAACAACAAACACTTCAAAAATTCAAATTGGCAGTTTTGGCGGGAAAGTCCAAATTTGATTTTCTAAGTTTATTTGCACAATCAAAACCATCTAAAATGATATCAATAGATCCCTCAAGACCCCTACTAACACAACGAAAACTCCTAACACCCTAATAAATAAATAAAAACACATTGAGAGAGATGCTCCTGCATTAGGGCCATCTAGAAGGATCCTAAATAAATCCTCCAAATAAGAAAAAGGAAAAAGGAAAAAAACCATTCAACATAGTAGTTACTATTGAGGGTAATTTTAGTCACACACAATGTGCTAGGAAATAAGGGTTTATTGCATCTCTTGAAAAGTACGGAAACTACTCCAAGGTTCCTTTATAGTTAGTCTTGATCGTGTTAGATAGCATAGTTTTAAGACCAATTTAGTTTCACGAGGGGATTTGGATTAAGTTCTTGGAAATAGCATGCAAATTAAATAAATAGATCTAAAAATTCAATAAATGTATTACATTCTTATATCTATAGAATATTTACAATTATTTGATACTCTTTCAATAATTCCAAACTCGATTTCTAAACCATTGAAAAATGAGGTGAGGGTGAGTTCACCTATTTATTTAGGTCATTCAATAATGTCCTAAGAACCCTAATTATATTGACTATCAACCTCACAAGGTGAGTCAATTCTCAATGAGGAGGACCTAGGAAGGGGGTTCTTTCAGCTTTTAGGGGTTAACCACCAAGCAAATTCTTGGAAAAGACAAATAAGCATTCAACTTACAAAACCTAGCTATGCAAGCTAAATGAGGGATGAAAATGATGTAATTATGCAACAACAAGATAGGATATATGTACCTGGGAAGTCCAAAGATGTGATGAGGATTTCAGAAATGCAAAGAGGTTGCCAAATATGCCAAGGAGGACAAATATTTCCTTACTGTTGTCTTAATCTTGCTGCTACTTTTCGGGGCAGATGTGGAATATTTGGATCTTAGAATAGAATCTCAAAGAATCTTTGAAAAATACCCCTGGGAGGACTAAGATGCCCTAGGTGGTGTATTAGTCTCGTTCTAAATTTTTAAAAACTTTGAATGTGGTCCTGAGTTCTAAGGTCTGCACCTTCTTCCTCTCAGATCACAGGTTCTAAAACTTCTGGATTTGACCTGTAGGTGAGTTTCTGTGAAGATGACAACTTTGCGATGCAACTTTGCAACTTTACAATCTTTCACTCCAAATTATCTTCAAGTCTTCAACCTAAATATACAATCACAAGCATACATGAGAGAAAAACTTGTTGATTGTTAGTAAATGGGGGTTTGCCTTGGTCAAACCCCTTGTTGGTAATTAAACCTTGAAATGAAATAGAATAATGGAGGGAAATGATGAATGAACAACATGCAATGTTACAACTCACCAAACCCTTGTTGTAAAGTTTGTAAACTTGTGTGAGGTGGCTAGCTTGAATGTAGATCTTGAATTAAGGGAATGCTTTAATAGATCTTGCTTGAAATGCTTGCTTGAATCAAAACCCTACATCGCAAATGTTAGCACAAAAACACACATGATGCTTGAATCTTGATGATGGCTCCAAAATGCTTGATGAACTACTCTTGAATGCTCTTGTGAACTCAATTTTCTTTTAGGAATGTTCTCACAAAAGACTTGGATCAAAATGAATGAATGAACCTTTTATTTATACTTATCTATGCTTAAAATCTCAAAATTACATCACACTAAGCCAACACATGAATTGATTAATTAAAGGAGGCTAAATCCCACCAGAATTTGAAATTAAATCTCAAAAATAAGCCAAGGAGGACTAAGACACCCTAGGTGGCATCTTAGTCTAGAGGCTGAAATCTCAGGGCATAGACTCCAAAATGGGACCTTTTGAGGTGTATTCAAAATTAGGGTCCCAAGACCATTGGGGGACTAAGATAGCCTAGGTAACATTTTAGTCCTGACCCAAAAATCAGGGACACATGATGATTGTCAGGATTGGCTAGAAAAAGATGTAGTTTATTAGGCTTGTGGATGCAAAATAGGGCCAATTAAGACATAAAGAAGGATAAATAAAGCAAGACAGGCCTAAACAAGTGTGAAAATGCAAGGGTATGCATTTTCCTACACTACGATTTCAAATAAAATTCAAAAGATAGAGAGGGTAACAAGAAGTAATGTAAAGGAAATTTAAACTATTTGTACAATAATAAGGAACATTTCATTCATCATTTCTATGTGTTTAAGCAAGATTTATAAACCACCATTACAACAAATAGTATTTCACACATTTATCAATAATACCAATGCAATATTCAAAGGAAATAAGTTACCACATAAGATTTTTAGATTTCATACAAATCAAAACACCATCAAGCATGCACATATCTAAGAAAAAATCCTACTTAAGTTCACAATTACCAATGAAATCTTACTAATTTGACAATTCAGATTGAAATAAAATATTCATATCATCACCATGATACCAAATCAAGATGCATGCAATAGGTGTAACCCTTTGATTGAATCAATAATTCACAAATTCAGTAGGCAATTCCATGCTAAGAATTTATTGTTTAATTGTAGAAAATTACATCAAAATTGGATCCTTAGAAATGATCCAAAATCAAACATTTATAGAAAAATAAGTTCCTAAAACTATGGATTTGATAAAAAAATCTAATTGAAAGTACCTCCAACACTTGAGTTTTAAACTATTTAAGAAAAATGAAAATTAAATAAAAGCACAATAGGGTGCCCAGTTGGAGTCAAGTTCAACTTAAAAAATAAAATAAGACTGAACTAGGCAACCCAGCTGTAGTCAAGTCTTTTGCTAATTTTAAGGAAAGCATGAAATAATTGAAAATCAAACTAAAGTGAACTAAAATCCACAAGCAACTCTTCAACTTCATCTCCCTTTTCCTTCAGCACATGATTTATCATCATCGTAATTATCACACATATCTTTGACATCTTCTAATCTGGCATTGAACTAGAAAAATGAACTTTTTAACTTTATGAGCGACAAAAAGAATAGCAAGCCTTATTTTATCTCCAGTTTACTTAGCGAAATTATTAGACCATATTGGCACTATCTCTTTTATTTTCTCTATGGATGGTCCCTTGTATTGATGCTTCATTTCTTTTGAATCTTTTGGAGGTATGTCTCCTACAAATACCAGTACCATGTATTAAAATTTCCATATTAAGAAGACTAAACCTACAAAACAAGTTATGTTACACTACATCAGCTTCATTTCAAAAATTATAACTTGTCAAGCAGGAGTTATGTAAAATTTTTAGGGATTGGCCTTCAGGCTTACCCCTTACTCTTTACCGCTAGCATCTGTACATAAAACACTAGATTATTTCAATTAACCATCTTCATGCATCGAGGATTAGGTATCCCTCATACGTACTACTCATAGAATGAATTTCTTTTGCTAAGTTTCATTGTCTCTTGGGTAATGAGCATTAGAGATATCCTTTACCCTTTGCTTATCAATAAAACCTCTTTGAGGATATGTTTCATCTCTTGATCGAGTGTTAGGGATCAAAGATCCCATTTACCCTTTACGCTATTAGCACTGGTATCAGTTAAGTGGTATCTCCAACTCATGAAGTTTGAAAGGACTTTGGGGATCAGAGTTCAGGCTTTTGGTTTACTCCTTGCCACCAAACTTACGACTATTAATCAACCTATTTTTTAGTTTTTAAACCTTATCTTTTGAACACAGAAGATGCATCTATTCTTTATAATAGTCAAAAGCAAGCAATCATTCCCAAATGTCGAGAGTCGAGGATAACCCTTACCCTTTACACCTCTATAAGTAATGGGTAAGAGGTACTACTAATACTTGATGTTCGAAAGATGTCTCAAAGGAATAAATTTTTTATTAACAACATGAAGTTTCCATAGTCCATGATCATCAAGTGTTAGTTGTTTTTGGATTGAAACTGTGTAAATATTTTATATCAACATTTTGGATCATACTCCATGATCCATCATCAAGATGATATGCAAGCAGAAAGAGAAAAGAATGTGAGAGTGAGGTAGCAGATTTGGAAGGGTAAATAGGTGAGGGGAATGGGAGGGGGAGAGGAGAATAGGTTGCAATTTGACCAAGAAGAAAAAGGTTAAAATAATGTATAAAATCTACTAAGAATTAAAAATTAAAAAATAACAAAATTTAAAAGAAAATAATCCCATTAAAATAAAAATAAATAAAATTAAAATACAAGAAAGGGATAAAAGATAAAGAAAAATAATGACAGTAAGAGAATGTTCAAGCAAGAAAATAATAAAAAGACTAAGGGAAAAAATATTAAAATATAAAACTAAACCTTTTAAAGTACAATAAGGACAAATAATTAAAGAATTTAATATCGAAATAATAAAAGAAATAAAATACTCTAAAGAAAGAGTAAAATAGAGGAAAAAATTAACACCTACTAGAATACAAAATGAAACAACATAATAAGAAAGGAGAATTATAAAGAAAATAAGATTCAATAAAAAGAATAAGACAATAAGAAGTAAAGAAAAAATAAAATTAAATACAATAAGAAAAAGATAAAAGAAAATAAAATTCCAATAATACATATTAATACATAGAATAAAATTAGGAAAAGAGTAAAATCAATGTAAAGAGAAAAAAAGAAATTAAAAATGGGAGATAATAAAATAAAATTAACAATTAAAATGAGTAAGACACAAAAAATAATATTTAACCTAAAGACCACAATAGGATTCTTTTCTTTTTATTTTCTTTTAAATTTTGTAATTTTATAATTTTTAACTCTTAATAGTATTTTATACATTATTTTAACCTTTTTCTTTTTGGTCAAATTGCAACCTATACTCCTCTCCCCCTCCCATTCCTCTCACCTATTTATCCTTCCAAGTCTGCTACATCACTCTCACATTCTTTTCTCTTTCTTCTTGCATATCATCCTGATTATGGATCATGGAGTATGATCTGAAACGTTGATATAAAACATTTACATAGTTTCAATCCAAAAACAACTAACACTTGAAGAAATTTTTGGCTAAGTGTTTTACTAGTATAATCACTGGTTGGGGGTCGGGCGTACCCTTTAATCTTTACACCTCTATAAGTAATTGGTAAGAGATACTATCAGTCTTACTCTTTACCATCTCCACCTCTATAAGGAATGGGTAAGAAGTATCCCCAATTCGTGAAGTCCAAAAATGTTTGATCAATAAAATTCCTTCTAAGGTAGGCTTAGGAATCAGTAGTCAAGGTTTCTCCTTGCCTTATGAAAATGCTTTAAGGTTTGAAGCAAGGAGGAACAACAACACTTGAAACCTGAAGGTCTTAATAAGATTTCACAAAGCCATGGAGGAAGCGTCGAGGGTCAGAGATCAGAGTTTCACTATACCTTATGTTGATTTCTTTAGTGTAAAGGGTAAGTGAAATTCATGACACCCCAAGCCTAACATGTTCTTCAAATTTTAAAACACTAATGTGCAAAATGGAGGAAAGCCTCGGTAAGCCCAAGGCCTGATGTCTAAAAGGGAGAAAGACAAAAAGACACCAAGCACTAGGTAAGGAGTCAAGGATCGAGTATGATCAATATGGTATACCATGATTAAGAATATTGATTTCTTGAGGCCAGAAAAGGTACTTAGAAGGAATAAAATAGAAAAAGGAAAATAAAGAAGGGGAAAAAGGAAAAGAGGGAAAGAAAGAGAGAAGAGAAAAAAGAGAAAATAAAAGACAAAAGGAAAATTATGACACACAAAAAAGAAGAGGGGGGTCCTCGTTTTGTCAAAAGTAAAAATGGGGTGTGAGTGAGAGGGCACAACAAATAGCAACCGATAAAAAAATGCTTGAAAAGTATTTCTATCTTCAAAAAAATTCAAACAGGCTTAAACTTAAAGACATTATTAACTTTATATGCTTCTATGAAGGAAAATATGATATTATCTTCTCAAGCCTTTCTACATCAACAAGGGCACTTGACACCAGAATTTTCTTGGTCTTCACCAAGTCTCCAAGCTATCCAAATCTCCTTATTATGTCTTCTTTCTACCCTTGTAGAGTGAATTTTTCTTTTTGTAAATCAGAAATGATAGTCTAAGAGATGCAATCTCTATATTGTGCAGGATGAAAAGTACTGGAGGCATTAGATATTTGTGACTCTATTGATTCCATTAAGTCCTTAATACCTTGAGTGGCATCCAACCACCTCATGCAATATAGAAACAAGGTTCTAGCCTTATCTTCGCATTCTTGTACTTCCTTTAGACATTCTCTTACTTTACCATGTGTAGATGCACATCTATCCTACAACTCAAGTAACCTCTTCGGTGCAAGTCTTGATTCTACTTCTTTCTTTGTTTTCTCCTTTAGACTAGAGGCATACTCTTTGTGATAATCAACTAGAAACTTTAAAACTTCAATGGGTGTCAATGAGTTGTCAGCTATGGAACCATGGGTAGTGTCCTATAGAGACTTGATTGCATCATTAATTAGTTCTATCCCCTTTTGACAAGTCTCAATGATCTCTTTTCTTTTAGAGGTATGAAAATAATCTTCGAGGTCTAATCTCTAAATAGGTGAGATCTTATTAAGATCTACACAACCTTGATGCAATAGGAGCTAAATCAATTGGGGAGGAATGGCTAGTTGGAACCTCATCTATCTTGTCAAAAGACCCTTAAGTGCATTACTGGAGGATCCTCCAGATGGATTTGTTAGCTCCATAGTCTTTTGAGGTTCTTCTTCATTCTTTCCAACCTCTATTTCTTCTTTATTCTTCTCTTTCTCTTCTTCATCTTCTTTGTCTTCTTTGCTAGAGGTATCTTTGTCTTCATCCTCCTTCTCTTCCTCATATTTTATATTATCATCTCCTTTTTCTCCTTGTCCTTCTTCTCCATTTTGATTGTTCTCATTTTCATTTCTTATCTCCTTATTTTGTTTGTCAACATCATCATCAACATTCTTATCTTTTTCCTTTTCTTGCTCTTGTTCTATATTTTATTTTTCATTTTTAGCACTAGTTGCATCTTCAATATATTTTGGAGGAGTAGATGTCTCTGAAGAAGAATTTGTGTCATCTATTGGTGGTGGTGAGGACACCACATTCCCTAAAACATCAAATCATGGAGTATTCTCTACAGTATGATCATTCACTTCTTCTACTTCTTTGAAAATAGTTAAATTAGTAACCAAAGGAATATTTTCCTCTGCATTTGTGACCTTATCCTTATCAATATCCTTACCTTTAGTTGTAATGAATGATGAAGAAGCAATCATCCCAAATTTATCTATGATATCTCTCATAGTATTCACTATTTCTTGTTTCAACTTAAATCTTCTCTATCTTTTTCTCTTCCCATAAGAATAGTTACCCTTTGTTTAACTCTAAACTCTTTGGTATATACTTAAATTAGTGTAGCTTTATCATTCTTAGATAGAGATTATCCAATTTCCTCTAGAGCATCAGATTTCATGTTTTCATTAGCTTCTATTGCTTCTCACCTTCTTTCCACCAAGGCTTCTAATACAACACTAGGAACCTTCTTCCTAATGTTATTCATGTTAGCACCTAGAATAATGATATACTTTATGATAGCCTCAATTATTGTTTTATTGTCTTCCTCATCCACTTCATCATATAATTTAGAGGTTCCTTCTAATAGATCATCATGTTCTAACATATTATTAACCAAAGAATCTAACTTTATTGGTGAACGAACTCTTAGCGAAGGAGTTTTTATCTTCTTCTTTTCAGGTTTTGAAGTGCCTTCCTCTAATTTCTTCTCCTTTTTATTCCTAGGATTTTTATGGATGTGAACAGTGAAATCCTCCTTTTCCTTTTCTATCTCGTCTTCCTTAGAAGTTTCCACAATGTTAACCTTACGTTTCTTTGTTCTGGTGCTTGCTTCCTGAGATGCACCTTCTCCGCTTGTGGTGGCACTTCTCCATTTCCTAGTAATTTGTTCTTCTTCCACAAAAACACTCAAGTTCTTCCCTCTAAATGATTTTTTTTTTCTTCATCCTTCTAGAGGTAGCAAGGGGTGCTACCAAAGGTACATTCTTCCTTTTTGTGGTTCGAGTGATGGGTCCAAAGGGTGTAGTTGCTTTTTTTATTACCAAAGCACTGGGCTCCACCTTCTTTCCTTTGACAATAGTTGTACCAGATGGTTTTGGCAACACAAAGGTAGGGGTGGAAGTTGAGCTTCTAGATATATGTGGTCCAAAGGACTCATCAACTGCTTTAGCATCCCTTTCTACACCAATTTCCCTTAACCTATCTACTTCACCTTATAAAATTCCATGTAATGCAAAGTGTTGATTTAATTTTTTTGTTACTCTTTTGTTCCTGACAGGTGTTGATGTTTCCATGTGCACTTCAGTTGATTTTTCTTCATATGTGCCATGTCTTGGTAGGGAGGGGTCCTTAGGACTCTTCAACAACAAATCAACATATCCCTCAGCATATTTCTCAATAACCTCATATCCAAGAGGCTCGATCCATATTGTCTTGGGTTCAACGACCTCTATAATGCATTCATCAATAGAAACTAGGAGAGTGATTTCATTGGAAACTTCTCTACTAGATTTTGGGAAATCCTTTCTCTATCATGCATATTATTTTAAATGTTGCAAAGAATGAAAATAATGCATTTTCTTAAGCCTTGTAGTCACCAATGTTGTGCATATAGTCAAAAAATTGATGATCCACTAGTCTGCTTCTATCCCAAACAATGTCTCTTCTTCTTGGTATCTCCCTTAAAAAGTAAAATAATAAGCACACAATAAGGGTTCCAAACTTAAATGTGTACTTCTTCTCTCTGGTTTGTTTTAGATTCTCCAAAATTTGCTATCTGAGAAACTCACATAAATCATAATCCTTCCCATTCACCACCATATCATAAGCAACATAAATTATAGTTGCAGACACAAAATTATCCTTGTTGGTGAAATTAATCTTGTGACCTATCATGATTGCAACATACTTTTGTTAGAGTAAAAGTTTTATTACTTAATTGTTTTAATTAAGTTACCTTTTATATTTCTCTTAAGATTAACTTAGTGTGCATTTTTTAGGCATTTTAATAATTATTCTAATTATTAAATGCATCCATTTTAGGTTACACTTTAGGGTTTCTTGATCTCCTTCATAAGGATTGATCTCTTTGTATTATTTCATTTTGTTAATTCATTTTTTGCTTGAAGCTTGTAGAGAACCTTTTCTTTTTCTATGTACCTCTTTCTTGTGACAGGTTATTTGCATGTAGGTGATTTTTGGGTTCTGTGAAGTTGGATTTCTAAACTTCTACAGCTTCATAGTAGGATTAGTGATAGGTTTTGTTTTCAATTCTCTTCTATCAAAGGTTGTGCTAGTTAGCTCCATAACCTCTTCATTTTTCATAGATTTTAGTATCGATACACATCCAATATCACACAAACTAGTCACAACCTTGATCAGTTCCTTAGAGATTAGTTTGGGCATTTTTTTCCATATAAACTTATCATGCACTCTACTTAAAGTAATCCTCACATACTTCACATCTTATTCACTGCTACAATTGAGAAACCAGTTCCAAATGTCAAGCTTCTTATGTACTAGGTTAACATATTTTGGTTTCACTAAGAAATCATCTCTTGTTAGCTCATTAGAACAAAGATCCTTAATTTTATGGTGATCATATTCATCCAATTTTCCATGTATGTATACCCTTATGTCCTGAATGGGTAGAACCCTAGAGGGAATCTTTGAAAAAGCACCTTTGGGGTTGTTTTCAAAGAATTTCTATGAATACCTCTTAAACTTAGGTCTAGGTCTCTCTGTGATGTTAACTATAGTTGGTGTAGCCATTATAATCTTCAATTAAACCCCAAATTTTTATCAAATCACTTCTATTTCAAACCCACAAGGCACAACTAGCTGTAAATATCTTTTTACACGTTCAACAAAATCTAGGGTTTGAACGTTTTGCACCAAATTGCTTTGAATCACCTTCAACTCACTTTCAATTCATTCTTCTTTTCTCCAAATGCATAAAAGTGATTAGAATTGACTTAAAACTTGTTTTATTCCTTTTTTATTTTCCCTAATTTTGCATTAATTGCTTCAAGTTCCAAAAAGCTGGTAAACACTTCACTGATACACCGCAAACCCTAAAATGCTCCATAATTCTTCATATTTGCATATTTTACTTTGATTTTTTTTCTAGAAGCTTGAGCATGCCATTATACACCATATATCTTCTTGTCACTCCTTGAAAATTCATATTTCTAGGGGCTTGTTATATTTATCTATTATTGCTCCCCCTAAGCCCATGGCTAGGTTTAATCACAAATTCTTGATACAATGGTGCAACCTAAAAGGATACAGTATATGTATGTCTACATCAATAGCTACCTTAGTTATATCTTGAGAAATAATTTACAAAGTCAAGATACAAACATCCAACAAGAATACACTTTTGCATATTGCAAGAAAACAAGATAGATATTATATGGAGAAAGTATGTGTGTATAATAACCACATATACTTTTACTATACATTTTTATATATGTCTTACAAAGTCACATGCAAACATCACATGATTTCACATAGCAAAACATTATAGATATTGAATAAAGAAAAGGTTACAGTAATGAGTATGATTAATCTTTGTTCTCAGGTTCCTCTTTCTTTCTCCAAATATTCTCGAGTTCCTTATTTACTTTAGTAGGATCAATTTTCTTCACAGGTTCATTCCTCTTTCTTGGATTATTCTACCTTTCATTCTTGCTTCTGCAAAATCTTGAAATGTGTCCAGGTTTGTTGCAATTATAGCATACAACTTATTTTGACCAAACTGACTTCCATTCAATCTTGATCTATACTGGTTAGACTTATGTTCAAATATGTTGCATGTATAAAAATAACCATGGAAATATTGAACCATTCTACCAGTATTAAATCTATTAATCATTTGACTTCTGCAGCAAAAACACTGTGTTAAATTTGACGGCCAAACGACCGTCAAAATTTATTTCATGAAAAGAAAATAACACATGAACACCAATATTTTTATGTGGAGAACCCAAAAAGGGAAAAAACATGGTGAGGATTAGCTCACAATATATTATAATTGGTTAGAAGATATTATAGGGGCTCACTTCTAGGACACATTGACCTTGTAAGACTCACAACCAAAATTAGATACAAAATAGAAATGGCTATACAATTAAAATGTGAATTGGTACAAAGTGCACCTTCCTTGTGCTAAATTTAGTTCCTTTGAAGCTCTGAATACAAAACTTTGCTCTATCTTGCAGTCGCTCAACATTCACAATAATTCTACTATCTTTTGAATCATATACATACAGATTCACATGTTCACATTATATCACTTATCATGTCATATCATATTGTGCCATCTTCTACAACTCAAAATATGTCTCACATATATACCTAATTACATCCGCATACATCAATTAGGTTGGCCTAGGTAGATGTAGCCCTATATTAAACCAAAATTACCTTGTTAGATCCATACTCAATTCAAATGATCCTTCATGCTCAAATCAAACATGAAACACTTAATTCAAGTCAACATGGATCTAAAATAGATCCCCTTAACATCTGCAATACTTAATTAATCCTTACAACACATATCAGGTATTAGGTTGGCCAAGAATTAGAGCTAATCACAAAATAAACCAACTGATCACACACCAAAAAACCATATGATCACCTAATAACTCACCATCTGGAATATATAGTGTACTAAAATCTATAAACCATCTCAAAAAATTGTAGAGTCATATTCTAATTACTAGAGGGATGCGAACTAGATTACACTTACCCATTTACACTATATAAAGCCAAAAACTATATGTCGAACTTCTATTACTTATAACTTTCAGCTTGTTCATCCAAAATCCCTGAAATCTTGATCATAGATGCATATAATAGCCAAGAATAACATACTATAACCTCATAATTTGATCTTATTACATGTTCAATTTTGGACCAAATTATCAAATTGAGACATCTTCATTCTGTTTACCGTATTAGACAAACCTATCAACAATTAATGTTGGCATCAATGACAACACAATAAATGGTTCCTTCTTCATTCTTTCAACATTCTAAACTAGTATTTAATGCTAAAATTGTAGTTTATATATCATATATTTCTCTTTATTTCCTTTCTACTTCCTATATCCATGACCTCCTTTCTTTGTTCTTCTCATCTTTATATCCTCTACTCACCTTCTTTATTCTTCTATATTTTTCTTGTCAATCCTTTTTCAAAAATTATTTCATGCCTTTTTTTTTATCTATATTGATTCACCTTCCATATATTTTTATTGATATTCCTCAAATTGAAAATAATAAAAAATAATTTTAAGCATTAGCTTACCCACACAACCTTGAAAAGATTTTAAACAACCAATTTTTTTTCCATAAATTCTATGCAACCATTAAAATTTATAAGGAGTTTCCAACAATAAAATTTATTAAAAAATAATCCATTAAATGACATCATGCCCATAGTAGAATGCTTAATTATGGTTAGAGATAGATAGCTATGCCCACATTAAAACAAATTTCATTCACTACCATAGTTAATAAATATATAACAATAAAGTGTGGGAAATCTATGGCAAATGATAAGTTGTTTTAGAAGTAATTCCCTCCATATGTATAGTTGGAAAAGGGGAAAATCTATTGTTTATGTAAAAGATCTACAACACAATTGAAAACAATTAAAAGTATACAACATATCAAAAAATTCATGTTTACGCATTGTAAGATGTCTCATATTTATGCTTATTATTTGTACATCTAAATTTGGCCACTTACATTTCTTAAATTTATCTCTTTTCGTCTAAATATCCTCTTATCTACATTAATTAAATAATATTTTGATTATTTAATTAATACCCCTAAAGTCCTCTAAATCCCTAAGGTATTTAATTAAAAAATTAAATACTTTACCCCTTATACCTTTCCTCCAAAAATTAAATAAATAATCTATTTATTTAATACCCTCATGTCACATCCTCCATAATCCACTCCTAATCTTAATCCCCCTTGCTTAATCTTAATATTAAGGATGTGCATATTCCTAATCATTGATTAGGGAGGTGTCACATCCTCCATAAAATGCAAGTGGGCTTTTAATCTCTCTCAACTAACTAACCTTCCTCTAATCATCCATTAATTAGCCTAATCCAACCCATGGTCAACCCCCTAATAAATACTACCCACAGCCCAATGGAATTTTTAATTCCATTTTATTCTTTCAACACCCCTCATGGAATTTTTAATTCCATTTGCAATCCCATGTCCCTAAGGAGTTTTGAATTCCTTTTATCATTCCCATGCACATTAAAAAAAAAGAAAATTCCTTTGGTCAACTCTTGATCTCTCGTCCTCTTTCAATCTCCATCATCCATTTCCATCTCCCTTGCTAAATGACTAACACTTAGCCATTTTTCCATTAAACCATATTATACCACATTCTAACTCATGCAACTAAGTTGTCTCATCCAACATCCATAGCCAAATCCACCACCCTTACATCCAAATCAAGCAAGCATAAGTCATTATGCTATCGAAATCGACATAGAGCACACAATCAACATCAATAAGGGCCAACAAAACAATCAAGCTCAACCAAGTTAAAATTGGTTTTATTGTCATTTTAAGTTTGAGTTTCATCTTCAGCCCAATCTTGAGTGTTGGCTTTAGTTTTTCTATTTTTCGTTTAGTTTTATTTGCATTTTAGGGTAGGGAAACACTGCAAACATTTTTGGCACGCCCAGTGGGACCCATGTCTTGGGTCTACTTTCACTTTTTCTATTGTTTAAACTTTTGAAGGTTCAAATTTTAAGTACAGAGGCGAATCCACCCCGACGGGTGAATCTTCCTGACGCAGGGGTGAACCTGCTTCTACATAGGCGATTGTGCACCCACCACTTTCTAGGAAAGGAAATCTTGCACATGATCGAACAACCCTAGATTCATAGAGGTGATTACACATTCGCCTTTCCACATAAGGGATGATTATGATTTTTCCCTTCCACTTAAGGGGTGGATGTGTACTCGCCCTTCCAATTAACGGGAAATTATGCTCACTCTTGGGGTGATCGTAGCTTCGACCCCTCACTGAGGAGAATATAATACACAAATGGGAAAACCTACTAATGCAATGGGTGAATTTTCTCTCACCTCTTTCTAAATAGGAAAATTTGTGGATAGACAAACTTGATAACATAGATAAGTGATTCTGCTACACCCTAGATTGGTGAATCTATGACATATAGAGGCTAATTTGTGTGATCCACAAAAGGTATTAAAATCCCAATTTTTGGAAAAAAATTCATAGCACTTTAAACTTTCATTTTCAAAAGAAAAATCTTTGGGGGCTTCGCCTCTAGACCCCTTCCATGGGGGATTGGACCATTCCCCCGCACCCCCCTTTTCGTTAGGTTGGGTGTTCCACCCCCCTAAGCTAACAATCATTTATTTTTTGTCATTTTTCTACATCTAATCATCTTTTTGTCCAGCTTTTCCTCACTTGTCCAAGATCAGAGGTCAACCTACTAACTCATGTGTTGCAGGATGAGCGGTTGAAGCCCCTTTAGTTAGATTGCTTGTTGTTTTTCTTACTAGCTAGGCACATGCAAATTTAATTAAAGGGTTAATTTACTTGTTTTATTTGTTTGGGAGTGTGTTGTTGATGTATTCTCTCCACTTGCACCATAGAGTGAGTCTAGGTGATTAGAAATCACAACTCATTCCAATCTAGTTGAGTCCACCTAGGGGTGCTAATATGTGTATGCACTCCCCTTGCGCTACGTGCAAGCTTGGGGATCAAAAATGTCTAGCACTTCCTTCCCTATAGTGAGACCTTCCTGGGATTTCATCACCTGAGGGACGATCTTGACCACGTGTTATTGGTGGGGTATATAAAGGGGGGAGAGCTAAAGTCTTACCCCAATCTAGTCACATCATGTCTAGCAAAGTGTCGAAGCTAGGGTGATACCTAGATAAGATGTGCAAGGTTGGTTCGAGTTTCTAGTACCTCATTGGGGCTCCCAATCCACACTTGTGATGATTTGGTGTTCATGGTTGTGCCTCACACACCCTCTTGGTGTATCGAGGACTCCCCTAGTCATTTGTTTCATCCTAGCTTAAGACCTATGTTCAACCATGGATTGGTGTAGTGCAAGGGATGTGAATCATACCTTGAAGTTACTCAGAACATACTCCCTTAGGGTGAGATAGAAATCCTTGTGGTGTACTATGATAGTTCTCGAGGAGAGAGAGAAGTTGAGGCCATGGCATTTGTTGATGACCCTGTGCCATTGGATCTCTAGCTATCCGCGTTCGCGAGAGAGCGTGCTTCCACCCGATTTCATGGAGTATTAACCTTAAGGTATCCCCTTAAGGTGGTGGGCCTACATCAAGTTTGTAATCCCTTATTACTAATTATAGGCTTGTGTTGTCTAGCATGTCTTCTTGTGCTATACCAATGCTTGTCATCAATTCGAGTCTATCCTTTCACACTCCTTGTTGTTTGCTATTTTTGTCCTTTTCCATAGTCTGTCCTTTCCCTCAGAGGTGAATTTTCTTCCTTCATAGGTGAATTTGCACTATGGATAGGCGATCCTACCCTTCAAGGGGAAAATCTGCATCTATGTCCAGTCCAATCCAATTATCCCTAATAGGCAAACCTACTTATCCCATCCCTTAGATAGGCATACCTACATTCACATGTTCCCTAAATAGGCGATCTTGTCTCCCTCATAGGTGAACCCATATTTGAGTCTCCCAGTCCTTCGTCCATACATCCCATGGAATAGGAAAACCAACTATCCATAGGGGTGATCCCACCTTGATTATGTACCATCCTTTTCCATACATATCCCTAGATAGGCGATTTTAGCCCCTCTATAGGCGATTGCATCATCCTGCATCCGTACTAAGTCTTTCCTTGATAGGCGATTCCATTCCTTTCTTGGGTGATTTTTCAAACCTCTCTATATAGTCAGTCTGCATAAGTGATCCTATCTTTACCAATAGGCGATCTTGATACCTATAGGGGCAATTTCATGATATCCATAGATAGGTGAATCCATAATCTAGAGAAGCGAATGCAATATATACAGAAGTGGATCCGCTTCCCATACAAAATCCAAAGAGTCAATCCTTCATGTCATGATTAGCCTATATCTTCCTCAATCTGAAACTATAGTCCAATCATATTTATTTTACATATTCATTTCCAAAAGATCATTCCCTCTTCAATCTATCCAAACATCATCCCCTTTGAGCAAGGAGTCAACTAAACTTATCTTTCATTCATCTAACAATCGTCCTCATCATTTTAGTTGTATCCTTGAACTTAGGAATCTATCCCATCATGTCCTTCAATCATCCTAATTTGAGCTTCAATCCAATCCTAATCTGAGCTTCAATCTAATCCTAATCTAAGCTGAAATCAAACCCCAATCTGAGCTTAATATACATCCCAATTTGAGCTTTAGTCCATCCACATCCAAGATCTTATGATATAGAAACAAATATTATGACCCCCTTCTTCCACATTCTTCTAATCTGTTCTATTTATCTTTTCATCATCTTTGTTTTTCTTCTAATCATCTATTCCAATATTTTCAATCCAACACCATGAATGGGTAAAAGCACAAAGTTGTGTTACACTTTCAGCCAACTTATCAACACAATTGAATTTAAGTATTTCTAACTAAAAATCAATTTTGGTCAAACATATGATCTAGTAAGATTCATTCTAGCTTTAGATACTTCCACAACTTTTTCAACTAAAATTGTTGGCTAAAAATATATGGAGCACCACTTTGAGTCTAATTTACCCAAAAAATAAAATAATTTGAAAAACTTGAAGTTTCAATGACTCCTAATGTAAATAATTTTTTTTTTTAAATATAAAAATACCCTTTTGTAGATCCGCGTAATTTTCAAAAATATATTTATTTTAATAGATTAATTATTATTTATATTTTATATTTTATTTTTACTAAAAGTAGGTTATCAACACAAAATATTAGGTTGATTACCATGTCAAGGAAAAATACTAAACCTTATAAAAAAGAATTGAAAAAATATGATGCACTAGATAAAAGAATCTATTTGAAGATGGTATAATTTTTTTTATTTTAGGTAAATATTTAATATGAAAGTTGATGACCAATGGAAACAACTATTTTTTGATTCACACACATTTTAATATTTATTTAAAAATATATATTTATCAAAATTGGAAAAAATAATATCCATATACTAAAGTTTCAAGTTATAAATACACACAAAAAATTTGAAAGAAAAAAAATAAAATTTACTATAAAAAGTTTGACATCCCATGCAACTTCATTTTTCAACATTTTATCAACAACTAAATTATAGTGTTAATTTATTAAAAAATAGTTTAAAATAATTTTATTTTTTATTTTTTTAATACAAACATAAAATATACTTAAAAATACACATTTTACTAGTTTACATCATTTCAAAATTCAAAACATGTATGCCTCTTTTTAGTGATTCAAGTTTAAAAGTTGGATCAGGGTTGGTCGTTTCCTTTATAAAGTGTGACACAAATTTGTAATTTTACCCAAATCCTTGGGCGGGTGCATGGAAATGGGTAGCAATTCCGTGGACACCCTAAAAAAGAAGAAGTTGAAAACCATAACATGAGCCCGTTATAACGCGCTCACATTATGTCTTTCATTAAACCTAGGCAAGGTCTCAGCGGCTACAACTACAAAGACATAACATGAGCGCATTATAACGCGCTCATGTTATCAACTGTTAAAAGCAAAAAAACAAATGCAAATCTCTCATTTGCATTTCGATTGGTTTTTTTGTTGCACTCGCGGCCAAAAACCCCAAAATATCACGCTCGCGTTCTAGGAGGAGAATTTCTTCACCAAGAATCTATATTTCTTCACAACGATGGCACCATGATGAGGAGGAGCTGTAAGAGGTAGGGTTCTATAGTTTTTGTTTTGAATTTATTAGTTTTAGGTTGAATTTGATATCTATTTGTTTGAATTTTTAGGAGATGCAAATCAACCTGCAAACCCTCAAAAACCTCAACAGGAAGACCAACCAAATCCTCAAGATCAAAATCAACCACAACATCAACCTCCTCCACCAATCACTCAACCCCCTCCTAGAACTGAACAAAACTTAATGAGTGAAATTGAGAACAATAAAAGACAAATTGAGGATTTTATCAATAGGTTGAGTGATACAAATGGCTCAACCACATAAAGAATGACCCTAGCAAATTCATTGAAAGATATGTTAACAAATGTAGATTCAATTAGCAAACAAATAACTGGATGGGAAGATAGGAGGTAGGCGGCTAGGGACTATTATGCAAATAAACTATCATACAAGGATGTGAAAGATTTAAAAATTACAAAAGGTGTTTTGTGCTCATTATTCACCGACCCATGCAAAAATCAAAATCTTACTCTCAATGCGAAGAGGTTTCCTATCCATTGGTGCCACCACCAACAAATGAAGGAGCGGTTTTATGATAGGTGGTACATGGTCTTCAATTACCCACCGTGCAACAATTGTGAGGTCCCGCAATATTTCCTTAGGAAACTATAGAGTGAGTTCATATTGAACAAAATCCCAAATTATTTTGATATGAGGGATTTCCACGGGAGAGGTGGGTGGTCAGCTTAGGATAGACCTGGTGCACAGCCGGATCCTACATGGCAAGGTAGATGAGCTTTCACTAGGCCACCTCATGAGCATGCTGTTATGCCTTATGTTGTGAAGGAAAGTGTTGATGTAGAGACATTGCAGGCAATCAACACTTTGACCCAGAGTGTCATCCATCATACTAGCCCTATTCTATAGTGCCATCTAGGGGATTCTTCTAGTGGTGGCCTTCGAACACATGTGTGTCAATCTTGCGGGGCTACTTGTTCACATGATCTCATCGACCCTTAGGAGAATGGTACACAGGATCCGTCTGCAGCTATGGAGATGGAGAGGGTAGCTGAAATTTTGCATGAGGCATATGGAATTGATAGCCAGGTAAAAGTTAGTGCATGTGTTCATTTAATTTAATTTATTAAATTTCAATTTTGAAATGAAAGATTAACTAAAAATGTTTTATGATTTTAATAAAATTGCAGGGTCACAGTGTTGAGACTGGATACACCGGCCCCCCACCAAACTATTTTTGTAGTACACCTATCGCTAGGTTATGTAACTAGTAAACAATTATAAGTTTATTGCATATTAATGGTATTGTTTTACGAATGGTAATTTAATATGCAATTTTGGATGTTGAATAGACTAATATTGGAGGTTTTGATGGAACACTTCCCAGTGGCGGTGGATTTACTCAAACCTTCACGCAGGTAATAGAATAAAGAGTTTAACTAATGAATCAAGTACTTAATAGATTTGAATAGTTTATACATGCACATCGTTGATTACATTGAATAATTTGTTGTTTTATTTTCAGTTGTTGTGAGACGATACACCTCCGAATGTGACGAGGGCAATGGATATTGGTGTGACATCTGCTATACAATCCTCGATGGCTCTGACAGAAGAGGTATGAGGCAAATTAGTAAATTTTAATTTACATTTGTTGTTATAGATGTTAGTTAGTGAAAATAAAACCATTATTGATTCATGTAGTTTTTGTCTATTTGTATGGTTTATATAGGGCTTGAGCACACCTAAGCATTGGCATGAGGATATTTTCCTCGTGGAGAGAGATCATGAGATGGTTGTAAGTGATTATTTTGTCAAATATATCATTTTTTATAATGTAATTTCTATATATTCATGTCTTTACTTCATATTGTAACAGTTGAAACTTCACCATGAACTAAACCCTAGGAGGAGTAGCAGGAGCACTCCACAAGCACAGAAAAAACAAGTGATAGACCTATCGCAATCCGAGTGAAAAGGAAAGGGAAAGATTTTATTTCCTGCGCATGGAGAGAAATGACTTTTGATTCCAGAGTCCTTTGTTGTATGCTTGCATGGCAGTTTTGTACATATTTTTTATTGGACATATTTGACATTGTATGCCTAGATGGCATTCTCGTAAGCCTATATGGCTCTTTTGTACATATATTTCATACTTATATCGACATATATTTATGTATTCCTACATGCCTATTTGGTTAATACAAATATCTTTTATCGATGCCTGTCCATATTTGCATTCGAAATTGATGGCTCAATAGATATGAGTTATATGTATTCAAGTGTATACTTTACAACTTACGTGTATACTTTGTGACTTACATGCATTTGAGTGTATAATTTGTGGCTTACATGTTTTCATGCATATACCTTGTATTTGTGCATATACTTTGTTTAATTTTTGTATACTATGTATTCGTGTGTATACTTTTTGAGGCTTATGTGTTTTTGAGTACTTGTACTTCCCTTATTGACATTTACATGTTTGAATTATTCACATGTATAATTATTAATTGGTTAGCCCTAGAATTGATCTATGTCATCCTCAATGCATGATCCTTGAGATGGAGTAAGTACACCCTCAAGGTCAAAAGTAGTTTCACATGCATTCTTCGAAGGCTCATTTTGGTAGTGAAACCAAAAACCTCTTGCATCATTGAAATGAAAAAAAATTTCCTTTATAGCAGGTCTGAAGCCATTATCATTCTCCATCAGTTCTTCATGTATCCACTCCCCATTAATGGTTGTCTCATGACCTTCATGAAACCAAACACTTATCTCATTTGTGATAGAAGAAATGTATGAAGATTTATCTTCCTCCTTATGAACCATTCATTATCATGAGAGATGGGTTCTTGTGAACCACTATTGATGAATCATGGGTCAATGAGTTTGACTTGTAAAACTACATGATTGAATCCTGATAGCAATATCACAATATTTATATATCTAAATGTGTTATTTCCTTCAGCTAAAATTTGTGCTTATACTTATGTGATTGATGTATGTTTGTGTATGGGATCATAGTAATTTCTATTTGATGATGCTATTGTGTGTTTAAGGTTTATTTATTAAAGGGTGCATGAAATATGTTTTAAATCCTTACAAATCTTTGAATTTCTTAGGTTTTTCTATTTGTCGAGTCTAGGCTCCGAGCCCGAGTCCAAGTCAAAAAATGGCTTGTCAAGTCTGAGGCAAGTCCTAGTCTTGTAACACTGGTGTGAACACATTGAGGAATAATGTATATGCCAATGAAGAGAGAACCCATCCTTGTTTCCAAACAAACCATGGTATAGATATGGTTGGTCGAGATAAAACATCACTCTCCTGTATAGTTCGAAACATAATCTTTCATGGCTACAAACACACCTTCATTATGTGTGTTCTTGATCCTACTGAAGAAATGGTGGAACATGTTGTAGATCAAATATTACAACCCTAAGTCCACAATAAGGTTACTTGTCCTGATTTCCACAAATTTCTTTAAGATGTTCATCCTTCTTGAGTAATGTGAACTATTGATGTTATCTAGATCTTTGAAACTATCTACAATCATGTGCAATACTGTAGAAGCTAGAGCTATATCTAATACTACAAATGACTGTTGAATGGAATCCCGATAGCAATATAACAATTTGACACATTGCAGAAAATACCTCCTACATATCAACTGATGAGCTAAAGGGGCTCTATAATGAATGTTTCATAAGGCACAACACTTGTTGAAGGTTTTGCAAATGGGGTTGCAAGCTAAGTGGGCTTAACCTTAGGGAAATAACTTCATGGTTAAGCGCTTGAGCTGGAGTATACTGGAATGGGTGACCTCCCGGGAAGGTCTAGTGCCTCACCCCTATGAGCATCACTTAGATGCAATGAGTGCTAAGTGGGCCATTCAATATCATTTCAAATTTGTTGTTTTAAGCAACTTAAAATTTGCAACTCAAGACTCCTCCAACCTAAGGGATCGATCCGGTGGAACATAGCTCAGAGCGATTCCATGTGTTTCAGTGAAAAATAGGACCATTCCTAGCGTAAACATACCTATTTGGACATGTTGGAACAATCCGCTTGGTCACACAAGTTGTAGAACGAAAGTTGCACGACTCTGCAACTTTGCACTGCTTGCATTTGATGCTTTTTCCATCAAGTGAAAATCCAGCACCACTAGAAAACCACTCCAAGATAGCCAAAACCGAGAGAGGTTTTTGTAGACAGGCTTAACGTGATCCTATAGGATTAGACAAGAATTTTCTAAGCATCATGACATCTGAGTAATAGCATGCTGAAGTTTGCAACCATTTGCACTTTGGACCCTTCAGGGATTGATCCGATGGAAAATAGCTCAAAGCGATTCCACGTGTTTTAGAGTGAAAGAGGACCATTCCTAGTGTAAACATACTTATTCAGATGTGTTGGAATAGTCCGCTTGGTGACACGAGTTGTAGAGAAAAATTTGCACAACTTGAATTTGACACCTTTTCCATCAAGTGAAAATCCACCACCACGAGAAAACCACTCCAAGATAGCCAAAACCGAGAGAGATTTTTCTAGAGGGGTCCAACGCCTTTCTATAAGATTAGACGAGAAGTTTCTAAGTGTCATGGTATCCAAGTAATAGCATGCTAAAGTTTTGAGCTATTTTGCACTTTGGACCCTTAAGGGATCAATCCGGTGGAACATAGCTCAGAGTAATTCCATGTGTTTTGGTGTCAAAGAGGACCATGCCTAGCATAAAAATACCTATTTCGACATTTTGGAATAGTTTGCTTGGTCACACGAGTTGCAGAGCGAAAGTTGCACCACTTTGCAACTTTGCACAACTTGAATTTGACACCTTTTCCATCAAGTGAAAATCCGCCGCCACGAGAAAACCACTCCAAGATAGCCAAAACCGAGAGAGGTTTTTCTAGAGGGGTCAAACCCCTTTCTAGTGGATTAGATGAGAAGTTTCTAAGTTTCACGGTATCCAAGTAATAGCATGCTGAAGTTTGCATCTATTTTGCACTTTGGACCCTCAAGGGATCGATCTGGTGGAACATAGCTCAGAGCGATTCCACACGTTTTGGTGTGAAAAAAGACAATTCCTAGCATAAACATACCTATTCAGATATGTTGGAATAGTCCACTTGGTCACATGAGTTGCAGAGTGAAATTTGCGCCACTTTGCAACTTTGAACAACTTGAATTTGACACATTTTCCATCAAGTGAAAATCCGCCGCCACGAGAAAACCACTCCAAGATAGCCAAAAATGAGAGAGGTTTTTCTAGAGGGGTCCAATGGCTTTCTATAGGATTAGATGAGAAGTTTCTAAATGTCACGGTATCCAAGTAATAGCATGCTGAATGCTGCAGTTATTTTGCACTTTGGACCCTTAAGGGATCGATCCGGTGGAACATAGCTTGAAGTGATTCCATGTGTTTCAGTGCAAAAGAGTTCCATGCCTAGCATAAAAAAAAATATTCAGATGTGTTGGAACAATCCACTTAGTCACACAAATTGCAGAACAGAAGTTGCACCACTTTGCAACTTTGCACTGCTTGCATTTCATGTTTTTTCCATCAAGTGAAAATGCGCTACCATGAGAAAACCACTCCAAGATAGCGAAAACTGAGAGAGTTTTTTTTGAGGGGCTCAACGCCTTTCTATAGGATTAGATGAGATGTTTCTAAGTGTCACAATATCCAATTAATAGCACGCTGAAGTTTGCAGCCATTTTGCACTTTGGACCCTTAAGGGATCGATCTGGTGGAACATAGCTCGGAGTGATTCCACGTGTTTTGGTGCGAAAGAGGACCATGCCTAGCATAAACATACCTATTCCGACCTATTAGAACAGTCTGCTTGGTCACACGAGTTGCAGAAAAATGTGTACAAATTGTTTACATGACCTTTATATGACCTTTTTCACATTGTTTACATTTCAAAATTCAAAGTTTGCAAATTTTCCTACTCAAGGCATTTACAGAACAAGGTGCTACTACACCAAACATGAACTCCAACCTTACAATATTTGAGTATATCTCATTATGTAATTAAATCTTATTACAATGCCTCTGGCACTTCATTCTATGAGATCTTTTACAATGTCACTCATACATTCAAGATTCTCTTTAAATGTCTACATCATAGGTGCTCATTATGAGGTTAACTTTGGCTGAGATTCTATTTGATGGCTCTTAAATCAGCATTTTCTGCAACGAAAGATCAATCAACCCTTAGTAGTTTACTTAAAAATATGCAAAGTAAAAGAGAAAAAGAAAGAGCATCCAAAATGGAAATGAAATAAAAATAGATGGAAGGCACTTATAGATGTTTCATGCAGGTATCAAAATAAGGATGTTTCATTGCTTTTCTGGTTGACATTCTCTTGGATGGCTCATATATCTGCATTTTTTGCAAGGGGACACCAATCACTATAAAAGAAGATGATAGCATTGGCATCAAACAAATTATTGTGCATACAAGTATAAATTAATAAGAACCAATGTGCATATACTTACAAATTAATCCAATGAACCATCTGAGACTGCTCTACTCTTTATTGTGTCAAGTATTGCCTCATGGTCAAACTCACGGACCTTCCATAACATCTTGTTCAAAGGTCTACCCCCATATTTGGTCAAATGAACATTGGATGCCACAACAAGGTTCGAGTAATGAAGAATCTTATGATACATGTCAAAGTCTTGAAATAGCTAATGTTTAACACTTGAATGTGGGTACCTTCTAAGCCATGTTCCAGTAACCACAACTGAGCCTGTAGGGTATTCGATGTTTTCTCCATCTATAATTGGGGCCTCCAATTTCTTTTTGGTATCAACACAATGACACAAGTAATAGTTTATTCCCTCTTCATTGTCTTCATCTGCAATAACTGCATAAACATGCCCTGCATTGATATGTGCAAAAATTCTTTTGAAATTTCTCAACATTACGAATACAGTACAAAGTAAGATCTAACGATATGGAATTTCAATTACTAAGAAAGTAGATATATCACCTCGTTGACCTAGATCTGATATGTGGTCAAAGTCGACCGATGATTCTATCTGTGTCAGTTCCAATGCCGTCAGAAGGTGATACGTGTGAAGTGGGCTAAGATAACTTGTGAACCATTTGTCAACCCACTCCCCTGACTCACAATCATTCTAGTCTTGCATTGTACATGAAGAACAAAATCATGCCATATTTCATGTATTGATACTCCATGAACCTGTATTTGAGCTAAGGAAAGAGTGTACCTCACTTGATCCTATTAGTGTACAACAATCTTCATATGGTGCAATGTTAGTATCATTCATCAACCAAACAAATCTACGAAATGAAGATGTACCTTCATTACCTGAACCCATCAAAGCATTACACCACTTGACGATTGATTTTGCATCTATCAACTTTGCACTGTCTTTATACTTTAACTCTTCTCATGCTAATGGCCTTTTCACACATGCTCCTACACCATCATGCTCCCCCTTTCCATGTCCAGCCTCATAAAAGTTCCACATATGTTGAACACTTGTAATGACATGCATCTTGCACAACCAGTAGAACATGCACGAGTTCTTGAACTGTGTTGCATAGTTATCAGACCATATTATATGTTGATCGTATTCTATGCCCCTCTGAGCCAAACCATGCACAAACTCTGGAAAATGTGTGTGATCATCACTAATGTAAAAGTGGTACTCCCTCAATACCTTCCTTTGATCATCTGTACTATCAGATGCATGAATGAATGCTATGTGCACACAAAATATCAAAACTTGTGTGGAGTTGTAATATTGTGACTGCACCTCATGTTGTGGTTGTAGAGTGTATTTCTCTACAAATTCAACCATAGATACTATGCTTCCAACTGGAATGGTGTCCTTGCATAGCTTGAACTACATGTCCAACCATCGGGCTCTATGGGTATGCATTGCATACTCAGACAATATACTGTCATGAAATGTGGTCATAAATTTGTACACTAGAATCTTCTCAATAACCAAATCACACCTTTTTTCTTGAGACCCATCTTTTGTAGCATATGCCACTATTTTATACTTCCTGAACTCTATTAGTTTTTGTCCCACTTCATCTGTGCTTTCCATATGTTGACATACTGGCATACACTGGAAGCCACTGCAATGCTCGCATGAACCATCCAAGCATGTTGTCCTATAAAATATCTGGCCATCCTCTATTTCACATAATTTTTTTGAGAAGAACTCTCTTGAAGATTTTGGTGGGGCTTCTATGCCACAATCCTGCAAAACATCGTTAGTATGCAAATCTAAACATGTAGAATGATAAACATCGTAATGGTTAGAAAATTCAATATGTAGTCTACAACAACAAGTAGTGCGTGAGTGATTTATCTTGACATAAAAAGATTTAAGCAGTTCAAAAAATCATTGAGAAATACTAATTTGAGGATAATCATTTTCAAATTTCCAAAAAAATTGGGTTTGAGTCATATCCAAAAAATGCTTTGGATGTGGCTCGCGATTCCAACTACCGATTCTCCTTCTTACCACATCCCTTTGATTCGGAGATGGCCTTGTGTTATTCTTGCAATACTCTTCAATTAGTGTTCTCAAGGCTTCGACAACTTCTTTATCTTTTCATGACAGCCTCCCCGAGAATGCCCATAATTCATTTGTATCATTTCCCTCAATTCTTTTCCGCCTTTGAATGTCTCTTGATAAAGTTTTTCTAGTAATTCCCATTTTTTCACTAATCTTTTTAATTAGGTGAGATCTCTTTGTTTGAAAACTTACCAAAGTCGATGTAATGACATGTCGGGTGACATTACTATCCTTTGAGCATGAGGTCTTACCCACACTCTCATAAGCATCCATTAGATTCTTCACAATAGTGTCTTCACTTGATGCATTCGATGTTCTCAACCCAAGAGTCTTCATGATGTTCCTATACTTTACACCCCACATCATTTCAACAAATAGTTGACATCTTGTAGTCTCATTTAGCCATTCAAAGAATTGTTCCCAAATCTTATCAGCATATCTTCTACAAATGCGTGTTGAAATCTTACCTTCCATGTGTTGCAAAATCTCATCATCAATATTAATCAAATCCTTTGGCTTTCTACACAAAATTCTTGGTGGTGTTCTCCTAGGTACATACATCTCAACATTAGGAATTTCATCAATATTTAATTGAGGTGGGCTAGATTGCATACCTTCGATCGAGGGTGGAGAAGAAGACATACCTTGAGGTTCACATGGGAATGATGGCATACCTTCTTTGTCAATTTCGAGTGATGATGTACTCTCAACTTGAGATGTGTTGGATGGTGTCCAACAATATTCACTTGTGTTAAATGGTGTCCCTTCATATTCACTTGTAGTAGATGGTGTCCATCCATATTCACTTGTGCTAGATGGTGTCCCTCCATATTCACTTGTGCTTAATGGTGTCCCTTCATATACACTTGTCATAGAGGGTGTGTCTCCAACTACAGTATATGAATCTGTCTTACGACGATTCTTTCACATTCGTGCTTCTTGTGCTACCAATTCCCGTTCTCTTTTTGATGGTTGAGGTTCCTCTACAATCAGTTTGTTTTCATCAGTCGTTTCCAATTTCTTCTTTTCACGATATGCCACCACCAAAACTCTCTCCTTTTCTTTCAAGGTTTTGTTATCTTAGTCTGTTAGTTTCCTCTGTCTTTTTCTTTGGCATGGCGAATAATTTTATCTGTACCATGGTAATGAGATGAACTTAGTTCCTAAAAAAGTGTTGAAGGAGTGGTCTATGTAATGAACTTTTGACCTTGTGCAAGGTATTTTTAAGATGTTTGATGCTTTGGAATGGTCTGGGAAGGCCCGGGTATAGGAGTTTCTATAAACCCTCCCTCTTTGCATTGAAAAATGGGGTTTTTTGTATTCGAAACCTAGTTGAGTGGGTAAGGTCCCAAGACCTAGAGATTATCTTGTTTTGAGACCTAATTAAAGACTATTTTTGGGTTTGGAAGTCTGGTGTGAAGATCTAAGGGTAGTTCCTTTGTAAAATTGGCCTACTTGGAGGCCTAAAATAGTGAAAAAGGTCAGTTTTATCAATGTTATCCCAAAGGAGTCATGTGATGGGTTAAGGTATGTCTTGCAACTCTAAAATTGGTGCTACAATCATTCTTTTATTTTCTTGGTGTTTTTGAAAGTTTTGGAGTTAAGGGCCCAAAACTGGTTTTGCATAGTAACTAGATTCCAAGGGTGAAATTTGGGAAATAATGTTTTTGTTTGTTGTCCAACTTGGAGGAGTGTTGGGATTGGTCCATTATTCCTTTTTAATCTTCTTAGATGGCTCTTGAAGGCAAGTTGACATCTTCAATGGTTTTGGGTCGTCTAACTCTACATCAAAAATGAGTATCACAGTTTGAAGTGTGTGCATCATTTGGGAGATACATGTGATAGTTTGTAGATGCTTGGCTACTAGTAATGTGGACAGTGAACAAAGGAACTAAGTTTGTGTGTAAGGGTAGACTTTTGAAAGGTTTCATTTTTGTTGTACTAACTCAAACAAAGATTTATTAAGCAAATAATGGTTTGGTTGTGCCTTAAGAATTATAGTTTGTGTTTGTAAACAATGGTGCCATTATGGAAGATTTAAGACAACTTGTGAATAACGTAATCATTGGTTGATGTTTTGAGGAACCTAGTTGATTGTAATAAGTTATTTTCAAGGTGTTTTGAAGGTCCTTAAGGAATTGGGAACTCTGAATGCTAATTTGAGTATACGAATCAAATGTTTTGTGAAGGGAAATATAGTTGAATAAGTGTGTCAAGAAAGGTGTTTATTTCTTCCTTTGTACTGCATTAGTTTGTGCAGAGGTATTGGAAGGTGTTTGGAACCTTCAAAGGAATGGGAGAGGCTTGGAGTTGTCTTAAAGGATTAATTTTGGTGAATGGTTCTGAATTTCTATAATTGGCAAGTGTAAAATGGTAATTGGCAAGTGTATATAATTTGATAATTTAAAATGTGCATTGACAACCTAAGGTTATAATGACAAACAAAAATGAAAGCAAGCCATAATAGAATGAAATAAAATTTGTAAAGACTTCACATATCTTAAAAACTAGACTTTCAAATGGAGGAGTTCAACCCAATTGTGTAGCCTAGCTTCTTCTTTCTTCAAACTCCATAATAATTTGACTTGTTCAAAAGCTTGTTCCCTTCCACACTTCAATTGTATATCAGTTTTCAACGGAATTCAAACTTCAATTGATATTATATGTCTTTCAATGTGGAAACTCTGCTATTTCATGCAAAGGTGGTAAAAAGATCATGGAAAAGGTGACGGAATGTGAAAAAGATGCTTGCACACTTCACAACATCATCAAAAAGCTATTTTTTGTCAGAGCACATGCTGAAATAGGGGAATATGTAGACTGTGGGCCTTCAAATCATGGGTATATAGAGTTTTTAACTGTTTTAGTGGAGTAAAAAATGCGCTCACATTATAACATGCACACGTTATAAAGTGAGTGCGTTATGTGAAATTTGGTTTTCTTAGTGTATTTTTTAGATTATAGGAGTTTTTGAGAGAGTGGGAGAGTGGGAGATAGAGAGGGAGGGAGAAGGGGAGAGTGGGAGAAAGAGAGAGTGGGAGAGAGAGAGGGAGAGAGTGGGAGATAGAGTGGGAGGGAGAGAGGGGGAGAGGATAGAGAGGGAGAGAGAGAGGGGAGAGCAGAAAGAGAGAGAGTGGAGAGAGCTGGAGAAGGAGAAGTGGAGGGAGATAGAGAGGAGGGAGAGATGGTGAGAGTGGGAGAAGGGGAGAAGCAGAGAAGCCGAGAGTGGGAGATAGAGAGGGAGGGAGAGATGGTGAGAGTGGGAGAAAGATAGAGTGGGAGAGAGTGGGGGAGAGTGGGAGAAAGAGAGAGTGGGAGGGAGAGAAGGGGAGAGTGGGAGATAGAGATGGAGGGAGAGAGGGGGAGAGTGGGAGAAAGAGAGAGTGGGAGAAGGGGAGAAGTAGAGAGTGGGAGACCGAGAGAGTGGGAGAGAGTGGGAGATAGAGAGGGAGGGAGAGAGGGGGAGAGTGGGAGATAGAGAGGGAGGGAGAGATGGTGAGAGTGGGAGAAAGATAGTCCATCAACCCTCAACCCTCAACCCTCAACCCTTAAACCCTAATCCCTCAAACCCTATAGCCTCATAATCCCTCAATGCTCAACCCTCAACCCTCAACCCTTAAACCCCAATCCCTCAACCCCTATACCCTCTTAATCCGTCAACCCTTAAACCCTAATCCCTCAACCCCTATATCCTCTTAATCCCTCAACCCTTAAATCATAATCCCTAAACCCTTAAAACCTAATCCCTCAATCCTCAATCCTCAACCCTTAAATCCTAATCCCTATACCCTCTCAATCCCTCAACCCTCAACCCTTAAACCCTAATCCCTCAATCCCTATACCCTCTTAACCCATCAACCCTTAAACCATAATCCCTCAACCCCTATACCCTCTTAATCCCTCAACCCTCAACCCTCAACCCTTAAAATCTAATCCCTCAACCCCCATACCCTCTTAATCCCTCAACCCCTCAACCCTTAAACCTTAAGACTTAATCCATCAACCCCCATACCCTCT
>CM021100.1:25719454-25961665 GCA_007115665.2 Sequoiadendron giganteum
CCTCTACCCTCTACCACCAATCCTCTACCCTCTACCCTCAACCCTAATCTCCCAACCCTTAAACCCACTTCGTAAAATCTCTACCCTAATCCCTCAGCCCTCTTGACCCTTAAACCCTCAACCCTTAAACCCTTAAACACTCAACCCTAAACCCTCGACCCTCAACCCTAACCCCTTAAACCCTAAACTATTAAACCCTTTACCCTCTACCCTCTACCCTCTAACCTCTACCATCAACCCAATACTCTCTACCCTAAACCCTAATCCCTCAACCCTTAATCTCTCAACCCCTATAACCTCTACCCTATATATTGGACCCTCAACCCTAATCCCTCGACTCTATACCTTAAACCCTCAATCTTCAACCCTCAACCCTTAAATCCTCTACCCTTTACCCTATACATTAAACACTCAAACCTCAATTCTCAACCCTCAACCCTTAATCCCTCAACCCTCAATCCTTAAACCCTAAACCTTCTAGCCCTTACATTGGACCCTGAACCTAATCCTTCAACGATATACCCTCAAACCTATACCCTAAACCCTCTACCCTCAACCAAGTAAACCCTTAACCCTAAACCCTTAAGCCCAAACCCTTCAACCATAAACGCTTAAACCTTAAACCTTCTACCCTATACCCTCAACCAAATACCCTCTACCATCAAACCTATTCCATCAAGCCTCAAACCTTAAACCCTAATACCCTAGAAACCATCAACCCTATAGGTCCTCCACCCTAATCTCTCAACACTATACCCTCAAACCCTATCACTTTCTCTCTATCTATACATCTTGCCTCTCCCTCCTTCCCTCCCTCCCACCCTCTCTAATTGTCTCTATCTTCTGTCTCCCTCTTTCTGTGTACCTCTTATTCAATCAATCCCTACCACCCTATCTCACTCCCTCTATCCATCTCTCTTTATGTCCCTCCCACTCCATCCCTCTCTCCCACTACCTCTCTCTCATGTCTCTTCCTCCCACCCCCTCTCTCTCTAAGGTCTCTCCCTCTAGCAACCTACCTAGGTAACTCTCTCTTTGTCTCTCTCCCCTCTCTCTATCTATCCCTGAAACACTACCTAGATAAGTCCCTCTCACTCCACCCCCCTCTTTCTCTACCTCTATCAGGTCACTCCCTCTCACACCCTCTCCCTCTCTCAGGTCTCTCACTAACACTCCCTCTCTCTCACACTCCATATCTCTCACACTCCCTCTCACTACCTATCTCTCAAGTCTCTCCCTCTCACCCCCCTCACACTCTCAAGTCTCTCCCTTTCACACCCTACCTACATAACCCTTTCTTTCTCTTTGTCTCTCTCTCTCTCCCTCTCCCTCAATTCTATCTCTCCCACCCCCCTCTCTCTCTCCCTTTCCCTCAATTCTCTCTCTCTGACGCCCCCTCTCTCTCTCCCTCCCTCTATCCCTCCCACCCTACCTAGCTAAGTCCCCCTCAATCCAACCCCTTATCTCCCACTCCCTCTCTCTTAAACTCTCACTTCCACCCCCTTTCCATCTCTCTAGACTCTCTCTAAATTCTCCCTTCGTCTAAAGACATACATAAATGCATACATACAAGCATAATACATATGTACATATAATCTTACATCCATACAAGCATACATACATACACGTACATAAAAATATATCAACATACATTAATATATTAGCATTTAAGATAAAGTAAGGCATAATGCGAGCGCGTTATAATGCGCTCGCGTTATGTGCTAGTAGACATGTTCCCCACATAAGCAAAAACCATGTCAAAAGTGAGATATAATGTGAGCACGTTATAATGCGCCCGTGTTATATCTTGCTTTGGGAATTACCAAAATTTAAGCTTGGTATTTGCCTTGGAATACCAACCCAAAGGCTTGGAGGGCATTCCCAATGACCAGAGACGTGTTTTTAAAAAATCCACCATATTTCTCATGATCGAGTTCATGCTCACCATCAGGATTGCACTTGGTTCAATATCGAAAAAAATCGAGCACATGGGTAATGTTGGGTTATCTCTTAGCTATCCAACGATATAATTTTTTTCACTTTTTGAAAATGTTGTCTTTCATCCATAATTTATTTTTTGTATGTCTTTTTTTTGCCAAAAAGAAGTGTTTGGTATTTTTTTCATTATTAATTAACCGTTCATCAATTTTTCAAATAAATTACATTTTTAGAAACTAGATTCCATACTACAAAATCAAAAAATTAAAGAAAAAACAAATTAATTAGTTTCCAAAATTTGTAGGGGTAGCATGACCAAAATTCTATTTTCAGGATATGTCCACTTCACAAATTAGTAAAAAATCAAATATTCATTAAAAAATTATAAGAAAAATTGTGCATCAACTACATACTGTTAGCTAACTTCTGACCATTGCGATTTTAAAAATACTAAAAAAAAGTTCACCGTATGAGGGTCATACAAGAGTTGCTATGTTATGTTTTTCTGACCAAAAAAACACCAATTTTTGTACGTCCCTCATTTGAACCCCTTAATATCAATCATTTTCAAAATAAATTAGTTGTTTAGAAAGTAGACTCAGAGCACTTGAATCCTTCTTTTTGTTCCATCTCAAAATTTTGAGTCTAAGTATCCTCAATTTCATATCCAAGGTCAGTATTTCTTGATTTCGGAAAAAAGTTGTCCACTTAAGTCCCCTTTTTGGGAACCATCTTGGTGCACTTACCCCCTTATCCTCCATTATTGCAACCAAAAATAGTATTCAAGGGGAATCCAAATTACATTGATGATGATAATTAATGTCTTTTTGATCAAGATGAGTATGATATAGATCCCCTTGATGCTATTATAACTAGCAAGCTTTCCCCAACCATCTTCCAAAATCTAATCACTCTTCTGAGCTATCCTATCGTACCTTCATCCACATTTGCTAGGAATCCTTATGCTACCATTGACAAGTGATATCCATTATCTTCCCCATCCACATTTCCATCCCACCCTTCATCCACATCTCTCTCTTATCCACCCCCACATATCCCTCTCATCCCATGTCCACAACTACATCTTCTCCCCTATCCATATCTTGACCTCCCTCTTTGCACAACATCCGTATCACTTTTACCCCTAGTCCAAATCCTCCATATCATTATCCTCCAATTCATGATCCTAATCCTCCATCCACATCCTCCTATCATAATCCACCATCCCAATCTTCCCACCTTAATCCACCATTTAAAACTTTCTACCTTAATTCCCCATCCACTTTCTCCAACATCAATCCTCCATCTACATATTTCTATACTAATCCACCATCCATATCCTCCTATGTCACCCCATCTTCCACTCCATCATATCATAATCCTCCCTCCAATCCATCATACCTTTGTCCTCCATATAATCCCAATCCATGATCTCATTGTTATCCAAACCCGATCCATAATCCTAACGCTCCACTCCATGATCCTAATCCACCATCCATATTCTCCTATGTCACTCCATCTTCCACTCCATCATATCCTAATCCTCCCTCCAATCCATCCTACCTAAATCCTCCATCGAATCTTGATCCCCTCACAAATCCTAATCCCCCACCTACTCTTGGTCCTCCATCCAATCCCATCCACCCATCTAATCCTAATCCACCAATCCATACTCCTAGTCCACCCATTCATAATCCTTCATCTATTCCCAACCAATCTAAGCCTAAAATACACAAGTATCTCCTTCCAGAGGTCATCCAAGGACTCATAACAAAGAAGACATCCCCAAATCCACATATTGATGTCGTAGAGCCATCCCATCCCACTCCATCATGCATGGTCATTAGTGATGAGACACTTCTTCATCCGACACCTATCATTCCAGTTCCCACTGCTAACATTACCCAAACCAATGAACCCATCAAAGACACCCAAATCCAATCCACTTCTCCTACTCCTAGTATTACTAAAATCCACTCCCATGAACTTCATGAACCTTCCATCCTTCCATCTCCCCCATTTGAGGAGTCCATTCAACACTCCTCCATCATCATGCCACCCACACAAGAGGATTCATGCCAAGAGCTTGATCCAAAGCATACCAACAAATCCCATCATCCACATCAAGATCCTACCATCTCATCCACTCCATCTCAATATCATATCACCTCATCCACTCCATCCCACGATCCCTCTTATGGTTCCTTATCATATCCTCCTGCAAATGAGGACCCTATCATCTCATCCACACCATCCCAAGATCCTTATCAGGACCCCTTATCACTCGTCCCTCCAAATCATGATCATACCATCCCAATTACTCCATCTCATGATCCTTTATCATCCTCCATCCAAGCTATCCCAACCCCACTTTTATATCCCCTTGGTACTCTTTCATTCATCTATGGTGGTTTCCTTGTAGAAGAAGAAAAAATCATATACAACACCATCCTTCCTCCTCCACCTAATAATAGAGTCGCATCATGTCTCTAGAATAATAAGCATCTTACCATAAGCTGAATGCTCAAGACCATGAACTATCAGGGAAAAGGTTTAGGCCTTCAAGAGAAAGGTACTTTAGAGCCCATCCATGTCAAAGAAAATCCACATGCACAAGGTCTTGGATATATGTCTCAAGACTCACAATGCAAAAATATTGGTACAACCTTTGTACATCCTCAATGAGCCTCTTCCAAAAGAATAATAAGCTTCACCCATCACTCCAATAAACCATTTGTAACCATCCCCCCTCCTCCATCATATCATCTAAAAACAACCATCCATATTCCTCCTTCATCGTCCAAATCCATTTTGGGTCCTTATGTCCCTTCATCCCCCGTCACCCATCCTTCATCTACTACATCTATTTTGGGTCCCTATGTCCCTCCATCCACCATCACATATCCTCCATATACTATGTCCATTTTAGGACCGTATATCCTCAATCACCTATCCATACCACCCATCATAAGAATCCCACTCTCATATTTCCTAATCAGGATCAAAAAAGGCACATACCTACACATCCTCCATCCACACATCATCTCCAGGATCAAGTTGAGTTTCTATGTTCTAAAAATTGTCTGGTTGCTTTAGTTGGTGTTCGTGGAGGAATATGATGTGATTCTACTAATCTAAATTGTTTTTGGATCTTCAGTGGTGATTCGTGGATGTTTCTAGATCACGATCTAGCTATGTTGTTGGTTTGCATTGTTTGTTGTGCTTGCGATTGGTGATTTTCCTTTTGGGAGTTCATGTTTTCCTATTCTTGGGTGATAGGTTGATTGTAACGTGTTGTGGATCTTCAAGGATAATTTTTTTAGGTGTTTCATGTTCGAGGCATGTTGTTTTGGGTCCCTACTATGTTTGGGCTGACCTTGGTTGATGCGCATTGATAATTTCTTATGGATTTGGGCCGATAGTTTGTACACTATTTATATATTGTTGGGGGGACATGTAGTTGATGTTATCCTTGGATACAGATATATAAGATCGATTATTTTGAGGAGATTGATAATGAAAAAGGAAGCAGGAAGATATATTTGCAAGATGTGTGAAGTTTTATGTGCGAACAATGTTCTAATTTTTTGAAGGTAGAGATGAAGTGTGAAGAACAATAGTCATGAAGCATGGTAATGAGGTGTCGTGATCCGGTAAGATCAGTAGAGCAAAGAAATATTGAAGCAGAAGGAAGAATCGATGAAAGATTGTTATTATATGAATTGTTTTTAATTCCTGGCCTATGGCCTAGCATCTGTAAAGCTCGAGTGGCATATGTAATGTGTTTTGAGATCATAATAGAATGAGAAGTGAACTTTGAAGGATGGGTTTTTCCCTTTGAGGGTTTTCCCAAGATAGCTCTTGTTTCATGTGTTCTTGCATATCCATTATCTGTATGTTGATTATCTACTAGCTTCTGCTGCATATCTATAAGATCTGAGTGTTATTTGTGTTAAGTTGTGAGGTTGGACAATCCCTCACTAGACCCTCCTACCTTTGGTCTGCATCACCATTGCTATTAAAAGCACTTTGGATGCTAAAGTAAAAATTTATAAGTCCAAACATCCACATGAAACTAAATCTCCCCATGTCCCCTTAAAAGGAAATGTTGAAGAAAATAAAAATCAAATATAAAATCCAAATCAAACCCACAGGCCACAAAGGCCCATCAAAGAAAAAAACAAAACCATGTGGATCCCAAAGAAAAAAGATGCAGTGAATTCAACTGAAAAATCCCTAATGACATCCAAATTCATTAATGAAAAAACTAATCATCCACATCCTCCATCTCCTAAATCTATTTTGGGTCCCTATGTCCCAAAATTCACTATCTTGACTCCTCCATCATCCCTACATTCCAATAACCCTCCCATCATTTCACATCACCAACCATTTAAGCCAATGTTGGTCCTGAAAAAATTCCCCCATCAAGCATCTACCTCATCATTCCATTCATACACTCTCCAAAATCCCACCCATTATCCCACATCTCTCCCCCATTCGATCCATTTGTCCCAATAAGGTTGTACCAACATCCAATAGTCACTTCTAACATGGGATCTTATTACCTCGTATAGAACTTGATGTCATAGTCATTCATTCATCCCCTTATTACATATCTTCCAAATCCATTTATCCACATCCCTATTATCATTTGTCTCCATCCACACACTTTCCAAAAAGAAAAAAATATCAAAGAGAAAAATTCGTCCAATGGTGAAAACTTGGCAAACAAGCGCTTTGGATAGGTACCATGATGAAAACCTAGTAAACAGGAATCATGTCTAAATCCATCATCCATTTTCTTTCCAAACTTGGGGGAAACTCCATTCTATACATCCCTTTTATTTATCCCCTCCATCCTACCCATTATATCCCCTTTACCTCAGTCCATCCATCTTTCTTGTGACCTTGATAAATCTAGGGGCACCTATATATATGTTCTTTGGACACCTCTTGGCATAGATTCCATTCATCCATATACTATCATATTCCTTGTCCACCCATCATGCTATCATCCATTTATCTTCATTATCCATGCATATTATCCACATCCATCTCTCTCCCTTATCCATCCAAAAATCCTTTCCATCTCCCCATCCTTATCTCTATATCCATTTATCTCCATCCTCCTTCCATATCATAATCCCTTGTCATTGATATCTAGCTATAGGCTACCCCCATGCAATCCAATTCCATCCATCTTAGTATCCTCGCTCCCACCTCTTTCAAACATATTTCCAATCTCCTATCACTTTTCATCACTCATCTATCCATCGTATCATCCTTCCAATTCATCTTTCAATGACTTGGTTAACTATCCCATTTTTGAGATTCATACGATCAACATCCCCCTATCCACAAGTTATATCTTGTATCATCACATCTCCTTCATCCTTGTATCTACTTATCATGGTAATATCATAATCCCTTATCCATTGGTTGTCATCAATATTTTATCAAACTACGTTGCCTCTGCACTTTCACATAGGCAAGGGTGATCAGTTGATCAACCCCCAAGGCTTTGGTCTATCCTTTTCTGTCAGGCCTTATCATCCATCTGAGTCTCCATCATCCTATTTTCAATTTTATCCATGGTCAGTTGTCAGTCTTTTATCAAACTACAAGGGCTTTGTGCTTTCATGTAGGCAAGGCTAATCTTCGATCAACTCCTGAGCCCCTAGGTCTATCCTTGGGGTGTGTCTTTGTCCTATGCCATGCCATCAAGTATGTCCCTATCCATCTAGTTCCTAACAATCAAATCCACTAGCTTCATGAGGTTCAATCCATTTTGAGTATCTTGAGTTATTTCGATCAAACAATCTACCCCCATCCCTCTTTGGTCTTAGTAGGATGTATCCTTCCTCAAATCAGACCACATCAATCTCATCTACCCATTGGTCCAATGGAAAAGGATATTTGAAATTTATTGTGATTTTTAGTGCTCTTTCATTTTTTTAATATTTTACGCTTCCTATCATACCTACTCGGGGTTTCCACGATCCATCATATCATGGTGCACTTTGGTTGGTAGACATAGGGGCATCTCTTGGTTCTCTATGTGATTATTTTTTCTTGGTTGTCCCACATCGTACCCGCCAAGATCCTTGCGGTCTTGTGTTATGTTGGGGCATCCTTTGTGTTTGTGGTTTTCCAGCATTGGCCTACCAAATCCCATGCGACTTTGGGATGTTGGACTAACCTTTTGTTTGTTAAGTCAATCCTATGCATGCAATAATGCATCACCTTGGTTCTTCATACCCTGGTGCATAATATCTCATGATATATCAAATTAAGTGCTCATTACATGGCAACATAATGCATAACAATTAACTTGCCTAATTTGGTTACTATCCATTCATCCTTCATCACTCCCCCTCATCTATCTATCCTATCTATTTTCATCACTCCGCTATCTTCATCCTCATCATTTCATCATCTCTTTAATCTTCTAAGGATTTTATAGATTTTTTATTCTAATCATCTTTTCTTCATCCTCATCATTTCATCATCTCTTCAATCTTCTTCGGATAATATAGATTTGTTATTCTAAGCATATTTTCCTCCATCATCTTCATTCCTTTCAACAATCTCACATCCCAATCTAACCCTAATCCATTCAATCTAGCACAAATCATCCAATAACATCTTTGGTCTTGGCCATAGTCTTGCTACAAGCCTTGACACCCTCATCATCATCATCAGGATGTATCCTTCCCTCATCAACACCACTCCCATCATCATAATCATCGAGATGTATCCTTCTCTATCCTTTTGTGTTGTTTTGGGATGTATTTTTCCCTCATCAACAACACTCCCATCATCATCATCATCAAGATGTATCCTTCCCTCATCAAAAATACTCTCATCATTATCATCATAGGGATGTATCCTTCCCTATCCTTATGTTTTTTTTGGATATATTTTTCCCTCATTAACAACACTCCATCCATCATCAATCCATCTTGTCTTGTAGCTTGACCAAGGCAACATCATATTTATACTTGAATCCATTTGTGCTTGCTTACTTCTCATCTTCTCCTTTCATTATCTCTTCCTCCTCCCATCCCATATCCTATACACCACTTTGCATCATCTTCCCCATATACCCTTGCATTATCTCATCCATTTCGAGAGCACACCCATGTTCTCTTGAACCTGCATGTCCTCTTGAGGGGACATCCTCAACCCCTAATATTCATCTTCACTACCTTCATCTTTCCTCCTAGTCACTCCTTTGAATGACTAGGACATCTTCCCTAATCCAACCATCTTCTTATTGGTGCTATCTTTTAATATTCTTTGAAATGATGCTACTTCATAACACCATCTCAAAGAGGGGAAAAATGTAGACACCTAAATTTCGCCACTTACATTTGGTCAAATTTATCTCTTTTTGTCTAAATATCCTCTTATCTACATTAATTAAATAATGTTTCAATTATTTAATTAATACTCCTAAAGTCCTCTAAATCCATAAGGTATTTAATTAAATAATTAAATACTTTACCGCTATCCCTTTCCTCCAAAAATTAAATAAATAATCTATTTATTTAATAACCTCATGTCCCATCGTCCATAATACACTGCTAATCTTAATACGCCTTGCTTAATCCTTGATTAGAGAGGTGTCACATCCTCCATAAAATGCAAGTGGGCTCTTAATCTCTCTTAACCACCTAACCTTCCTCTAATCATCCATTAATTAGCCTAATCCAACCCATGGTTAACCCCTAATAAATACTACCCACATCCAAATGGGATTTTTAATTCCATTTTATTCTTCCAACACCCCTCATGGAATTTTTAATTCCATTTGCAATCAACATGTCCCTAAGGAGTTTTTAATTCCTTTTATCATTCCCATTCACATTAAAAAATAATTTTTAATTCCTTTGGTCAACTCTTGATCTTAACCCTTGATCTCTTGTCCTCTTTCAATCTCCATCATCCATTTCCTTCTCACTTGCTAAATGACTAACACAACCATTTTTGCATTAAACTATATTCTACCACTTTCTAACTCATGCAACTAAGTTCTCTCATCCAACATCCATAGCCAAATCCATCACCCTTACATCCAAGTCAAGCAAGCACAAGTCGTTATGCTATCGAAATCGACATAGAGCACACAAATCAATATCAACAAGGGCCAACAAAGCAATCAAGCTCAAACAAGATAAAATTGGTTTTATTGTCATTTTATGTTTGAGTTTCATCTTCAGCCCAATCTTGAGTGTTGGCTTTAGTTTTTCTATTTTTTATTTAGTTTTATTTGCATTTTAGGGTAAGAAAACATCACACACATTATTATTATGAGAACTATTACTTGCAGGATCTCCAAGAATCCTCCTATTTCTCCTTGTATTTGATGAGAAATTGACTTCAATCCGACAAGGATATCAGATATTAGTGGTAATTTTTAGTTGTGTTCTTTATCATTCATTTTTTGTTTATTTGACTCTACACCCACAAGAGCACACAACATATATCACTATCATTAGAGCCATTGTGGAGGTGGAAACACCAAAACCGGGGTTTAACCATGGAAAAAACCTATATGACACAACCCTTCTCCCCTTGTCCATCTTACATGTTACAGGTTTAAAGTTGATTGAAGTGGATTTGAGATCTAAAGGCTTCAAAACCATAGTTCATACATTCATGTACCTATTATCAACAAATTAGGGCAAGTTGATTATTTTGACTCTTCCAAACTTTGGATATGTTCTTTCATAGTTTGAGACTTTCATATTTTTTTGTACTTGTACCAAATATAAAACCTTAGAATTCAACATCTTTGGAATATGCTACTAAATGCTCCTATATTGCTAGTTCAATGCCAAATTTGAATGCTAGGTTCTTCTTTGTCTGTAATCTCCAGATATAATTTTTTCTTCTATCTTTCTATTCTAAATTTTCCAAATTTTGTAATAGTTTTTCACTTTAGTCTTAATTCACCTAGTTAACTACATCTTCTAATGAACCATAACATCTCATAATCAAACAAAAAGGGACCAAAACCCTGACCAACCTGTTCAACTCTCCCTTGCGTTAAACAACCAAATAATGTGTCTTGATTACTTTTGTATCCCTCAATGTTTACAGTGGAATGTGTGATTTAGGTTATGGTGTTTAGCCTAGATCTAGTTTTACCATCTTACACAATGCAATAAATCAAAAAGGAGAATAGAATTTCCAACAAAACTATCTCAAAGGTTTAATTTTCTACAAATTCAAGTACATACCTTGAAGAATCTTGATTAAAATAATGAAATTCCCTATGATTTTATTTTTATTTAGAATGTAAAAAGGGGTTTTCTAGTACTAGTAAGTAAACAAAAATATTAACATGCAAGTGAAATTCAAAACCCTATCTTAATCTAATTTTAGGAACATAGAAAACCCTATTGAATAGATAATTGGGTGAATAAACAAGTAATTTAAGTAATCAAGATAGTTGATAAACAAGTTAAATGATTGCCAATGAGAAACTTGGATGAAAAAATAAGTAATTTAAGAATTTTAAGTGCTTTGTAGAATAAATGAGTAGGAGGGTGAAATACAAGAAGTAAAAATTTAAATGAATATGTTATCAAATCATTCCCATATGGGGATTCATCTTATACATAGACCTAGGACATATAAGTATGGATGATTTCCATTTAAGGATGACTAGTTGAAATATTACAACTTGGGAAAATAAAATAAATTTAAATGGGTTGGATAAAGATGCAGCCTTACCAATCTCCATGGAATACATAAAGCTAGTACTGGAATGCATAAATAATTATGATCCAAATGAGAGACAAGTAATTTTAGGAGGAATAATATTTATATAATTAAGTGTTGATGGTCTTAGGATCACCTTCAACATCCCATTCTATACCAAACTATCATTTGTCGAAAAGAAGGAGGTTGAATTTTTTTTTAGCAATTCAATAGAAAAGTGTAAGAGAATAATTAACATTAAGAGGATGGAGAATCCAAAGAAATCACTTTAAAATATGTCTAAGGTGTTGTATAGTAGTGATTTTCACAATGATATTAGGAATATGGTGATGTTGTTAAGCCAAGTTGTTGGAGACCCCATTAGTTCCACTTTTGCACCTTGGATGTATGCTTTTGTACAGTAGATTCTTGTAGGACAAAGCATGATGCATTAGTATAAAATTATTTGTGATAACTTACCTAAGAATATTACCACCTTTGAGGTAACTCAAAAATTATTCATGAATTCTTATTTGTTCTATTATTTTGTTGGAATATCATATTTTTCTTCATTAGATACATTAGGCACCTTAGGTACAAGGCTAGGGAAAAATTTGGTATATCACTATTATCCTTAGATAGAACATAAGGAGTTGATCAAACATTGTAGGAGGGTAAATGATTCTTTCTTCATGTGGTTAGTCAAAACCATGGAAGGCGACAAGGAAAAAAAATAATTTATGGACATAGAAGGTGTCATAGATAGCAAGGGAAGTTGGTATATCCAGTTCCCAAAATTAACATACATAAGAATGAAAGAATTTTTTGTTAAACCAGTCAAATTACCCATATTTCCAATAAAAATAATGAATTTTCTTAAAATTTCAAGGAAATTATTAAAATCTCATAGAATATTGGATTCTAAACACATGGATAGGGTAAAAATCTCTATTTCTATCAAATGTTAAGTTTTGCATGGCCTCAATTATGCCAAAATAATCATAGATAAAATTACAATTGCACAATTTGTAACTTTATGATGATGTAAGGCATAAATATGATCCTTTTTGGAGGATGGAGTATGTATATATTCCTCATATAGAAGAAGTTTGGTTAGATTTCCCAGATGACCATGAGCTAAGAAAAATGTCATAATAAAGGCTCATAGTGAAGAAAATAAGGAATATGGGTATACATTTAGTACCACAATAAGTAAAGGACGATGAAAATGTATTACATTCAAATTATGAAATGAACAAGGTTTTTAATGAATGTTTCAAGTGATAATTGGTCCAAGAAAGAAGTTTCCACAATCAAAAAATTAACACAACATACCTTTGACAACAGCATTGATTTATTTAACCATCACATCAAGGCCTTAAAGGAAAGATGGGTAGACATAACATATAGTAAAGATAATTTCAAGAATAGGAAAGAAAATTATGATATAAAGATAATTATTTTGATGATTTCCTAGTTAAGAAGAAAAGAGTATAAGAAGCCAAGGTATCTCAACATGGAAAAGGACCCAATGAATAAATCCCTTTAGCTAAAGGAGTGACTATGGAAACTATTCTTGAAGGTACAAATTCTACTACCTCTCAATCATTAAATTCCATACCAATTGACACATTAAGTGCATTGGGACCCATGCCTACCTCTCTTCCTCAAGTACATGTTATAGATCCAATAACAAATTGGACAATGCAAAGGTTACCATCCATCTATAAGTAAATAGAGGAGAAATACAAGGGTAAACAACTGGTGATAGTAACTGTGAACCCCTAAACCTACAAATGCACAATAACAACAAAGCACATTAATTTGTTAGTTCAAATGCATGTACACAAGAGTGAGAGATTCCCCATGAAATCCATCTATTTAAACTAAAATTAGGAACAAAGATGAAGAACACAACATAAGAAATGGAATTAAATCCTAATCAAGTTAATAGAATGATGATCCCATGGGGGAATAGGTTCCAATGAAGTGTTGCAATTGGCCCTTTCCCAATTCCTAAGTTGAAAGTGAGTTGATCTAGAAATGGTCAAATCTCCGAAGAGATTTGAGCATAACCTTGGTGCAAATGTGAAAATTAGGTGAATGCTTGGATGGAATGAGCAAAATTAGTTCTGAATTGAAGAGAGTAACTTTGCATGAAGATTGTGGATGAGAAGTGAGGAGAGGAGTCTCCAATTTATAGACTTCTAATTGGAAGAGGTGAGCAAGATTGAGCAATGTGGGACAAAAGATAATCCAATGGCATTGTGCCACTTGTCCACATGTGATTGGATGAGGAATGAGCACATTTTGGCCAATGTGCATGATAAATGCATAAATTTGAATTTTGAAATATTGAAATGACAAGGTGGATGAAAAGTCAAATGGAGTAATGACCACTTGGCTCACTGTAAAGGACATGTAAGATGTCTTAAATGCCTTGTTGGAAGGACCAAGTCCACTTGGCCTTTTGAATTCAAATGAGAGAATATTCCCTTTTGATGCTTTCTGAGGGAGAATAGATGAATTAATAAATAAAAGTATTTGATTTATTGTGCAAGTTGAATTCTCTAGAGAAATTTAGTGAAAGGGATTAAGTTAATCCTGGTTTTGATTAATTTAATGAAGAATTAGATGATGTGACAATTTAGACTTAGATTTATAAATTGATTTAAGTCCAGAATTGAGAGGAAATGATTTATTAAATAAATAATTTGATTTATTTAATCAAGAAGGAACATGTTAGATTAAATCAAATAAGGTTTAATTTATTTAATTTAATGAGAGGACTTTAGAGAATTTAATCAAATAAAATGATTTATTTAATTAAGCAGATGTGTAAGGTTAATTAATTTAATTAATTTAACCAGAGGAGGTGATAGACTTAATCCAATAAATAATGATATATTAAATTAAGAGATAGGACATGATGAAATGTTGAGGGTGCAATTTAAGAGGAAATGTTGTTAGTAATCAGGATCAATTGTGCCAAAATGAACTTGTACATTTTCCATGTCTACATTTTGCCCCTCTTTGAAGCAATGTACTTGTTGCATTGATTCAAAGAATAAATTGCTGTGATCAAAGGTCTAGGATTTTCTCAATTTTTTTCAGATGCCCCACTGCTGCCCCAGCGGAGCGATATTGGTGGATATTGCCCCCTCGAGAGATCGGATGAAAAATTTGATTTTTTGGATGATCTCGCGAAAAAGATGACAAGGTGCCCGATAGGCCAGAAATGCCCCAGAATGCCAGAAAATGCATTAAACTGCCAAAAGGGATGCAAAATGACCCTCGGTTGGGTGAAAATAGGATTGAGGGACCGAAACCCTAATTTTCAAGCTTATATAGACCTCGAGGGGTCACTTTCAATGCATTTGCAATTTTAGCCTTTAGGAAATTTCACTCTTTGAGCTCTGAGTCTTGGTTGAAATGGCGCAACGACAGCTTCCCAGACATGTGTCAAAGAGAGTATGAGTGCACCAACAGCCAGTTGGCGCAGGACCCGTGGTATGTACCCCTATCCAACTTTTATGTTTTTTGTTTTACGTGCATTAAATAGGGTCGAGGTGTCATATAAGTGGCGCGGCGCCACTGAAAATGTTTTATCGGTGTCACGCGGTCTTGTATGGCACTGCATATGTGAAGTGCACCACGTGCTTTAGTTTTGACATTAGGGTTCTACCGGTCAAAGTCTGCTGCAAATGCATATTCCGCCGCACAACGCAATTTAGGAAAACTAGGGTTTGCCATACACTGGACCACATATGCGAATAGCGCCATGTGGGCCATTTTGAAACTGTGAGAGATGCAAACCTTACCACTATGACATAGTTTGGGATTTTACAAACTGCATCGCACCTGCAAACAATGTCACATTTGTTGTTTTGGGTGAAAAAGAAAGCGCGAGACGTAGAAGGTTTATTTTTTTCTGACGCGATGGCCTTGCTTGTGCAGGAGGAGCTTGATGTACTTTATTCGTAGGAGCATAGATGACCAGTACTTAGTAGATTGCAGGATGATGGCCTTGGTTGAGTGATGGCACAATGAGACCTCATCCTTCCATCTTCCTACTAGTGAGGCTACCATTACCCTTGAGGATGTATGGCGCATCCTTTGATTACCCATTCACCGACCCCGAGTTATCTATGATCCGAACGCCGGCCGAGATGCTTGGTACGGGGTTATGGAGCTTGATGAGATTGACTTTGCTAGTGGTCAGATTGATTTAGAGAGATATCATGGTAACATGCCTGCTTATAGATTGATTATTTCTACCATCATCTCAGGCCTTGTGGTACCCAATCGGCGGGGCTGATATTTTAGTCCAAGATGGGGATTGGTATGGGATTAGATGGTTCACCATAGGGTGTGCTTTTCTTGGGGACTAGTATTACTGGCATTCCTCTACAAGGATCTTCATGAGTTTGCCTACCTGGGCAGTAGGTCGCTTGGGGCCGAAGTCACCCTACTACACATCTAGCATGGGAGAGGATCCTAGTGCTTCATCCAGATGTTACACTAGTTCTCCTCGAGACAGATGATCCTCTTATTTGGCAGTATGGTGGGGCAGAGATTCATTTTACCCACACCGGCATAGGTGGTCTTGTGCACTAGCGGTGAGTTCTCGATGAGATGAGAGAGTTCATCTGGAGACCCTGGATGGGCATTGGCCCATGGTTCAATGATGTTGATCAGTTGTTTTATGCCAGACATGATATATGGATGCAGGGTCGAGAGCACACCATGATTGAGAGGTATCTTCCTGATAGGGTTGCCTGATAGTTTGGGGAGGTATAGGACCGGCCCAATGACCAATACATGGCCATCTTTGCTTGCACTACCAGAGAGACAGCATTAGGTTAGCCCATTCATGCAGCTAAGGTGGTGTCCTCATTCAGGTAGTTGGTGGCCCAACCATGGCCATATGATTAGGGGCCGATAGATGCGAGAGTCACTCCAGCTTACATGGCATGGATCAGGTCTCCACTCAGATTGATAGTTATGGGTGTGGCTGCCCCACGATGTAGACCTATGGGCTAGAGAAATAGCTAAGGATGGGGCAAAGGAGGAGGTGGGCCACCTCCTCATCAGACACCTCCTAGGGATCCAACACAACAGTCACCTCCCCGAGTAGGAGATCAGGATGGTCAGCCGCGGGTAGGTCCTCAACAACAACTAGTAGCACAGTTAGCAGGATAGCCAGTGGGTCAGCTAGATCCCCAAGATATATTGATTCAGTAGCTATAGGGTCAGGTACAGGTTTTGGTAGCAGAGTGAGATGAGGCACAACAACAGGTTGTTGTTATTACCGCTGAGAGGGACCAGGCATGATCTGAGAGGGATTAGGAGATTGGTCAACATTGACAATGAGAGAGTACAACTTCTACCTCCCGGAGCCAATCAATTGACATTCGGGAGTACAGGGATGCCATCAGAGAGGCCGAGTACTATCGACAGCACTACCAACAAGTAGTGCCATTAGCAGACAGAGTGGCTGATTTCTCTCAGCAGACAGGGAAGCGAACGACAAAGGCTCATGGTGAGAGATAGGATGGGGAGGGCAGCAGCCAGTAGGGCTAGCCCTTTTGATCACCTGATAGTTTGTTCCATTTTTGATATACGGGCTGCAGTATTTTGGCCTTATTGTACCATGTATTCGATGTACACTTGATTCGATTTGTATCATAACAGTAATTTTGATGATATATATGAGATGATTCGCCCCTTTTATGATATGTATGGTGCACATGTATGATATGCAGATGTATAATATGCAAATGTATGATGCTATAAGATGTTTTTATTCTTATGCTTATGTGATGTGATGTATGTAATGGATGCATTTATTTTTGTATATTTTTCGTGTTTTAATGATGTAATGCATGTTAATGATGGTGATAGATGCAAATGATAATGGATGCAAATAATCATGTATGATGTAATGTTGTCTTAAGATAAAAAATTTATAATGTCGTGATACAATGTGTCCTAATGCTAATGATCATGTGGATGCAGGATGTATGCATGGGCGATGCTTTGATTATTGTTATGATACCATGTTAGTGTGGGAAGAAGATAGAAGAATTGCAAAGTTAATGAGTTAGTTAGAAATGTGATGGCGATTTGCATTGCTAGGAATTGGGATTTTCAAAGGGTCAATTGCGTTATGTTTGATAACACACATAGGTACAATGCATCGAGGTATAAAGGACCAGGATGGCATGGTACCTAGTGTGATGGAATTTGACTCGACAATCAGATAGGAGTACTCTTGTTCACACTTAACATACATACTTCATTCAAGATGTAGTTCAGACATTCTAAATATCTCAGGCCAAAACACAAGAAAGAAAGCTTTCCTATGTGGTCAACAAGATACCTAAAATATCCTCCCTACAAACCAAAAAAAACATGCATGACTAAGTTATTTTACAAGGGTATCCTACAAACGCAACAGATAAAAAAGATAATGATCTTTGCCCCCATTCCTTTCTCTCTAAACCTGTTTTGTTTAGGCATCATCGAGAGGTCCTTGGAATGTGCACAAAATAAGATAAGTCAAAAAGACCAAATAAAATAAAACAAACTATAGACATGGAAAATGTACATTTTTGGTTTGGCACACTTGATCCTGATCGCTAAAATCATTTCCTCTGAAATCACACTCTCAGAATTTCATCGTAATTCTATCCCTTAATCTAATGAATCGTCATTTATCTGATTAAGTCTATCACCTCCTTTGATTAAATTAATCAATTTAATTTAATTAACCTTACATTTCTGTTTAATTAAATAAATCATTTTATTTGATTAAATTCTCTAAAGTCCTCTTATTAAATTAAATAAATTAAACCTTATTTAATCTAATACTTCCCTCAGTTAAATAAATCAAATCATTTATTTAATAAACATTTCCTCTCAATTCTTGACTTAAATCAATTCACAAAATTAAGTCTAAATTGTCACATCTCCTAATTCCTCATTAAATTAATCAAATCTTTGATTAAGTTAATCTTTCTCACTAAAATCCTCTAGAGAATGCAACTTGCACAATAAGTCAATTACTTTGATTTATTTAATTCTCTATTTTCCCTCACAAAGCATCAAAAGGGAATATTCCCTCATTTGAATTCAAAAAGGTCAAGTGGACTTGGTCCTTCCAACAAGGCATTCAATGCCTCTTACATGTCTTTGTGCATTGAGCCAAGTGACATTAACTCCATTTCTATTTCCCTCTTACATGTCACATTCAAAATTCAAATTTGAATCCAATGGCATTTATCATGCACATTGACTAAAATGTGCTCATTGCTCAACCATTCACATCTAGACAAGTGGCACTTGGCCATTGGATGTTGAATGATCCCACATTCATCCAAATCCCTCATCCTTCCACTTTGGGAATCTATAAATAAGAGACTCTTCCTATCATTGAATCATCCACAACTTGAGTAAACTTATTCTACTCAACTTTATCCTCAATGCAAGATCTTAGCTAGGTTATTGCAGGTTTTCTCAAGAACTCATGTTGTTCTTCATCATCAAGTGGATCAATCATCAACAATCACACAAAGGAGTTGGGAAAGGGCCAATTGCAACACTTCATTGGCACCAACTCCCCCATGGGATCTCTAGTTTGCTCACTTAATTAGGATTTACATGCTTTTTCGTATTTTATTCTCCATTTTTTCCTATTTTAATTTTTGTAAATGGATTTCATGGGGAATCCTTGTTTTACCTTGCATATGATCTAATAACATGTTTATTTGCTTTGTTTGTACAGGTATGAAATTGGGGTTCACACAAACAAGCTAATGTTCTTCATACTGCTAGCCAAGACTAACTATTGTGGGGTACCTGATGTGTATGTCCATCATAGGAAAGCTTCATCCTAGGACATGTAGTGATCAGGGTTTTGATGGGATTGATTTGGGTGATAAGCTATTGATATTCCGAGTTGACCAACTTGCTTGCTTACTGACTTAGGCTTAAGACTCTGACGATTAGGTGTTCACTTTGGAACCTGCTAGACTTGCTTCTGACTGAATCACCAAAGGGTGAAAGTGATGACTGATTTTATTATGAGTGATGACAATCACAAGTGAAAGCAAGATGAAATGGATGCACCATTTTGGGTTTTTTCAAATGTTTTGAGGCTGTTTTTGGTATTTTCAGATTTTTCAATTTTTTTTTGTATTTTCACATTTTTTAATGTTTTTGGTATTTTCAAATATTTATGATGAATAGACTAACTTAAAGACCTATCCTAGGAGTCTCAGGAGCTGATCGATAGATTAGCCTTGCCTACGTTATACATGCAGAGACCACGTAGTTCGACTGACTACAAACTTGACTTAATGAAAAGATGGATGGGCAAATGGATTGCCAATGCGACGGACGCCAAAGGACTGACCCTAACTATCTTAGGGGATAATCAAAGATCAACCTTGCCTATGTTCAAGCTCAAAGATGAAGTAGTTTAGACAAGGTGAAAGACTGACAAGAATCAATGATGAATTTTTTTGAAGATTTTCTGATATTTAGACATGTTTTTGGATTTTAGATGATTTGGATGTTTTTTGAATTTTTGATGATCTTTTCTAAATGTTTTTGGTTTTTTCTAATGAATTTGGGAAGAGCACAAAAGATATACACAAATCCGATCCACTACCAATTTCAAGGACATGCCCCCCAGTGTTTAAGCAATAGACTACTTCGATAAAGGCAAGACAAACTGACCTTAGGAATATGCCAAGTAGTACTATGGTGGAATATGATATGGACACCAGCTCAGGCTATGGTATGGATGTGAGCGAATGGGTGTATGGAAGATAAATGGAATGTGATGGAATGGATGAGTGAGTCATGCAGATCTTGGTGGATAGAGAGTGCTTTATTTACACTTGATGCCTGTTTGCCAGGTTTTCACCAAGGTACTTTTCCAAAGCGCCACCCAAGTGGTTTTCACTAGAGGATGATTTTTTCTTTACTGTTTTCAATCCTTTTTCTATTTTTTTTGGATATTTTGTATTTTCTAATTTTTTTGTTGTTGCCAAGATGCCTGTTTGCCAGGTTTTCATCAAGGTAACCATTTTTTCAAGACTTTTTCTGATTGTTTTTATATTTTTTGTTTCTATACCTTGCAAGTGTTTAGGCATAATTTTTTTTGAGATGAGAGCTATTCATAGGCTTCTGCAGAGGCTTCTCTTCTGGTGTTGATAGTTGATATGCCCCTGATTTGTAGCTTGCGGTGATGATGAAGGGTCCCAGCGAGTTGGGCTCAAACTTTTCTTTTGTATTCGGGTTGGGCACATTCTTTTGGTTCTCTTTTAGCACAAGGTCACCAACTTGGAAGGTGCATTGCCTGATCTTCTTGTTGTAGCTCCATTTTAGGCAATTTTGGTAGACCTGTAGATGATTTAGGGCATCCATTCGCCGTTCATCTAGTAACTCTAGCTCATTTAGTCTTGTGACCCTGTATTCCTCATCTGTGATGAAATTTCGATCTCAATAGGGAGGATGGCTTTTGAGCCATAGACTAGGGAGAATGGCTTTTGATCTGTAGACCAAGGAGAATGGAGTGGCACCTATTGACATGCGGATGCTGGTGTGGTAGGCCCATAAGGCGAGGTGTAGCTGCAGATGCTAGTCATGACTAGAGTCATTGACTGTTTTCTTGAGGATTTTTAGAATGGTTTTATTGGTAGCTTCTGCTTGGCCATTGCCTTGTGGGTAATATGGGGAGGAAAAGCGGTGCTGGATTTTGAATTTTTCACACAAATCATGAACATCCTAATTTTTGAAGGGTATCCCATTATCAGAGATAATGGATTAAGGAACACTGTATCAGAAAATGAGGTAGTTCAGGATGAACTTGGATATCTATTTTCCAGTGATGTAGGTCATAGGAATTTCTTTGACCCACTTTGTGAAATATTCGGTGGCAGTGATGATGAACTTATGGCCATTGGATGAAGTGGGTGAAATTTTACCTATGAGATCGAGCCCCCATTGTGAAAAGGGCCAAGGTGTAACAATGGGATGTAACTCTTGAGCTGGTGCATGGATGAGATCTCCATGTTGCTGGCATTGTAGACACCTTCTGACGAAGTCATGTGCCTCTCTTTCCATTGTCGGCCAATAGTACCTGGTTCTCAGCAACTTCTTAGCCAAGGTCATACCACTCGAATGTGAACTGCAAGTGCCATTGTGTACCTCAGTTAGACTAGTCTTGGCCTCCTTAGATTTTAAACAACGTAGCAAGGTTCCATCGATACTTCTATGGAAGAGGGTTTCTCCTAGGATGACGAATCGTAAGGCCTTTTTGACAAAGGTTCGCTTTAGGTTCGGGGTGATGTCAGTTGGGAGGATTCCTAACCTTAGGTAGGTGTAAATGTCATGGTACCAAAAATCACTAGGACCTACAAGTTCGCATGCGTATTCTGACTCTGGTACCTCAAAATTTGGTATGAGAAGCTGCTCTACAAGGAATTTATATTTTGAGATGTTGCAATGGATATCGAGCAAGGATCCAATTGTTGCCATTGCATCAGCCACTCTGTTGTTTGCCCTCGATATTTGCTCAAAAGTGATGTCGATGAATGATTCCTTGAGGCTTTCTACCACCTTTTTGTAGGGTGCGAGCTTATCATCTTTAGTTTGATATTCACCATTGACTTGGCTAATGATAAGCTGCAAGTCTCCATAGACTTTTAATGCCATAATTCACCACTGTGCCACAATATTGAGACCTATGGTTAAAGCCTCATATTCTACAATGTTGTTCATACAGGGGAATACCAACTTATAAGACCTTGGTATACAATCTCCTTGTGGGGTAATGAAGAACACACCTGCTCCTGATCCATGTTGCATATGGGAACCATCAAAGTATAGTTTCCAGTGGTCAGCTGCACCAAGATTGAAAAGGGACTCATCTAGAAATTCTGATACGAACGGGTTGTCTGTGTAGAGGGGAGCTTCTGCTAGCTAGTCCACAATAACTTTTCCTTTGATCGCCTTTCGCTTGACATATTCAATATCATGTTCAAATAGTACCATTACCCATTTAGCCATTCTACCTGTAAGCATTGCTTTTGACAATAGATATTTTAGAGCATCTATCTTGGTGATTAGCTTAATTTGATGAGCTAGCATGTAGTGTTTGAATTTCTGGGTTGCAAATACCAGTGCCATGCAAGCCTTTTCTATTGATGTGTAATTGAGCTCATGCCCTACCATTTTTTTGCTGATATAGTAAATTGTTCGCTCGATTCCCTTTTCGTCATGTTGGGCTAAAAGGGCACCAAGGGCGGCTGTTGTTGTTGAGATGTATAAAATCAACGGTTTCCCTACGATCGGTGGCATTAACACAGGTGGTGTAAGTAGGTATTCCTTGATCTTTTTGAATGCTTGTTTGCACTTGTCATCCCACCTAAATGCGGCTCCCTTGTGGAGTAGATGTGAATAGGCAATTTGTTTATCTGCTAGTTGTGCTATGAATCTCCGGATGGACTGGAGTCTACCTTGTAATCCTCTGAGTTGCTTTAATGTTCTTGGTGCTTCCATATCAAGGATTTCCTTTACCTTTGAAAGGTCCACCTCTATCCCTCTCATTGAAACTATGTACCCTAGCAGCTTTGCTAATTGCACCCCAAAGACACACTTCTTTGGGTTGAGTCTGACCTTGTACTGTTCTAGCCTGTCAAAGATTGCATTTAGAGTTGCTATGTGATCCTATCTCTTCTTTGATTTGGCCAGTATGTCATCTACGTAGTCTTCGATAGTTTTGTGGATCATGTCATGGAAGATCAGTTTCATGGCCCTTTGGTATGTAGCTCGTGCATTCTTTAGCCCAAATGGCATCACATTCCTGTAGTAGGTGCTCCACAGACATGTAAATGTTATCTTATGTTGGTCTTCCTTTGCTATCATTATTTGATTGTATCCCGAGAAGCCATCCATCAGTGATAGCATCTCATGTCTGGCCGTCATATCCACTATCATGTCAATGTTGGGTAGTGGAAAATCATCCTTAGGACATGCTTTGTTTAGATCTCTAAAGTCCATGCAAATGTGGATGCCCCCATTCGGTTTTGAGACTAGCACAAGATTAGATACCCATTCTAGATAATCGATTGGGCGTATGAAACCAACATCTAGGAGCTTTTGTAATTCTATTTTCACGAGCAGGGCTATTTGTGGGTGCATCTTCCTTAACTTTTATTTGACTGGTTTTGCTCCAGGGTAAACAGCCAAATGATGAACCACAACCTCAGGGTCCAAACCTAGCATGTCAACATAGGTCCATGCAAAGTTTACCTTTCTTTCTTTTAGGAATGTTGCTAATAGTTCTTGCTCCTCTATTAAGAGTGACTCGGCGTAGAAAGTGATTTGCGGCTTTGTTTTTGTTCCCAAGTTGACAGGGTTACACTGCTCTACTAGTACTGCTGACTTTTCTTGATGTAGAGTTGTAGGGGGCATATTGAATCCTTCATCCTCTGGTGACTCAGAGAGGTTTTCACCATTGGATGCGTCCTTTATTTTTACTATTTTGTGGTTAGAGAGTGCCACAGTGTGGTTTTCACTCCATAACCCCGAGCTTATTCTCGATATTTTCCTTTTGCGACTGAAGGACTCAATCGTCTCCCCATAGTATGCATGTGTGTCCAACGTGATGTTGAAGCCTGCCTTATGGTCCCCACACGGATTTGTATCCCTTAGTCCCATGAATTCTGAGAGCGCCTAATCATTTTCGAATGAGTCTAGAATTGGTGGCCCTCATTGATCGTGATCGATGAGTTGCGGGTGTACTAAGGTGATTCGGTGGGTTGGTTGGTTTGAATCAGCTATGGAGGCACTAATCATTAACAAGGTGGAATCCTCAAAGAGTCTAGGGAGACCTACTATGGTATCATCATTGTCACTACTCGCACATACATCGATGACATCAAAGGTGAAATTATCGAGTGGGATACCTAGGCATACAGGTGGTCTAGGAGTGGTTGTTGTTACTTGAGGAGAGGACCTGATTTCCCTTCTGGGAGTACCCCTTCCATGTACGGTTAAACTCGGAGGAGTATACCTAAGGCCAAGGTTCCACATTCTTCTTTCTACAATGATGGGCTCTAGCCATCCATCACTGTTCCTTCCAAGGCTTGCATTCCTATTATAGCCCATACCAAACATCATTTGTAACCCTCTATTAGTTTCCTCCATGGGTAGGGTGGCGGTGGGCCTTTCATCTTGGTATAATGTGTTTGAGATGTCCTCCTCATCCACTTTTTATCTAATGAGATCCCCCCAATGGTGGAATCTAGAAGGTTTTGTCCTAATAGTGTGGATAGAAGTTTCAACTGGCTGAGGTTGTCCATGTGACCTAGAAGATTGTGGTAACTCTCCTACAACAAATGCATTTTTTTTCATTCTTTAGTCACTGCAACCATTATCTTGGATCATGTTTTTGATTTTAGATATATCTGGGATGGCGGGTGTCTCTGTCGTAAAAGTTGAAGCGAGATTGGCTAGGTCTATGTATGAAGTAGATGGTCCTTCATCATTTTTGGGTACCTGGGGGATCCTATAAAATTGGGCTTCCAATTTTTTGCAGTAGGCAAAAGGTTCAGGATCCCCATATATAGTGACCTCCTCTTTTTGATGTGAGAACTTGATGCATTGGTGATAAGTTGAGGCCGTAGCCTTCATTCCATGTATCCACGGGCGTCATAGGAGGATGTTGTATGGTAGGTTGAGGTCGAGGACCTGACAGGTGGTTTCCATAGTCGTCGGTCCCACTTGGATGGGGATTTTGATAGTGCCCTGAGACACTCCTTCTTGGTCATCATACGCCCTTATCATGATGCTTTTGTATTTATTAATGGAATCGTCAGCGAATCCCAATTTCTTTATGAGCTTTAGGGAACATATATTAAGGCCTGTACCTCCATCCACTAGGACTCATTTGACTTTCTTTTTATGGATGATCACTTGAAGGTGGAGTGCGCGGTTATGAGATGGTTGTGGGGGGAAATCTTGGTCAGAAAATGTAATGAGATTTGGGGTAATGATGTTACCCACCATAGCCTAGAACTACTCTGTGTCAAGGGTGGCAGAGATGGTGGACGTAACTAATGCTTCATTGAGGATCTTTCTATGGGAGGTGGAGATTTTCAGTAGTTCCATGATGGAGATTTGGGCGGGTGTTCTTTCAGCTAGTCAATGACATTGTAGTCATAGGGGATGGCCTTTGTATTAGAAATGGGGGTCTTAGCTGGTGCCTCGACAATGGTAACCTTTCCGCCATGTATGGTGACTCCACAGTCATTGTTGGCTCCTTTGACATTTATGATGATGACCATCTCATCGACGCATCCGACTATCTCCTCGTATACTAGGTTAGCACTAGAATACTTTTGCTTGCCCTTATTGTTCCCTTGGTTTTGGTTCAGCATCAGATTCGTGTATATTTTTAGGTCTTGGTTTCCAGCTAACTATTCGATATTGATGATTTTCTCCTCAATGAGGTCTTGGATGATGTTTTTCAGCCTCATGCAATTGGCGGTGGTATGTCCTTTGACCTTGTGAAAGTCACAAAGGATATTTTCATTATACCACGGTGGCTTGGTCATGGGTTTCGTGTACTGCTCAGAGTTAGAGACTTTGATTAGATTCTCCTTGACTAGCTTCTTCATTATGGACTCAATCGATTCACCAAGAGCTATGAACTTCCTCTTGGAGGGATACTTGCCTCGGGGAGGTGGTCCTCCTTGATTACCCAAGCTGTTGATTTGATTTGTGGGCATCGGTTGTTGCTGTGCTACTACCGCATTAGTCTGTACATTGTTTCGATTATGATTTGGGATGTTTTTCTTAGGGGCACTGATGACCACTTTAGCATCGACCACGCCATCGTTCGTGATATTTTTATTCCTCGACCATGTTTGAGGCTTATTATTGTAGTTGTTAGATGAGAAATTATCCTAGGGTGGAGTGAATTTTGATGCGCCTCCTCACACAGTAAGGGCTCTTTCGATGTTGAGCACCTTTGGGATCAGTTGGTCATATGATGTGATGCACTGCATTTTCAAGTAGAACACCAAGTTTTCATCTAGATTGGCTATTATGGTGCAAACTTGTTGTTCTTCCGGCATGGTCCACTTGCTCTGATTGGCCTTCGATCACCATCTTCGCAAGAAGGATGCAGATTTCACTCCCTTCCTTTGTTTGAGTGTTGATAGTTCTTCCAAACTAATGTCTGCACCCATATTAAAAGCATAATTTTTAAGGAAAGCTTCCACAATTTCCTGGAATGTTTTAATGCCCGTGGGTAGGCGAGAAAACCACTCCATGGCTGGACCAGTCAGACTACGAGGGAAGAGTCACATTATACATGTCATCATATGCATCCTCCATGCAGTGCACCTGAAATTCCCTGATGTGGTTTTCAGGGTTACCCATTCCATTGTACTTGTCAAATTTGGGGATCTCGAATCCCTTTGGGAACAGTATCATGGTGAGACTTCTGTCGAAGGGGTAAGGGCACAAGTTTCCTGGTGTTCTCATGGTTTTTCCTACTTGTAAGTCCAACACTTGCTGTGAAACTAGTTTGATTTGTGTTGTGATGTCCTTTTATCAAGAGTCATTCAAAGGTGACAAAGAATTGAGGGAAATGATACAAATGAATTATGGGTATTCTCGAGAAGACTGTCACGAAAAGATAAAGAAGTTGTCCAAGCCTTGAGAACACTAATTGAATAGTTTTGGAAGAATAACACAAGGCCGTCTTCGAATCAAAGGGATGTGGTAAGAAGGAGAATCGGTAGTCAAAATCGTAAGCCACATCCAAAGCATTTTTTGGATATGACTCAAACCCAATTTTTTTTGGAAATTTGATAATGATTATCCTCAAATTAGTATTTCTCAAAGATTTTTTGAAATTCTTAAACCTTTTCATGTCAATATAAATCACACATGCACTACTTGTTGTTGTAGACTACATATTGAGTTTTCTAACCATTATGATGTTTATCATTCTATATGTTTAGATTTCCATACTAACGATGTTTTGCAGGATTGTGGCATAGAAACCCCACCAAAATATTCAAGAGAGTTCTTATCAAAAAATTTATGTGAAATAGAGGATGGCCAGATATTCTATAGGACAACATGCTTGGATGGTTCATTTGAGCATTGCGGTGGCTTCCAGCATATGCTAGTATGTCAACATATGGAAAGCACAGATGAGGTGGGACAAAAACTAGTAGAGTTTGGGAAGTATAAAATAGTGGCATATGCTACAAAAGATGGGTCTCAAGCAAAAAGGTGTGATTTGGTTATTGAGAAGATTCCAGTGTACCAATTTATGACCACATTTCATCATAGTATACTGTTTGAGTATGCAATGCATACCCATAGATCCCAATGGTTGGACATGCAATTCAAGCTATGCAAGGACACCTTTCCAGTTGGAAGCATAGTATCCATGGTTGAATTTGCAGAGAACTACACTCTACAACCACAACATGAGGTGCACTCATAGTATTACAACTCCACACAAGTTTCAATATTTTTGCACATAGCATTCATTCATGCATCTGATAGTAGAAATGAGCAAAGGAAGGTATTGAGGGAGTACCACTTTTACATTAGTGATGATCACACACATTCTCCAGAGTTCATGCAAGGTTTCTTCCAGATGTTCTATAGTGGTTTGGCTCAGAGGGGCATAGAATGCGATCAACATATAATATGGTTTGATAACTGTGCAACACAGTTCAAGAACTCACACATGTTCTACTGGTTGTGGAGGATGCATGTCATTATAGGTTTTCAACATATGTGAAACTATTAAGAGGCGAGACATTGAAAGGGGGATCATGATGGTGCAAGAGTATGCATGAAAAGAGCATTAGCACGAGAAGAGTTAAAGTATAAAGACAGTGCAAAGTTGAGAAATGCAAAATCAATCATCGAGTAGTGTAATGCTTTGATGGGTCCAGATAATGAAGGTACGTCTTCAGTTCATAGATTTGTTTGGTTGATGGATGATACTAACATTGCACCATATGAAGACTATTGTACACTAATAGGATCGAGTGAGGTACACTCTTTCCTTAGCTCAAATGCAGGCTCATGGATTATCGATACACGAAAGATGGCATGCTTTTTTTCTTCATGTACAATGCAAAACTGGAATGATTGTGAGTTGGGGGAGTGGGTTGACAAATGGTTCACAAGTTATCTTAGCCCACTTCACATGTATCACCCTCTGATGGCATTGGAACTGACACAGATAGAATCATCGGTCGACTTTGACCACATATCAGATCTAGTTCAACGAGGTGATATATCTACTTTCTTAGTTGTTGAAATTCCATATCATTACATCTTACTTTGTACTATATTCATAATGTTGAAAAATTTCAATAGATTTTTTGCACATATCAATGTAGGGCATGTTTATGTAGTTATTGCAGATGAAGACAATGAAGAGGGAACACACTATTACTTGTTTCATTGTGTTGAGACCAAAAATAAATTGGAGGCCCCAGTTATATATGAAGAAAACATCGAATACCCTACAGGCTCAGTTGTGGTTACTGGAACATGGCTTAGAAGGTACCCACATTCAAGTGTTAAACATTGGCTATTTAAGGACTTTGACATGCATCGTAAGATTCTTCATTACTTGAACCTTGTTGTGGCATCCAATGTTCATTTGACCAAATATGGGGTTAGACCTTTGAACAAGATGTTATGGAAGGTCCGTGAGTCTGACCATGAGGCAATACTTGACACAATAAAGAGTAGAGCAGACCCAGATGCTTCATTGGATTAATTTTTAAGTATATGCACATTGGTTCTTATTAATTTATACTTGTATGCACATTAATTTGTTTGATGCCAATGCTATCATCTTCTTTTATAGTGATTGGTGTCCCCTTGCAAAAATGCAGATATATGAGCCATCCAAGAGAATGTCAACCAGAAAAGCAATGCAACATCCTTATTTTGATGCTTGCATGCAACATCTATAAGTGCCTTCCATCTATTTTTATTTTGTTTCCATTTTGGATGCTCTTTCTTTTTCTCTTTTACTTTGCGTATTTGTAAGTAAACTACTAAGGGTTGATTGATCTTTCGTTATAGAAAATCTTGATTTAAGAGCCATCAAAGAGAATCTCAGCCAAAAAAGCAAAGCAACATACTTATTTTGATGATTTTGATAAATATTGTAAGGTTGGGTTCATGTTTGGTGTAGTAGCACCTTATTCTCTAAATGCCTTGAGTAGGAAAATTTGCAAACTTTGAATTTTGAAATGTAAACAATGTGAAAAAGGTCATATAAAGGTCATGTAAACAATTTGTACACATTTTTCTGCAACTTGTGTGACCAAGCAGACTATTCCAACAGGTCGAAGTAGGTATGTTTACACTAGGCATGGTCCTCTTTCGCACCGAAACATGTAGAATCACTCCAAGCTATGTTCCACTGGATAGATCCCTTAAGGGTCCAAAGTGCAAAATGACTGCAAACTTCAACATGCTAGTACTCAGATACCCTAACACTTAGAAACTTCTCATCTAATTCTAGAGAAAGGTATTGGGCCCCTCTAGAAAAACCTCTCTCGGTTCTGGCTATCTTGGAGTGGTTTTCATGTGGCAGTGGATTTTCACTTGATGGAAAAAGTGTCAAATTCAAGCAGTGCAAAGTTCCAAAGTGGCGCAAATCTCGCTTTGCAACTCATGTGACCAAACTAACTACTCCAACGCATCCGAATAGGTATGTTTACGCTAGGCATGGCCTTTTTTCACACCGAAACTTGTAGAATCACTTGGAGCTATGTTCAACTGGATCAATCCCTTAAGGGTCCAAAGTGCAAAATGGCTGCAAACTTCAGCATGCTAGTACTCGGATACCACGACACTTAGAAATTCCTCCTCTAATCCTATAAAAAGGTATTGGGCCCCTCTACAAAAAAATCTCTCGGTTTTGGTTATCTTAGAGTAGTTTTCTCGTGGCGGCGGATTTTCACTTGATGGAAAAAGTGTCAAATTCAAGCAGTGCAAAGTTGCAAAGTGGTGCAAATTTTGCTCTGCAACTCGTGTGACCAAACTAACTACTCCAATGTGTCCGAATAGGTATTTTTACGCTAGGAATGGTCATTTATTGCACTAAAACATGTGGAATTGCTCCGAGCTATGTTCAACCAAAATAATCTCTTAAGGGTCCAAACTGCAAAATGGCTACAAACTTCAACATGCTATTACTCAGATACCGTGACACTTAGAAACTTCTTATCTAGTCCTACAAAAATGTGTTTGGACCCTCTAGAAGAACCTCTCTCGATTTTGGCTATCTTGGAGTGGTTTTCTCGTGGCGACAAATTTTCACTTGATGGAAAAAGCATCAAATGCAAGCAGTGCAAAGTTGCGAAGTGGTGCACCTTCCATTCTGCAACTCGTGTGACCAAGTGAAAAGTTCCAACATGTCTGAATATGTATTTTTATGCTAGGAATAGTCCTCTTTCACACTGAAACACGTGGGATTGCTCCGAGCTATGTTCCACCAGATCGATCCCTTAAGGGTCCAAAGTGCAAAATAGCAGAAAACTTCAGCATGCTATTACTTGGATACCGTGACACTTAGAAACTTCTCGTCTGATCCTACAAAAAGATGTTGGACCCCTTTTAAAAAACCTTTCTCGGGTTTGGCTATCTTGGAGTGGTTTTCTCATGGTGGTGGATTTTCACTTGATGGAAAATGTGTTAAATTCAAGCTGTGCAAAGTTGCAAAGTGGTGCAACTTTTGCTCTGCAACTCGTGTGACCAAGTGGACTATTCCAACACATCCATATAGGTATGTTTACACTAGGCATGGTCCTCTTTTGCACTGAAACATGTGGAATCGCTCTAAGCTATGTTCCACCAGATCGATCCCTTAATGGTCCAAAGTGCAAAATCAATGCAAACTTCAGTATGCTATTACTTGGATACCCTGACACTTAGAAACTTCTCATCTGATCCTATAGAAAGGCATTGGACCCCTATAGAAAAAAATCTCTCGGGTTTGGCTATCTTAGAGTGGTTTTCTCATCGCGGCAGATTTTCACTTGATGGAAAAAGTGTCAAATTCAAGTTGTGCAAAGTTGCAAAGTGGTGCAACTTTCGCTCTGCAACTTGTGTGACCAAGCAGACTGTTCCAACATGTTTGAATAGGTATTTTTGTAAGGAAACTCAGGTGCGGAAACAGCTTCCTACACTAATCTCTTAAGGAAAGTATGGTGCAAATTCGTTTTAAACCCTTACAATTTCAGATTCGTTAATCTACTTAACAAAGATATTGCAGCAATATACCATACATACAGAAAATGAAGAATGACACAATGATTTACCCTGGGGAAAACCTTTCGGTAAAAAACCCCAGCACTCCAAAACCTGCACAATGTATTATCTTCAACACAACGGTTACAACACACTTGCAATGCAAGTTCTTTCAGGAGATTTCCAACTCTTGAAGACAAAATGCGGCAGCATGAAAAAACGTTCCAACAATACACTCACATCACAAATCTTCGCAACCCTAAAAAACGCTTATATCATGCGCTTCCCTTTTAGGGCAACTTCCGAAGATAACTGTATTAGGGTTTTACCATTCTCCGAGAAAATAGGAACTCGAAAATTTTTTTCGGGGCGATGCCCCGAACCCCACTATCGTGGAAGAGTGTACAGTACTCAACTTTATCAATTGCCACATGTCTTCACCTGTCATTGAATCTTCCAGACATAGCTCTTACGTGTCATAGGAATCCGTCATAACCGTTTCAGCCATGATCTCCTTACACACAATTCAAGATGCCGACACATTAAGTGGAGTGACACATCAACATGCAAACTAGACATGTACACTCACACTTAATTACATTATTTGCAAGAAATACATTTTACAAAACAAATAATAAGAATAGGAATTATCCAAGGTTGAGACACCTTATTCCTAACATTCTCCCACTTGTCGAACACCTTGTAAGAGCAATAGGAACATAACAGGAATTAACCGCTATAGGCCAAAAGGCCCATAGACTCCAAACACCATCTGAACTTCACAGTGCCCACTGGTTTCGTTAATGCATCTGCAACATTCTTCACAGTATCTACCTTCTCCAAATTTATCTTTCCATCTTCCACCATATCTCTCACAAAGTGAAACTGCACATCAATGTGCTTCGTTCTGGCATGGAAAGTTGGATTCTTCGCAAGGCAAATAGCACTCTGACTGTCACACCAAATAGTAATCTGTTCTGCATCAACACCAACATCAGAACACAATCTCCTAAGCCAAATGGCTTCCTTACAAGCATGAGTAGCAGCCATGTACTCAGCTTCTGTAGTGGACAAAGCAACCACAGGTTGTCGCTTACTCATCCAACTGATGGCACCACCAAACATAGTGAAAACATAAGCACTGGTGGATCTCCTGCTGTTAATATCACCTGCCCAATCTGAATCCACAAATCCACGAATACAAACTGAATGTGGAGATCTAGAAGAGTTACCATGGTAACATATGGAGTAATCTGATGTACCCCTCAAATATCTGAATACTCGCTTAACTGCATCCCAATGTACCCGTCCAGGGTTAGCCATAAATCGGCTTAGGACTCCCACTGCTTGGGCAATGTCTGGTCTAGTACAGACCATGGCATACATAAGACTGCCAACTACACTAGCATAAGGTACTCTAATCATGTCCTCCACCTCACTAGGAGATTTTGGACAATCATCTACAGATAACTTTGTTCTCATTGAAACAGGAACACATAGTGGTCTACAATCTGCCATGCTGAACCTGTCCAACACAGACTTCACATACTTACTCTGACTCAACCAGAGTTTTCTGTTAGACCTGTCTCTACTGATTTCCATACCCAAGATGTACCTTGCTGCCCCAAGATCTTTCATCTCAAACTGTGCTGACAACTGAGATTTAAAATCAGAAATCATACCCTTACCCTTCCCAAACAGCAACATATCATCAACATATAATGCAACAATAAGAAGGCGATCATTTTCAACTCTGAAATAAACACAATGATCTGATTTCGATCTTACAAATCCAATTGACAACACAAAGGCATCAAACTTAAGGTACCACATCCTAGGAGATTGCTTCAAACCATATAGAGATTTCTTTAATCTGCAAACTAAGGATTCATTACCTTTAACAATGTAGTGCTCAGGCTGTGACATATAAATCTCTTCCTCCAAATCACCATGAAGGAAAGCTGTCTTCACATCCATCTGTTCTATCTCTAAATCATATGATGCAGCAAGAGATAACAGAAATCTAATGGATGTCAACTTTGCAACAGGAGAGAATATTTCACCATAATCTATTCCCTCTACCTGTGAATACCCCTTTGCAACCAATCTAGCTTTGTACCTTTCAACACTGCCATCTGCACAAATTTCTTCTTGAACACCCATTTACAGCCAACAGATTTTCTCCCTTTAGGCAAAGGTACAAGGTCCCAAGTTTTGTTTTTCTCCAATGAAGCCATCTCATCATCCATAGCCTCAATCCAGGAACCTGCATCTTCCATGCCCAAAGCCTCTTTCACAGATCTAGGCTCATCAGTGTTAGTAATCAAAGCAAAAGCACAACTGGAATCTAACATAGAATAACCAAACCTTTCTGGTTGCTTTCTTTCTCTCATGGATCTCCTCAAGGGCTGAGGTTGAGGTTGTTCTTCCTCTTCTTCCGAACTATCAGAGCTGCTAGAGCTCTCCTCATCATTAGACCCAACATGGTCTCTCTGTTCAGTCTTCTCAGGGGTAGGAGGAAACTGAACAACATCTTTTTCCTTTTCTTTTTTCATCTGGTTGTAGCACAATAGGAGAAGATGTTAGCTCTCTGAAAATAACATTTCTACTATACAGCACCTTACTAGTCATAGGATTCCAAAGCTTGTATCCTTTCACACCAACACTGTATCCGATGAAAATACATTTGACAGCTTTGTTTTCCAACTTAGATCTTTTCTCCTTTGGAACATGTGCATAAGCTTCACAACCAAAAACACGAAGATGTCTAATTGAAGGCTTCTTACCAGACCACACCTCCATGGGTGTCTTACCAACAAGAGCTGATGTAGGAGATCTGTTAACCAGATAGCAAGCAGTGGCAACAGCTTCGGCCCAAAATTTTGTTCTAGGCCAGCTCCACTAAGCATACTCCTAGCCTTCTCCATCAGTGTCCTGTTCATTCTCTCTGCAACTCCATTTTGCTGCGGGGTGTAAGGAGTTGTCTTATGTCTCTCGATTCCTCGTTCTTTACAGAACTGTTCAAACTCTGTGGAACAAAACTCACCACCATTATCAGTTCTCACACACTTGATTCTTTTACCAGTCTGATTCTCCACGAGAGCCTTAAATTCCTTGAACCGACTGAAAACCTGTGTCTTACTTTTTAGGAAATATATCCAAGTCCTTCTACTGTAATCATCTATAAAAGATACAAAATATACAGAACTGGAGATAGAAGGAACTTTTACAGGACCAAAAACATCAGAATGAATAAGATCCAAAAGTCCAGAAGACTTGTGAGAACTAGAGTAGAACTGAACACGATTTTGCTTACCATAAACACAGTGTTCACAGAAATCGAATTCGAGATTACAATCATTTAGCCCCTCAACGAGATTTTTAGTTTTCAAGGTCCTAAGACCCTTCTCACCAATGTGGCCAAATCTCATATGCCACAACATTGTCTTTTCTGCAGGAAGCTTGCCTTCCAAAGTGTTTACACCCTTAGGCACACTTACTGCACTGCCATCGGAACCCATTGCCACAATCTTCTTTACTGCTCGTTCAGATGGTGGGGATGAAGTGATAGCCGCTCTCTTCTTTGAAACAGAAGAACTATTGCATTGAGCAATGCATGCATCAAGCTGAAACAAAGTACCTCTCCTAGTACCTTTAGCGAGCACCATAGATCCTCTTATCATCTTGCATCCATCTTTCGAAAAAACAACTTGCACACCTACATCATTCAACATACTTACGGATAATAGGTTTCGTGCCAAACCCGGAATGTGCATAACTCCATTGATTCCCTTTACTCGTCCATCAAGAAATCTGATAGTGACCCTTCCGCGTCCAACTATCTTTAGGTGAGAATCATCACCCAAGTACACCTTTCCACCATCAAACTCTTCATATTTTGAGAACCAGTTTCGATGAGAGGTCATGTGAAAAGAAGCACCCGAGTCTACTAACCACACATCATCAGATGCATGGGCTGCCAAAGCTGCAATAAAAGCATCTCCATCTTCTTGAGATTTTTCAGAAGCTGAATCTGAGCCTTTCTTCTTCTTCTTCGGTTCTTTGCAGTCCCTCCGGAAGTGCCCAGATTTATCACAGTTCCAACATTTCGCCTTGGACTTTCCAGGAGTCTTAGAACTCCCACGGGATTTGGATCTGCCCTTCTTTGACTTATTGTCATTCTGCTTTCCTTTGTCGTTGGATCTCCCGCGAACAGCAAGGGCTTCCTTAGACGAATCCGAAGTCTTTCTTCGCATCTCCTCAGACAGCAGTGAAGACACCACATCATCCATACGGAATGTGACTATAGTACTTCCGAGAGCCATCACAAGATGGTCCCACGAATCCGGCAAGGAACAAAGCAGGGTCATACATCGATCCTCCTCCTCAATCTTGGCACCAGATGATGCCAACTGTGCAATCAATAAATTGAATGCATTGAGATGATCAGTTATGGATCCACCTTCCTCCATTCTTAAAGAATACAACTTCTTTCTCAGGAACAACTTATTCACCAGAGATTTGGCCTGATACACAGACCCAAGCCATTTCCACAAAGAATTTGCAGTAGTCTCATCAAGAACATTCAGAAGAACGGCATCTGCTAGACAGAGTCTGATGAGACCCTTAGCCTTCCGATCCTTGATATCCCAATCCGCTTGAGGTATCGCTACAGGTTTCACATCAAGTGAAGTAGCCTCCCATAGATCGCGGTCTTCAAGCATGTCTTCCATCTTGAGTTTCCACAACTCGAAATTAGTGCCATTAAATTTCTCCACCTCCATTCTACTGTATGAGGAACTTGCCATCTCAATCTGCAAATAAGATTCAGAATGCTCTGCACAAAAAAACTCCCACTCAACTTGAGATTAGCTCAAAAAACCCTACCCAACAACTAGGATCAAAAGTTGATCAGGCTCTGATACCACTTGTAAGGAAACTCAGGTGCGGAAACAGCTTCCTACACTAATCTCTTAAGGAAAGTATGGTGCAAATTCGTTTTAAACCCTTACAATTTCAGATTCGTTAATCTACTTAACAAAGATATTGCAGCAATATACCATACATACAGAAAATGAAGAATGACACAATGATTTACCCTGGGGAAAACCTTTCGGTAAAAAACCCCAGCACTCCAAAACCTGCACAATGTATTATCTTCAACACAGCGGTTACAACACACTTGCAATGCAAGTTCTTTCAGGAGATTTCCAACTCTTGAAGACAAAATGCGGCAGCATGAAAAAACGTTCCAACAATACACTCACATCACAAATCTTCGCAACCCTAAAAAACGCTTATATCATGCGCTTCCCTTTTAGGGCAACTTCCGAAGATAACTGTATTAGGGTTTTACCATTCTCCGAGAAAATAGGAACTCGAAAAATTTTTTTCGGGGCGATGCCCCGAACCCCACTATCGTGGAAGAGTGTACAGTACTCAACTTTATCAGTTGCCACATGTCTTCACCTGTCATTGAATCTTCCAGACATAGCTCTTACGTGTCATAGGAATCCGTCATAACCGTTTCAGCCATGATCTCCTTACACACAATTCAAGATGCCGACACATTAAGTGGAGTGACACATCAACATGCAAACTAGACATGTACACTCACACTTAATTACATTATTTGCAAGAAATACATTTTACAAAACAAATAATAAGAATAGGAATTATCCAAGGTTGAGACACCTTATTCCTAACAATTTTTACACTAGGCATGGTCTTTTTTTGCACCGAAACACATGGAATCACTCCGAGCTATGTTCCACCGGATCGATCCCTTAAGGGTCCAAAGTGCAAAATAGCGGAAAACTTCAGCATGCTATTACTTGGATACCATGACACTTAGAAACTTCTCATCTAATCCTACAAAAAGGTGTTAGACCCCTCTAGAAAAACCTCTCTCAGTTTTGGCTATCTTGGAGTGGTTTTCTCGTGGCGGCGTATTTTCACTTGATGGAAAAGGTGTCAAATTCAAGTTGTGCAAAGTTGCAAAGTGGTGCAAATTTTTCTCTGCAACTCATGTGACCAAGCAGACTATTCCAACATGTTCAAATAGGTATGTTTATTCTATTCATGGTCCTCTTTTTCACCGAAACACATGGAATTGCTCTGAGCTATGTTCCACCAGATCGATCCCTTAAGGGTCCAAAGTGCAGAATAGCTAAAAACTTCAACATGCTATTACTTGGATATCATGACACTTAGAAACTTCTTGTTTAATCCTAAAGATAGGTTTTGGACCCCTCTAGAAAAACCTCTCTCATTTTTGGCTATCTTGGAGTGGTTTTCTCGTGGCGGCGGATTTTCACTTGATGGAAAAGGTGTCAAATTCAAGCTATGCAAAGTTGCAAAGTGGTGCAACTTTCGCTTTGCAACTCATGTGACCAAGTGGACTATTCCAACACATCTGAATAGGTATGTTTATTCTAGGCATGGTCCTCTTTGACACTGAAACATGTGGAATCACTCTGAGCTATGTTCCACCGGATCGATCCCTTAAGGGTCCAAAGTGCAAAATGGCTACAAACTTCAGCATGCTATTACTCAGATGCCATGATGCTTAGAAACTTCTAATCTATCCTATAGGATCATGTTGAGCTTGTCTATAGAAACCTCTCTCAGTTTTGGCTATCTCAGAGTGGTTTTCCAGTGGTGGCGGATTTTCACTTGATGGAAAAAGCATCAAATGCAAGCAGTGAAAAGTTGCAGAGTGGTACAACTTTCGTTCTGCAACTTGTGTGACCAAGCATACTATTCCAACACATCCAAATAGGTATGTTTATATTAGGAATGGTCCTCTTTTGCACTGAAATACGTGGAATCACTCTGAGCTATGTTCCACTGGATCGATCCCTTAGGTTGGAGGAGTCTCAAGCTGCAAATTTGTAAGTTGCTTAAAGGAACAAATTTGAAATGATATTGAATGGCCCACTTAGCACTCATTGCATGTAAGTGATGCGCATAGAGGTGAGGAACTAGGCCTTCCTAGGAGGTCACCCATTCTAGTATACTATAGCTCAAGCGCTTAACCATAAATTTTTTTCCCCAAGGTTAAGCCCACCTAGCTTGCAACCCCATTTGCAAAACCTTCAACAAGTGTTGTGCCTTATGAAACATTCATTATAGATCCCCTTTAGCTCATCAATTGATAAGTAGGAGGTATTTTCTACAATGTGTCAAATTGTGATATTTCTATCAGGATTCCATTGAGCAGTCATTTGTAGCATTAGATATAACTCTAGCTTCTACATTATTGCACATGATTGCAAATAGTTTCAAAGATCTAGATAACATCAATAGTTCACATTACTCAAGAAGGATGAACATCTTAAAGACATTTATGTAAATCGGGACAAGTAACCTTCTTGTGGACTTAGGGTTGCAATATTTGATCTACAACATGTTCCACCATTTCTTCAGTATGATCAAGAACACACATAATGAAGGTGTGTTTGTAGCCATGAAATATTATGGTTCGAACTATCCAAGAGAGTGATGTTTTATCTCGACCAACCATATCTATACCATGGTTTGTTTGGAAACAAGGATGGGTTCTCTCTTCATCGGCATATACATTATTCCTCGATGTGTTCACACCAGTGTTACAAGACTAGGACTCGCCTCGGACTTGACAAACCACTTTTTGACTTGGACTCGGGCTTGGAGCCCAGACTCGACAAATAGAAAAACCTAAGAAATTCAAATATTTGTAAGGATTTAAAACTTGTTTCATGCACCCTTTAATAAATAAACCTTAAAGACACAATAGCATCATCAAATAGAAATTGCTATGATCCCATACACAAACATACATCAATCACATAAGTATAAGAATAAATTTCAGTTGAAGGAAATAACACATTTAGATATATAAATATTGTGATATTGCTATTAGGATTCAATTGTGTAGTTTTACAAGTCAAACTCATTGACCCATGATTCATCAGTAGTGGTTCACAAGAAGCCATCTCTCATGATAATGAATGGTTCATAAGGAGGAAGATAAATCTTCATAAATTTCTTCTATCACAAATGAGATAAGTGCTTGGTTTCATGAAGGTAATGAGACAACCATTAATGGGGAGTGGATACATGAAGAACTGATGGAGAATGATAATGGCTTTAGACCTACTAAAAAGGAAAAAAAAAATCATTTCAATAATGCAAGAGGTTTTTGGTTTCACTACCAAAATGAGCCTACGAAGAATGCATGTGAAACTCCTTTTGACCTTCAGGGTGTACTTACTCCATCTCAAGGATCATGCATTAAGGATGACATAGATCAATGCTAGGGCTAACCAATTAATAATTATACATGTGAATAAGTCAAACATGTACATGTCAATAAGGGAAGTACAAGTACTCAAAAACACGTAAGCCTCAAAAAGTATACACATGAATACATAGTATACACAAATTAAAACAAATTATATGCACGAATAAAAGGTATATGGATGAAAACATGTAAGCCACAAAGTATACACTTGAATGCACGTAAGTCACAAAGTATACACATAAGTTGTAAAGTATACACTTGAATACATGTAACTCATATCTATTGAACCATCAATTTAGAATACAAATATGGACAAGCATCGATAAAAGATATTTGTATTAACCAAATAGCCATGTAGGCATACATAAATATATGTCGATATAAGTATGAAATATATGTACAAAATAGCCATATAGGCTTACGAGAATGCCATCTAGGCATACAATGTCAAATATGTCCAATAAAAAATATGTACAAAACTGCCATGTAGGCATACAACAAAGGACTCTGGAATCAAAAGTCATTTCTCTCCATGTGTAGGAAATAAAATATTTCCCTTTCCTTTTCACTCGGATGGTGATAGGTCTGTCACTCATTTTTTCTGCGCTTGTGCAGTGCTCTTGGTACTCCTCCTAGGGTTTAGTTCATGGTGAAGTTTTAACCATTACAAGAAGAAGTAAAGACATGAATATATAGAAATTACATTATAAAAAATGATATATTTGACAAAATAATCACTTACATCCATCTCACGATCTCTCTCCATGAGGGAAATATCCTCATGCCATTGCTCAGGCATGATCAAGCCCTATATAAACCATACAAATAGACAAAAACTACGTGAATCAATAATGGTTTGATTTTTCACTAACTAACATCTATAACAAAAAATGTAAATTAAAATTTACTAATTTGCCGCATACCTCTTCTATTAGAGCCATCGAGGATTGTATAGCATATGTTACACCAATATCCATTTCCCTTGTCACATTCGGAGGTGTATCATCTCGCAACAACTAAAAATAAAACAACAAATTATTCAATGTAATCAATGATGTGCATGTATAAACTACACAAATATATTAAGTACTTGATTCATTAGTTAAACTCTTTATTCTATTACCTGTGTGAAGGTTTGAGTAAATCCACCGCCATTGGGAAGTGTTCCATCAAAACCTCCAATATTAGTCTGTTCAACATCCAAAATTTCATATTAAATTACCATTCGTAAAAAAATGCCATTAATATGCAATAAACTTATAATTGTTTACTAGTTACATACCCTAGCAATAGGTGTACTACAAAAATAGGTTGGTGGGGGGTCGGTGTATCCAGTCTCAACACTGTGACCCTGCAATTTTATTAAAATCATAATAGATTTTTAGTTAATATTGCATTTCAAAATTGAAATTTAATAAATTAAATACAATGAACACATGCACTAACTTTTACCTGACTATGAATGCCATATGCCTCATGCAAAATGTTATTTGCCTTCTCCATCTCCATAGCTACAGACGGATCCTACGTACCAGTCTCCTGAGGGTCGGTGGGGTCATGTGAACAAGTAGCCCCACAAGATTGACACACATGTGTTCGAAGGCCATCACTAGAAGACTCCCCTGGATGGCACTATAGAATAGGGCTAGTATGATGGATGACACTCTGGTTCAAAGTGTTGATTGCCTGTAATGTCTCTATGTCATCACTTTCCTTCATGATGGAAGGCATAACAACATGCTCATGAGGTGGCCTAGCGAGAGCTCATCTACCTTGTCGTGTAGGATCCGGCTGTGCACCAAGTTTATCCTGAGATGATCCCCCACCTCTCCCCTAGAAATCCCTCATCAAAATAATTTGGGATTTTGTTCAATATGAACTCACTGTATAGTTTCCTAAGGAAATATTGTGGGACCTCGCAATTTTTGCACAATGGGTAATCAAAGATCATGTACCACCTATCATAAAACCGCTCCTTCATCATTTGGTGGTGGCACCAATGGATAGGAAACCTCTTCGCATTGAGGTAAGATTGCGATTTTTGCATGGGTCGGTGAATAATGAGCACAAATCACCTTTTGTAATTTTTAAATCTTTCACATCCTTGTATGATAGTTTATTTGCATAATAGTCCCTGGCCGCCTGCCTCCTATCTTCCCATCCAATTATTTGTTTGCTAATTGAATCTACGTTTGCTAACATATCTTTCAATGAATTTGCTAGGGTCATTCTTTCTGTGGTTGAACCATTTGGATCACTCAACCTATTGATCAAATCCTCAATTTGTTTTTTGTTGTTCTCAATTTCACTCATTAAATTTTGTTGAGTGCTAGGAGGGGGTTGAGTGATTGGTGGAGGAGGTTGATATTGTGGTTGATTTTGATCTAAAGGATTTGGTTGGTCTTTGTGTTGAGGATTTTGAGGGTTTGCAGGTTGATTTGCATCTCCTAAAAATTTAAACAAATAGATATCAAATTCAACCTAAAACTAACAAATTCAAAACAAAAACCATAGAATCCTTACCTCTTACAACTCCTCATCATCGTGGGCCATCGTTTTGAAGAAATAGAGATTCTTGGTGAAGAAATTCTCCTCCTAGAACATGAGCACGATATTCTAGGGTTTTTGGCCATGGGTGCAACAAATAACCAGTCGAAATGCAAATGGGAGATTTGCATTTTTTTTTTTGCTTTTAACAGTCAATAACGCGAGCACATTAGAACACACTCGCATTATGTCTTTGTAGTTGTAGCTGCCAAGACCTTACCTAGGTTTAACGAAGACATAATGTGAGCGCGTTATGGTTTTCAACTTTTTTTTTTAGGGTGTCCACAGAATTGCTACCCATTTCCATGCACCCGCCCATTAGGTGAATGAAATTTTTTCGACATAAGTTACTCAATTCTTTCTGTGTTTTATCATTCTTAGGGCATTATTTAATGTGCCATATTAGTGCTTCATTATTGAGGTTCTCCATAAAATTATACAATTAGGTTTGGTCATCATTAATGCCAACCCCGCTCTAATGAAGGTCTAAGGTAAATAGATGTTTGCTAGCATCCTTGGTGTATTTACCAAAATAAGGAGCTTAATAATATGTGCATCCATATTTGGAGGAGGTGATGACACCTTCAAATTTTGAAAATTTTGAAGTGCCTATGCCCTTTTAGTTTGACGAAAGAGGTAGGTTTAATTCTTGTCATATATACCTCGGAGCCCATTTTTTTCGATTAAAATTTTGCAACTCAGAGGTCATCTTACAAATCCGTATAGTAGAAATTTTCTTAGCACATATGGTAGTCCACTTGCTTAGTATCACGCTTCTTGGATGAGTTCTGATGGGCTATTTAATGCTTTTCTGACTATGACTGAACTAAATTTGGTGTTCCAAAAAGTTGTACATTTCAAAGTGCTAAGGGCAACCCATTTCTCATTTTGGCCTAAAATGTCTCCAATTTCAATTTTATAAAGATCCAAGGTCAACTGATACATTATTTTAATGTGTTTTGGTTGTGGTGAACACCTCTAATGGGCTCGTTTACAAAGGATGTATCAAAATTTGAATTGTTGGGAAAGATCTCATATAAAACCCATGTTTTATTTAATTAAATAGGCCCACTCACAAAAAATCTCAGCTCCAGGGTCCCCGTTTGTCCGTAGTGAATTTTTGCTTTTTGATCGGCAGGTGGAATTTAAATTTCACCTATTTCCTAATGTTTAAAGTGCAAATATTTTAAATAGTTTTCAAATGAAAAGCAAACCAATTGGCATTATTTAGGGAAAATTTTAATATATTTCAAACATTATAAAGTTTGTACTTTATAAACATGCTCTCCTCGGTATCCCACTGCACAACATTGCTATCAAAAAAGAAGCTTGTGGGAGGACATTAATATATTATTAAACCTTGCAAACATTTTATAAATTTATAAATATTGTCTTGGCTTTCTTTGTGCTTGTCCACTATCTCACGGTAGCAAATACTCACTAGAAATCTCTTATGGGGGTGCGGGAAAGCAAGGAGGTGAGTCTTCCTGGGCGTGCAAAGTCATTTTGGAGGTTTTTGGGAGCTGTATAAGCTTGAGAAATGTTGTTTCAACTTGCAAAAGGATTCCTGAAGCATTTCTCATGCATATATAGTGATTTTAGTAATGTTTAATGCATTGTATGGTTGTCTGCAAGCTCAAAAACGCCTAGAAATGTTTTCTCACACCATGGCAATTATTTTATTGTTGTTTTGAGAGCTTTTATTGCTTACCATTTCCAAAGTGACCTACAACATCATGATGCTGAATTTGTGGTAGCTTTTTCATCTTTCTAATTTGAACATGAACTTCTCTTGAAGCTGAAAATAGTTTGTTCACATTTTTAGGTTTTGAGCAAAATTTTACACACATTTGCAAGCTGAAAAATATTGTTGCAACCTCCAAAAAGATGCCCAAAGCATTTATAATGTGTTGGGTTCATTTTTAAAAAGGTTTCAATTTTTTTTAAGTGTCTGGTAATGCCAAAAATGCTAAGGATTCATTAAAAATGACCTGCACATAGTTCTTTTGTAATGGTTGCAATAAGAGTGCTTTCTCGCTATTGCAAAATATGTGGAAGAGTTTTCATTTTTCAAGCATTGATTTGGTCAATGTTGTGAATACTTCCTCAATATCAACATGAATAAACTACAAAGAGGTAGAAGTTGTGAGGACCAAAGTATAATAGGTAAAATGTTTAAAGTATGTTTGCAAGACAAGTGTTTGTTAAAATGTCAAGTTTCTTGCACATAGAAATTGAAGAGTTTAGAAGGTTGGAATGTTTGGTAAAATAATATTCTTACTGCCAGTGAAATGGGTTTTGACCCAAAAGTGAAATTTTTTTACTTGCAAGTAAAATGAACCTGGTAAATGTGTTTTTACACATTGGTAAAAAGTTTACATGAGAATTATAAATGAAGGTAGATTGAAGAGGGAAAGTGAAAAGTGAGAAGCATCTTCTAATTGTCAGTTGGTTGCAGATCAAGAGGTTAGATGTGCCATGTGTCATCAGTAGAATGATTTTAGGGATTTTTGTTGGTGTAAATAAATTATTTTACCTAGTTAATTCATTACTAGGGGACTTATTTACATGTTAAGTTTACTTAGGTCCTAGGAATCTTTCTAGAAAGTGTTAGTTATCATTAGTTGTTATCTTATCTTTTGACTTGTAACACATGTGACCTAGGTAGTTGTGATTAGTTGTCTCAATCATATATGATTAAGAGACTTGTCATAATCTTATGACATCTTGTATCTCATCTTGGCTATATAACCAAGGGGTCTCTAAATACATTGTACAACAACAACATTGAATCATAATTGATATGAATACAGTTTATTCTTGTCATATTTAGATATTCTCTCTTTGTGCTTTCCATTTGGCCTCTAGATCTTGGTAGGCTATCTCCATAGACAATTCTAACATAGTATTAGAGCAGGCTGGGTGCCTTTGGTTAACCATTTTTTGAGAGATCTTGGTAAATCTTGAAAAGTTAAGTATGCTCTTCCTTTGCATCGTATGATCAACTAGAGAATAAAAAAAAATTGATAGAAATCCAAAATTTTGGGAGGGTTTCTATTTGTGTCTCTTTATTTTAGGTTCAAATCAAAGCTTGCTGGTGCAAATTTGATCTCATCATTCAGTTTAGAAGGTTCAAGATACTCTGTTTTTCCTTTTTTTCCATCAAAATCGAACATCAGAGGCCAAATCTACAAGGGTTTGAAGATTGAAGATGGTTGATAGATCTAGGAGGTAGCTACCACTTTAGAGCATTTTGAGCCAAAAAGAATGCATCCATTGCACCCAAAAGGGTCAAAACCTCAATATTGACTACCAAATTGTCAAATTTGGACAAAGTTGTCCGCTAAGGCAACAATTTTTTTTCCCAAGGAGCTATACAACCCCCCAAGCGTCATTATTGCATAGGGCATAATTTTCTTTAAAAAATCTTTATTTTTTTGCAAATTAAAATAATTATAAAAAAAATCAAAAACATTTTTATTTTATTCATAGTTTTTAATTTATAAAGTGTAGGTTACAAGGTACTCAGAGCACACTGTACCTATGGTACTCGTGGGTGGGTCCAATGTGCACCACATGGCCTTAGGTCATGGCCCCCACCACACCCCATAAAAAGTTGACAACAAAAAGTAAAAACCAGTGCATAAAGAAAATCGATAGCCATATTTTGTAAAATCCAACAATCGAATAAAGAAAATAAGCCATCAACAAAGATTCGTCATAGATTCAATTCAGATTCCATCTGAGAAAATATTTCATTCCTTTCCAGCATATTCCACTGCTCAGAATATTCCACAACATATTCTTTTCGGACTCGAGGACTAACAATGATGGTGATGGCTAAATGGGAATCAAATTTAATTGGGGCATCTACTGACATTAACATGCATCAGCACCACGTCAGCATCCTAAATAATCTTTTTCATCCCTTCTCCAATGAGCTTTTTGATTTTGTAGTTCAGTTTCAAACGATCGTAACTCAGTTGTATTGACTCATTTTTTGAGAAATTTTTTATTTTGGATAATTTTTCACGCTCTATGTGCTAATGCAGATGGTTTTTTATTTTCAGGCACATATTTTTTAGAAAATTCAAAATTTCATAGGTGTTGCTGAGTAGTTCCCATTTTGGAGCTTCTAGGGTTCTAATTGGGCTCATACAGACTCCTTTTCAGGTGCAATTTTTTTCAAAGTGCATATTTTTTTGAGAACTTCACAATAGTGGTGTTAATTTGTATACATTGTGAGAAAAATTGTAATTTCATCACATAGCCTTATTTGGCTCATTTTGGCATTTATATTGCATAGATCACAGTTTGATCTTTTTCATGTTCATCATAGTTTAATCTTGCCTTACTATGGCAATTGTATGCATTAAAATATAAAGCCCACTTACCTAATTCTTGCAAGTGGCAATTGTAACTACACTAAGCATAAAGTGCCAAATCATTTGCTTGGGGGGGGTTTCCTTGATTGAGTGAATTTGGGGGGGTTGTGTTTTGTTATTGTTCTTTGAGTTCTCTCTAGTGCTCTTTAGATTTCAGCCATGGTTCATCCTAAGTTTCATCTTTTAACTCCATATAACTAAGCAACCTCAAAAAATTATGCCTACTGATCGAGCCTTGTCTTGCACCATTCGCTCCTCTAACCGATAGTCAAATGGGGCCAGTTGCTCCTACCAACATCTGCTTCAAGACACCTTTTGGTTGGATTCTTCATCAAAATTTCCAAATTTGCATCTTGATTGTTGTATTTCTCCTCTTCTAATGTTGTAATTGCACTAAAATAAAGTGCCACAATATTGGTATTTTAGTGTACTCTATCATATTTCATGCTTCTTTGGATTGATCTATGTATCCAGTGTTAGTTTCTATATACTCAACAAATGAAATGGCTAGTTAGCCATGCATTTCCGTGTGATGGACTAGATAATATATAGACACTCCTATTATGGAAGCAATCTACCTATATTCAAAAGTGTACTGTCGAAAAAAGGGTCCTTATCCTTTTTTTCTTGTGTTTAGCTCCTTCTTGTAGATTTTGGCTCAGTTTGGCCTTGATTTAGTATTATAATGTGAATAACCCATTCACATTAGGTCTCGGGACCTTGTGAACTAGTGTACTTTAATGATGTCTTATAAAGGTGTTGTACAGTGTTGTAACAAACTTTCACAACTTTCTAGGATTTCTAAACATAATTAACATTATTTTCATCATAATTTCTCTTAGCCTTGCCTTATTTGGTGTGTTGTAAATTTTTGTAACACACTTTCACATGCCTCTAGGATTGTCATTAATATTTGGGCTCTCTTATGCTTTAATTGGCCCCTTTTTGCATCCATAAGCCTTATTTTGGTGTATTTTTTAGGATAATTATGATAAATGGCATTTTAAACATCAAATCCCTGAAAAACCACCTCAAATTCCTAAGGTGGGACTCATTCAACATTCTAGGAAAATCAGTCCCCTTAGGTGGGACCCATTCATCCAAGGTGGTGAATGAGTCCCTCTTAATTCGAAAATCAAATTTAATTTAAATTTTTGGCAGGATTTTATTCTCCAAGATCCAATGTCGTCTTGTAGTGTTGTAATTTGAGGAATTCTTGCATAATTGGGTATAAATACAAGGTTCTTTCTCTCATTTTATCCCCCAAGCATTTAAATACTCATCCTAATACAAAATTGAGTTCACAAGAGCATTTGAGCAAGAGAATTCACAACTTTCAAGGGAAAATTATAGAGCATTCTAGAGCATTCTTCAAGCATCAATCAACATGTCAAAGATCAAATTCATCATGTTTGTTATTGTTCTTACAATTGTGGTGTAGAGTTCATGATCCAAGCAAGCTTTGCATTCAAGATCTATCTCCTTCAAGAAAGAATCAAGAACCACATCCTTTGTGGCCCTTTCAAGCATAATTACAACAATTTATTGGAAGGGTTTGGTGAGTTTCAACATCATCTTTTGTTCATTTATTAATCTCATTTACATTTGATTTCTATTTAAAGGTTTAATTACCAACAAGGGGTTTTACCAAGGAATACCCCCATTCTCTAACCACATAGCCATTTTTCCCTCTCTTTGCATGTGATTTGCAGGTCTAGGTTGTATATTTATCAAAGAGAAAGATTGGAAAAGTTGTCATCAAGTTTTCAAAGAACATAAAAGTTGTCAAGATTGTGAACAAACCTTGGAGGATCTTGGAGAAGATCTACAGGTTGAATTTAGCAGTTTTAGACCGGAATCTGAATTGGGAACAATAGAGTAGACTAAGGGCTACAAAATCCAACTTTGAATTTCTAAAAATCCACAAGTGGACTGATTTGCTACTATTGGTGAATGAGTCCCACTATACCTGTCTATTAGAGATTTTTGTAGATCTAAGTACCCTTTTGTCCTAAACTTGTTCTGGCATAATTTTCTTGATGTTGGATTGATTCGCCCATCTTGGTGAATGAGTCCTAATTGGATTCAATAGTGAATTTTCTAGGGTTTTAGACCTCCATTTTGCCTTCTCTAGTTTTAAAATTTTCTATTACTATTTGCTTGCATTTCTAGGTCATTCTTTGAAGCATTGCATTAAATTAGGGTTTTCGCATTTCATCATTCATTCCATTGTCTTTCCAAGTTTACACTTGGTGGTGAAGCACTCATTTACATCATTCAATCCCCTAAAACACACCCTTTGTCATATTTCAATCTCCTTTTCATTGGAATCTCAAGGGTTGTTCTTGAGTGAAACAGAGAAAATAACCTCTTTCCTTTTAGGTCCAAAACTCTAGAAGTGAAAAGAGTCCCACACTATTTTCTAGGTTTCATTTTGGTGAACCTACATCTAGAGCATCATAATTCTAATTTGGAGTGCATTTACATCCTAGATTTAGCTTGCATTAGGTTTTACATTGGTTAATTTGCATTCTAGGGTTTCAATCTTTGCATTAGTAAAAAACTCATTTAGCTTGCATTATTTCACTTAATCTCATTAAAAATTTGTAAAATTTTGCATTTGCATCCTATATTTGCATTAGAAAACATAAAAATCATAAAATTCTATTTTTTTTCAAAAAGATCCATACCTAGACCCATTCGCCACCTTGGGTGAATTAGTCCCTTTACATATTTTTCATTGCATTTTTTGGCATTTACAGTTTATTTTATGAGTTTTTGTTTGTTGCTTCTACATTTCAATTACAAGCATTTTATTCTTATTAGTTTACATTGCATTTGCACCCACCCTGCATTTAGTAGCTTTTGGATGAGTTTTTGGTGTCCTAAATTTTTAATACCACAGTGATAAGAATTTTGAGACTCATGTCATCCTACGATAGCACAATTGTTGTGGATCTTGGGTTATCTAGAGCTTCCACTCCTAGTATTAACACTAGGCATGGATAACACCCTAAGTAACTCTTTGCCTTCAAGTAGCATGCAAGTTGAACCAAAGAATGATAGCATTCCACAAGAAAACCTAATCCACATTCAGGAGGACCTAGTGAAATTACAACATCAAATTAGCCTTGAAAACATTCACTGTATGCTTGAAACTAAAGATGGCCTTGACCTTGTGAAAAACATAGTGCAAATATTTGGCAAGCATATCCCCTCAACTACTAGTTGTCCCTCTCCCAAAAACAATGCTTCAAGCCAAGGAGGAACTCAAATTTCTCCTCCCGCAACAATATCCTCCATACCTAACTACACCCCTCCTCAAGTCGCAACAATGCAAAAATTTAGTAATGTGATTCCTTCCTTGGGTATTCTGGATAAAATCTCTAATTCCTATGTGGCATCGCATGTTATAGCTCCTACTCCCTTACCACCTATAAGAATTCCATTCACTTTCTCCACAAACACATACACTCCATCACCACTTTCATTTCCATCTCATAACACAAGCAATGACCCTCTCATACATCAACTTTTTCAAACCATGTCATCCCTTCAAAAACAAGTTTCCACCATCAACCAAAATCAAAACAGTCCACCCACACATTACATCAAGAGCAGTCCATTATCCTTGGAGATACTAGGCACACCGATGCCACAAGATGTAGAGATTCCTAGATTTGAGAAATATGGAGGGAAGGGAGATCCTTCTAACCATTTTAATGCATACATTTCCCTATGTAGTGACTTTGTCCTTGATGATAAACTTTTGGAAAAAATCTTTCGTAGGACCTTGAAATACACTACCTTGGAGTGGTTTTCTTCTTTACTGAATAACTCAATTTGTTCATTTGATGAACTTGTTGAGGCATTTATGAATCATTTCCAAGTGCAGATGAATCCTAATCTGACCTTGGCCGACTTGATGAGATGTAAGAAAAAGGAAAAAGAAAGGATAAATGACTTTATCTCCTACTATCAATCACTTTATTCCCAAGTCAATATCGAGATCCTCGACCCACACCTTCAAAACATGTTTATAGAAAAATTGCAAAACAAAGTCCAAGACAAGTTGGCCATGATGAAATTCCCAGCCTTCATGCACTTGTTTACTTCTCTCCATGATTACCAAAATTTTGTTTCTAGTCATGATACAAAGTCCACTTCTAGCTGAGTTGAAAGATCCAAGAATATACACCAAAAAAATTACCAACCTTTTAGAAAACCAAATAAAGGGTTCCTTCAGTTCAACCTTCTTTAACAACAAACTCAAAATGTCCATAACCAAGTTGTTGTTGTCAAAACCACAATTCCCTTTAGTTATGGGGATCCAAAAATACAATTCACTCCCCTACCCGACACCCTTCATAATACCATGTCCCAACTTTTAAGCCAACAAATGATTACCTTACCTCCTGTTAGACAACTTCACCCTAATAATCCTTTGCCTCTGAACTTTAAAGCAAATTCTTATTTCCACTTTGATTTAAAAAATGGAAATGTCATAGAACATTGTAAGCATCTTAAACATCTTGTACTTGAGACCTCATTGATTCCAACCGTCTATCCATTATAGGTACTAATGATCAAGTCAATAATTTTATTTCCCCTCTAAACCAAAATTTGCAAAATTTTACCAATCCCATGCCAAAACATAATATCTCATTTGTTAAAGCTAGCAACATGCCTAAGAATGATGTGATGAATGTTGACACAGATGATGAACACACTAATTCTATTCCGAATAATTCTATTAATTTCAATCTTATTGATGAAATGATAAGGGTGATAGAAGTCATCCCTCATAAGGGCCAAACTATCAGTCCTCTTGATATTGCTTTCTCCTCTAAGGATATACTTAAAAATTTTCCCGATGGTCCTTTTTACATAGCCAACCATATCTCTGATAAGCCCACTAATGAGATAATAATAGATCCCGCCTATGGAGAGAACGTGATCACCAAGGAATTTTGACTCTTGCATGAGCTCTATCAAAATGATTATGACAAACTGAGAGAATGGATCAAGACACATAATAGTTTTGTGTGACCTACGATTGGATCGATCACCCTACCATCATAAATAGGACCAAAAATATTAGATGTTACATTCTCCATCATCCCGTGGTCAGACCAATTTCGTGTGAAGCTTGGCCACCAATGGCTATGCGCCATGAAAGCCATTCCTTTGGTTGTGCATAAATGTTTGAAGTTTCTCTTTGAAATGAGATATTTACTATTCACCATAGTGGCTTTAACCCCTTGTCACCTAAAGGAAAATTTTCCCTAGATGCCTTTTGGCCTAAGCCCATGGAACCTATAAATCCAAGAGAAGACTTCTTTTTCTTGTCGTACAAAAAGTTCAAGGCAAAGAAGATAATAGAGTTATCTCTTTGAAATATGACCCCATCCACCTCCGAGCCTACCATCCTTGATGAAACCATGCTTGAAGCTAAACAAGATCAAAACAACTAAGACCAACCTAAAACAAAAACCTTACCTACCTCTTACAAGTGACCAAGAAACAATGAAACCAACCCCACCACACCTCCAAGAATAAAACAAGTTTACAAAGTCAAAGAGAAAGATGTTGAACAACCCCTTGTGGTTCCTTTCATTCCTCCCCTAGGGAAGAAAAGAAACCTATGGTTGATCAACCTGCTCCTATGCAGCTTTAAAAAAAAACTAAACGAAACAGAGGTGCTAAGGAGTGTAGAATTAGATGGCATTCCCTTGCACGAAAGTTCCATGATGAGTTAAAAGAAAATCAAGATCCAAACTTGATTGAAGCAACACATGATGTTCTTCCTCCCCAGTCACAACAAGAAATTTCCATGCATCCTCCACAACAAGAGTTAAATTATTCTATGGATATTATCCTTCAACCTCCTATTGTGATTAACTTAGATGTTGATGATGAGGATGCCAAAATTGATGAAGAGGTGCATAATGAACTGAACACATTGTTTTCCTCTTCAATGAGCTTAAATGACAAATCTTCTAAACCTAGTACTTCTCCTAGTTAGACACTTTCTCTTGTCCCTTTAGCTAGTCGCCCACCTTCGATATACATAGAACATGATTGGGAGAAAAATGACTTGCTCATAGGTTGAATCACATTTTCCTTACTAGTCTTTTGCATTATTTATTTTTCATTTTTCTTTTGTGTGATTGCATGTGCATAATGTGATCCCCATAATGTTCTATTTTCTCTTTCTTTGTGGCATTCTTCTCTATGTCATGGATCACTTTTTCTTTTTCATCTTTATATTTTTCTTGTGTTTTCATTGAGGGGATGACACAAAGCATTAAGAAATTCATGTATCCATCATGTTGACCCAAAAGGATTTCTTTTCCTTTTCCTTTTTCATTTCATCTTTCTCCTTTTCTTGTGTTTTCATTCTGGGGATGATGCAAGGTGTCTAGACACCCTATGTCTCTTCCATGCTGATCCAAAAGGTTTTTCCTTTGTTTTCACTCTCTTTGTGTCATTCTTCTAGTTCTATGTGTATTTGGGGGATGATGACAGTTCTGAGATCTTCTTACAAACCATTGCAACAAAGTTCATACTGACCCAAAATCCATAGATCCCTTATGTGTTTGGTGTTATATTTTGAGGGCAACCCCTCTCTGTTTTCTTTTCTCTCACATGACAGAACCTTACTCGAAAACATATGACCTGGCATAGGGCTTTCCAAGTTGGATCTCATGTCTTTCTTCTTGTTATCATTTTTCATTTTCTGCTTTAAAGTAATTTCTCACAACATGGTGTTTAGCAATTTCTTTAAAGTGGGGGGATACATTGGCATTATTTCTTTTACATTTTTCCTTTTCATGGTTCTTAGTGCAGCCTTCTTGCTTCATACAATACGTTTCTCACATTTTGGATGATATTGGGTGTGATGTATTACATGAGCATGATCTCTCTTAGCATATTACATTCCTCTTAGTGGATTGATGTGACACATTGCATCCCCTAAGTTGCAAATTTTCTATTCTTTGATTGCTCCTCTCTTGGAGACATTAGACACAATGTTCCCTAAGTTAAAGACCTTGCATGAACTAAGCAAGACTCCTTTGAAAATTTCCTAATTCCTATGTTGTATTTATGGCCACCTTGCATAACACATCTTGCCTGCCTATGGATCCATCCTATTTGTTCATGAGCTCCAAGCATATGAAGTTTTTCTTGTCTCATGAAGCTCTAAAACCAAATCGCTCCTTTTTGTGTGGTGCCTTATTAAAGTTATTAGGAGGTATGACATTGGTATGGTTTGAGCAGGAAGCCCAGCCAATGACATGACTTCCCCATATCCAATCACATGTGTGTGAGTACATACCAGCCATGAGTGTATGTTTCTCACCCCTTTTTGACTTCTCACCCGATGAACAACCATGAGTTTCGTTTCCTCAAAGTGAGTATGCATTTTTCTCAAACAAATAGCATAGATCTGATCCACATCACGTTGGACAAAAGGTCGAAGCTTGTTCCAAATTTTTCCTTCATTTATTTTTCATCTTTGGTATTGTATGATTGGCCTTGTCACTGTTCTTTATATCATTTTCAAGGGTGTTCCTTGTTACTCATGTTGGTTTGTCATGAGATATTGATCTTGGGGGCTTGATCATCCCTCTTGATTGTTTTCATCTCATCTTGCTAGCATTGGTACATTGGAAACCTCCCTTGATGTGTGTTTGTCTACTTTAGTGTGATTTTGAAGCAAGTTCATCCTCTCACTAAAGTGGGGGCTAAATGTAACATCGAAAAAAGGGTCCTTAGCCTTTTTCGTGCTTGTTTAGCTCCTTCTTGTGGATTTTGGCTTAGTTTGGCCTTGATTTAGTGTTGTGTTACATATGGTTATATTTCCTGACATTTAATATTAAAATAATACCTTCCTTGGTCTTCATTTTCTAATTTTCCACATGATTCTAAGTTTTTTCCATCATTCTTGCCTTTGTCATGGGGTCTTTGCATTTTCTAACCTCTTGTCGCACATTCTCTAGGTTTTGAAACTCATGTCTTTGGTGCCCAGTGTTTTTAAGTCTAAGTCATCAGATTCTTATTTTTCATAACCCCCTGATAGTTCTACTTGTTCTTTCTTGGTAGCATTAGATGCGTCAGTCATTGGTGTAGTCAGTGAGTCAAAGGTTTTCAAAACTTTGCAACTCTAGGTTTTGAGTTATGAGGTTTCAGTTGTCTGCGAAAAGATGATGTGTTGTTCATTCCACACATTTCAAGGCATCGCCTATGTATTTAATGAGGAATACAATACAACGTGGAGATTTCTTATCGAGAATTTTTGTGAAGGACTCCAATCTTGAGGGTTGCTTTACCGAGGATTAAAGTAAGGCGTTGCATTAATTCAACACCAAACACACATCTTATTATTTTTGTATGATAAAGGGTGGTGAATATTTATCCATTCTAGTTCTAAATTGTGTATCCTTTTTTTGCAATCATCTTTCAAGCAAGTGGGTCTTCGTTTGTTGATTGCGAGCTCATGTAATTTGAAATTGGAAATCATTGACTTGGCATGAGGGACACATATTTAGGAGCTTTTAAGCTAGATGAATTCTAGGCACCATTGGAAATCAATAGGAAATCTCTTGTCGATGCAAAGCTATTGGAAAGTGGATTAGCTCAGGCCGGAGGGTTCCCAGAGGCAATTCTAAGTGTGGACCTAGTTAGTGCTTGCGTGAGGAGATATATTCTAGGAACAGGGGAGATAAAAGCTACCGATGGAACTATTGTTGCTAGAATTTCTCATGAGGTTGTTTCTCGTGCATTGAGGATAGGTTGTTTCTCATGCATTGAGGATTCCTGAGAAGGCACCTATGAAAGAAATTCTAGTTGTTGTAGCTAGGGTATTTTTCAAAGCTAAAGAAGACTAGTGCAAGAATTCCATAGCCAAAGGTTGGTTGAAGTTAGAAAAGAAAGGTAAGTCCTAGTTACCCACTAAACTCAAAAGAACCGATTCTAAAGAAGAAATTATGGATGCTATTTCTTTGTTGCATCACATTGTTGGGAATGCACAAGTTGAACCTTTTGAGGACTAGATGTGTGATTTTATTTCGGTTATGTGTGATGAAAATGTGTTCATAGACTGGGCTAAAATATTTTTTTTCCATTTAAATGAACAATTAGTCAATTTCAAGAGGACTGCCACCTTCCATTTGTGTTCTTGCTTGATATATTTTACAGCCAGTCAAAGATCTTCCTGGCTAGGGTTAAAATCATAGATACCTCCAAATTCTGGCATGCCTATGTCTCAATGTTATCCGCAGTTCACTAAGCAAGTTGGAATGGGAGAATATTGCTTGATCAATGATGTATTTTTGATGGAAGCTATAAGAAAGAAAGATGGAAACCCTAAAGTACGTTTTTCTCCTAAATTTGTATCCTTGGTATACAAATTTGGGAGCTTCTATATTCAATTTGAAAGGTTTTCATATTTGAGGGTTGGAGGCTATTAGAAAGCCCTTTTGAAACTACCTAGATATCTGGAGGATTTATTGGTGTTTTTGGAAGTTTGTAGGCAGATGGCCTTGGTCAATGTGAAATATATGAACATGGGGAAGTGAGGTTATCCTTTTCCATTGGTTACTCCTCCTTTTACATTCAAGAATAATCAGATAGCAAAGGGTGCTGAAAAAGTCCTCAAAGAGTATAATCTCCAATATTTATTCATGAGGGTGAGTTTTTATAGCAAGGGTTTCGTGAAGCAAAATTTGTATGGGGAAAGATCATACCAGCACCAGAACTCTATTGAAATTTTTTGGGAGGATTGTGTAAATGAGAATGAGGTTGTAAAAATGGATTACATGAGGTTAACCCTCAGAAAAATTCAATTATTTGGTCTTTCAATCCAACTTCTTGAGAATTCTACTGAAGAATCAGTGGTTATTGATCCAGAATATGATAATCTGTTAGATAAGTCTCATCCTAAGATCGATTGGAGTAAGAATGAAGCTTTTAACATGAATGTGTGAGCTACTCCAGTGTTAAATAGAACTCAAGATTCATTAAAATAGAAATGGATACGATTTGTAGGTTCCACTCAAGAACTAAAATCATCTCAAAGGAATGAAATTAAATCCATTCAAACTGTTGTAGTGAGTTCACTATCAAAATGATTGGCTATTAGGTCCTCTAGCGTGAACTCACAATCTGGGGGTGATGGTGAAAAACCTGAAGAGACAGTTGAGTGGATATCAGTATGTGAGCAAGATAGTGTATCTACCCCATTCCCTAAACCCTAAAAGGAAGATCAACCAAGCAAAACATGTGTCAGAGGATTTAGATGCTATTTTCTAACAGATTGTTGAAGATAATACCTTTCCTCCTTTTTCTGAAGTACCTTCTTCCCCACAAGAGAATACATCTATCCTTCCTGTTGAATCAAAGGAAATTGTACATGGAAATAAAGATGTTTTGGTAGAAGCTTCCCCGGTTTGGTTGAAAAATGTTGTGGAGAAGATGATAAAATGCACTCATACAACAACAGTTGGAATGGACACACTTGCAAAGTTATTTCAGTCTACCTCAAGAATGAAGAAGGCCCAGAAAATGTCAAGGATGTTGACTAATCCTACCTCTTGAAATCAAATACTAGAGATTGCAAATCCCATGAAGGACTTGAATGATGATGAGATAAATGAAGCTGATTACAAGATCACACATGTTGATATGAGACCTCAAACATTAGAAGGTGATGTGTATCATGCTAATTATTTAGTTAATGCTTTGATTAAGAATGTAAAGGAAGAAAGAAAAGAGAAGGTTAATTTTCAATCACAATTCCTTGATTTAAAGAATTCCATTTCTTCTCTAGTTCCCTCTACTATATCCAATGAAGCCTCTAGTTCTCAGAGAGTAGATATTGATGCATCTTCTATGCAATCAATCAAGGAAAACCTTGACTAGTCTAAAGTTGTCAGTGAGTGGGTAGATGAGATATCTCAGGAGATTACTCTTTTTATCAGTATGTCTATGCTTTTTTATACCCAAGTTGTTGAGAAGTGAAAATAATTGATATCATAGTTAAGACAGGTCCGAAAAGATCAAATGAGCCTCTATATTCTCTCTCAAGAGATAAAAGAACTGATTTCCATGGACCGGATAAAGTTGGTTAGTGGATAGACTGTAAATGATCCTAAGGAACTAGACTCTTCTTGTCCCGATTCACTTGATTGGAAATTGGGCATTTATGATAAGCTGGTAAATGAGATCTTTGAATTCCTCAAAAGATTTTTGGATGTGCTAGTGGAGATTAAAGGCAACTATCATGACTTGAAGGTTGATATCAATGATGAATTTGATGAGAATATTTTGGACACCAGGGAGGTTTTCCTGAATTTTAAAGAGGTATTCAATAAAGAGATAGAAAATCTTTCCACTTCAACCAAGGAGTCCTTTTCAAAACTCAGAAGATTGTAAGTCTACCTTGAATCTTTTAAAATTGAAGCAAACAAGAGATCTAAAACTTTGGTTGAGCCTGAAGCTGCTTTATCCAAGATGAGAATTGGACTACAGATCACCATGACCCCAAGAAGTAAATAAATTCTTGCAATTGCTTCCAAGTATAGAGATTACAAGGCCAGGATGAAGGCATAGGAGGAACCCTTGCTGAAAGAAGTGGTCGTGAATATAGAAGATGAAGAGGCATAGGTGGGAAGAATTGATGCTAATTATTTTTAAATATTTTATGATACTTTAGTTTATTTTGGCTCTTTCTAAGTTTAAGACTTATTTTATTTGGTATAGTTACTTTCAAGAAACCGTTACCTGAAACAATTGGTTATGCTTTAAATAGGGGATTAGCTGATAGTGTTGGGATCTTTTGGGTGAACTTTGATTTTCTCATTAGAGAAAAAACTTTGTTATGTGGATTTACTATTTTCTGATATTCTGATATAGAAAATTGTGGTGGATTTTATGCATTCGTAATCTTTGAATTATGGTGTATGAATCATTTATGCTTATGTTGAATGTTTTTCTATGAGTGATCTAATATTGGAATGGTTTATGCTTTGAAGTTGTTGCATCGCTATGGTATGATTTATCTGTGAATGAAAATGTTGTAGTGATTTTGATTCTATATTAAGTTGTGGATTATTTCAGTTTTGTTAAATGAAATCTATTAATACCTTTAAATATTTTTAGTTAAAAGCCCCTTCCTTTACTTTCTTTCTAGTTAAAAGTATATCTAGTTAAAAATTATTCATTGGATATCAAACGAAGGTAGCTACCACCTTTTAAAATAAGCAGAGAATCAGTTTGAAAGTTATATTATTACTAATTCAACTATGGTTACATTTTTCACCTTTATTGGGTGTGAGAATACAGAGTTAGGTGATAAATCTGTCAACTAACAATTTTTTTGTGACTTCACTGGGGATAACTCAAAATAAATACTTTTGTGAGATGAATTGTTCTATGGTTAATAGTAATGGTTCTTCAAAAGCATGTTTCTCCTATTCTTCAGCCTAATGTATATTGGTTGGTTGGTGATCAAGAAGATATAGTCAGTGGTCTTAGACTTCTCACTTGGAAACAAAGGAGAAACAACCATCAATATCATAGAGTTAACGAAGTGTTGGAAGAAGAACTCAAAGATATTATCAGAGAAAATGATGTGTTTTGAGAATGCTCAAGAGATTGTGTTTATAGAAGATATTCCACCTCTGACTAGAAGAGTAAGAGCTCCACCTGCACAAGCCCCTAGAAATCATGTAAATAATAGGTGAAACCCTCCTCAAAATCATTAATAAATAAAATTTGGCAACTCTGAAAGCCTATCTGTGTCTTGTTTAAACCTGGCTTCTAAAAGGTATACTAGGGGGCAGGTGCATGGAAATGGGTAGCCAATTTGTGGCCACTTTCCAAAAAGACTTTTGAAAATTCATAATGCAAGCATGTAATAATGTGTTCACATTATTGCATGTTAAAAGCAAAAAAAAAAGTGAAACTCTGTCATTTTGATTTCGACTATTTTTAATTCTCCCCGCAGCCAAAACCCCTATTTTTTGTGCTCGCATTCTAGGAGGAGGAATTCTGCAAAATTATTCACCAATAATTGTTATTTCTTTGTAATGATGGTGCCATGACAAGGAGGAGGTGTGAGAGGTAAGGATTGTTTCATTTTTGTTTTGAATTTGTTAGTTTTAGGTTGAATTTGATATATATTTGTTTGAATTTTTAGGAGATGCAAATCAACCTACAAACCCTCAAAATCTTGAACAAGAAGAGCAACCAAATTCTCAAGAAAAAAATCAACCACAACAACAACCTCCTCTACCAATCACTCAACCCCCTCCTGGAACTCAACAAAATTTAATGAGTGAAATTGAGAACAACAAAAAAAAAATTGAGGATTTAATCAGTAGGTTGAGTGATCCAAATGGTTCAACTATAGAAAGAATGACCCTAGCAAGTTCATTGAAAGATATGTTAACAAATGTAGATTCAATTAGCAAACAAATAACTGGATGGCAAGATAGGAGGCAGGTGGCTAGGGATTATTATGCGAATAAACTATCATATAAAGATGTAAAGGATTTAAAAATTAAAAAAAGTGATTTGTGCTCATTATTCACTGACCTACGCACAAATGAAAATCTTACCCTCAATGCGAAAAGGTTTCCTATTCATTGGTGCCACCACCAACATATTAGGAACCATTTTTATGATAGGTGGTACATGGTCTTTGATTAACCACCGTGCAACAATTGTGAAGTCCCGTAATATTTCCTTAAGAAACTATACACTGAGTTCATATTGAACAAAATCCAAAATTAATTTTATATGAGGTATTTCCAAGGGAGAGGTGGGGGTGCATCTTAGGATAGACCCAATGCATAGTCAGATCCTACGCGGAAAGGTAAATGAGCTCTTGCTAGGCCACCTCGTGAGCATGTTGTTATTCCTTCCATCATGAAGAAAAGTGCTAACGTAGAGACATTACAGGCAATCAACACTTTGACCTAGTGTTTCATCCATCATACTAGCCCTATTCCACAATGCCATCCAAGGGAGTCTTCGAGTGGTGGCCTTCGAACCCATGTGTGTCAATGTTGCAAGGCGATTTGTTCATATGACCCCACTCACACTTAGGAGGCTGCTACATAGGATCTATTTGTAGCTATGGAGATGGAGAGGGTAGGTGGAATTTTGTATGAGGCGTATGACATTGATAGTCAGGTAAAATTTAGCATGTTCATTGAATTTAATTTATTTAATTTCGATTTTGAAATGCAAGATTAACTAAAAATGTTTTATGATTTTAATAAAATAGCAAGGTCAGAGTGTTGAGACTGGATACACCGGCCCCCCACCTACTTATTTATGTAGTACATCTATCACTGGGGTATGTAACTATTAAACAATTATAAATTTATTACATGTTAATAGCATTGTTTTACAAATGGTATTTTAATATGCGATTTTGGTTGTTGAACAGGCTAATATTGGAGGTTTCGAGGGAACACCTCCCATTGGCAATGGATTTACTCAAACCTACATGGAGGTAATAGAATAAAGAGTTTAACTAATGAATTTTAATTAGTATATTTGTGTATTTTATATGCACATCGTTGATTACATTGGATAATTTGTTGTTTTATTTTCAGATATTGCAAGCCGAAACACCTCCAAATGTGATGAGTGCAATGGAGATTGGTGTGTCATCTACTATACAATCCTCGATGGCTCTGATAGGGGAGGTATGATGAAAATTAGTAAATTTCAATTTACATTCATTGCTATAGATGTTAGTTAGTGAAAAATCAAACCATTATTGATTCACGTAGTTTAATTTCTATTGTATGGTTTATAAAGGGCTTGAGCACACCTGAGCATGGGTGTGAGAATATTTCCATCGTGGAGAGAGATCATGAGATGGTGGTAAGTGATTATTTTGTCAAATATATCATTTTTTATAATGTAATTTCTATATATTCATGTCTTTACTTCTTATTGTAATAGTTAAAACTTCACCATGAACTAAAAACTAGGAGGAGTAGTAGGAGCACTTCTCGAGGGCGACAAAAATGAGTGAAAGACCTATTGCCATCAGATCAAAAAGCAAAGGGAAATAATTTATTTACAGAGCATGGAGAGCAATGACTTTTGATTCCAGAGCCCTTTATTGTATGCCTACATGGTAGTTTTGTACATATTTTGTATTGGACATATTTGGCATTGTATGCCTATATGGCATTCTCGTAAGCCTATATGGCTATTTTGTACATATATTTCATACTTATATCGACATATATTGATGTATGCCTACATGGTTATTTGGTTAATACAAATATCTTTTATCGATGGTGTCCATATTTACATTCTAAATTGATGGTTCAATAGATATGAGTTACGTTTATTCAAGTGTATACTTTATAACTTACATGTATACTTTGTGACTTACGTGTGTTCCAATGTATACTTTGTGGCTTATGTGTTTTCATTCTTATACCTTGTATTCGTGTATATACTTTGTATTAATTTGTGTATACTATGTATTTGTGTGTATACTTCTTGAGGATTACGTGTTTTTGAGTACTTGTGCTTCCCTTATTCACATGTACATGTTTGACTTATTCATGTGTATACTTATTAATTGGTTAGCCCTAGCATTGATCATTGTTGTCCTTCATGGTTTGTCTTGAATATTAATTGATTGATGCTAAACAACTTTATCTAAAAGAAGAAAACACATTTTTAATTGGTATTCCATGAAATGATTCATAAAAAGATTCCAATATGTTCTTGATGCATCACCATATAAATATATCAAAAGATTTATATGTCAACTTTTTACAATATTATTTCTTGTATACAAAATGGACTCGGAAGAAAGAAAGTTATAATTTATAATACAAATAAAAAATGGACTCAACGCTGTCCTAGACCCCCTAGTAGGTCTATTTAACAAAGCAACACGGTCTGAATCAATCCTCCAATTGCAAAGCACCATTGGGCAACATTTACCAGTCTGCAAATCCACAAAATCCACAATTTTTACGGCATGATTGGCCCTCTAACCCCACTATCCTCTAAACCCTCACTTTTCTCAAATTTCATTAAGTTTTATTGAAAACCCCATATCCAGAAATCATACAACCTCAAAACCTCTCCCAATACTCTTCATTCTACCTGCACAAACTTAATTGACCACCAAATTATGCTACCCCTTGACTTTACCCACTTTTACTCCCTCAAACCTCTCTTTTTCATTCAAAACTCCTCTATTCCCAATTATGGCATCATGCCATAACATAATTTGACCTCCCTTTTCCCTGCAAACCATTTGAACACATCAAACTCCACAACCTCACCCTATTTCCAACCTATTCTAACTTATTCTCAAGCAATTTCTTCTTTTCACCTAGTCTAACCTTGCTTTTAAGGTCTAAATTCTAAATTTTGAATAGGGGCAGTGTTAGTAATCTCTTCCAATGCCTTTACCAATTCCATTTTATTATTTGTACTTATATAATTGACTCAAATGACCCCACACTAACTCAAAACTAAAAGAAATATTACAAAATGGGCTATCATGGCCTTATTTGACATTATAATGACTAAAACCATTGAACTAGACCTTCTTCATCAAATGGAGGAACAAGGAGCTCTGCACCAATGATCATACACTTTTCTTGTGGAATACTCAAACTTCTCAATTGTCATTTGTATGTTTCTCTTTTCCATTGTTTTGCATGCCATCATAAGGGATCAAGCCAGTTGAACACAAATCAGATCAATTTCGCATGTTTGGGTGTGAAAGAGGACCATGCCTAGCATAAAAATACCTATCGGGATGTATTAAAGTAGTTAGTTTGGTCACACAAATTTCAAAATGAATGTTGCACCACTTTGCAACTTTACACTGCTTCCATTTGACACTTTTTCCAACAATTGAAAACTAGATACCATAGGAAAAAGACTCTGAGATAACAAAAACTGAGAGAGGTTATTGTAGAGGGGCCCAACGTGATCCCATAGGCTTAGACAAAGAGTTCGTAAGTTCACAGTTTTTGATTAATAGCCTGTCAAAGTTTGCTTCCCTTTTTCACTTTGGACCCTTAAGGGATCAATTCGGTTGAATGTAGCTCAAAGCGATTCAATGTGTTTGGGTGTGAAAGAGGACCATGGCTAGTTTTAAAATACCTATTCGAACATGTTGGAATAGTCTACTTGGTCACATGAGTTTTAGAAAAAAATTTACACCACTTGGCAACTTTGCACTACTTGCACTTGACACTTTTTCCATTAAGTCAAAATCTACCGCCATGGGAAAACCACTCTGAGATAGCCAAAACCGAGACAGGATTTTGTAGAGGGGCCCAACACAATCCTATAGGATTAGACAAGAAGATTCTAAGCATCATGGTATTTGAGTAACAACATGATAAAGTTTGCATCCATTTTGCACTTTGGATGCTAAAGGGATCGATCTAGTGGAACGTAGCTCAGAGCGATTCCGCGTGTTTGGGTGCAAAAGAGGACCATGCCTAGCATAAAAATACCTATTTAGATGCATTGGAATAGTCCGCTTGTTCACACAAGTTGCAAAATGAAAGTTGCATCACTTTGCAACTTTGCACTGCTTCCATTGGACACTTTTTCCATCAAGTGAAAATCTGCTGTGATGGGAAAACCACTCCGAGAAAGCCATAATCGAGAGAGGTTTTTGTAGAGGAGACCAATGATATCTTGTAGGATCAGACGATAAGTTTCTAAGCATCATGGTATCTGAGTAACAACATGTTGAAGTTTGCAGCCATTTAGCACTTTGTACTCTTAAGGGATCGATCCGGTTGAACGTACCTTAGAGCGATTCTGCATGTTTGAGTGTGAAAGAGGATCAAATATGTTGGAACAGTCTTCTTGGTCACACGAGTTGTAGAATGAAAGTTGTGCCACTTTGTAACTTTACACTGATTGCATTTGATGCTTTTTCCATCAAGTGAAAATCCGCCACCACAAGAAAACCACTCCGAGATAGACAAAAACGAGAGAGGTTTTTGTAGAGGGGACCAACATAATCTTGTAAGATCAAACAAAAAGTTTCTAAATGTCATGGTATCTGAGTAATAGCTTGTTGAATTTTGCAGCTATTTTGCACTTTGGACCCTTAAGGGATCGATCTGATTGAACGTACCTCAGAGTGATTCCGCGAGTTTGGATGTGAAAGAGAACCATGCCTAGCATAAAAATACCTATTTGGACACGTTGGAACATTCTGCTTGGTCACATGAGTTGTAGAGCAAAAGTTGCACCGCTTTGCAACTTTGCACTGCTTGCATTTGACACTTTTTCCATCAAGTGAAAATCTGCTGCCATGGGAAAACCACTCTGAGATAGTGAAAAATGAGAGAGGTTTTTGTAGAGGGGACCCACATGATCTTGTAGGATCAGAAAATAAGTTTCTAAGCATCATGATATCCAATTAATGGCATGTTGAAGTTTGCAACCATTTTTCACTTTGGACCCTTAAGGGATTGATCTGGTTGAACGTACCTCAGAGCGATTATGCATGTTTGGGTGCAAAAGAGGACCATGCCTAGTGTAAATATACCTATTCAGATATGTTGGAATAGTCTGCTTGGTCACACGAGTTGCAGAGCGAAAGTTGCACCACTTTGCAACTTTGCACTACTTGCATTTGACACTTTTTCCATCAAGTGAAAATCCGCCGCCATGGGAAAACCACTCTGAGATAGCCAAAACCGAGAGAGGTTTTTGTAGAGGGGCCCAACATGATCCTGTAGGAATTAAAAGACAAGTTTCTAAGCATCACTATATCCAAGTAACAACATGTTGAAGTTTGCAGCCATTTAGCACTTTGGACTCTTAAGGGATCGATCCGGTTGAACGTACCTTAGAGAGATTTCGCATGTTTGGGTTTGAAAGAGGACCATGTCTAGTGTAAACATACATATTGAGATGCATTGGAATAGTCCTCTTTATCACATGAGTTATAGAATGAAAGTTGCACCATTTTGCAGCTTTGCACTGCTTGCATTTGACGCTTTTTCCATCAAGTGAAAATCCGCCACCACGGAAAAACCACTCTAACATAGCCAAAACCGAGAGAGGTTTTTGTAGAGGGGACCAACACAATCCTATAGGATTATATGATAAGTTTCTAAGTGAAAGGGAATAAGTTTTATGGGGTTTGTGTTGCTGCCCTTATAGATTTTGATGGAAAAGGGCATGAAAAATGAGGTTTCACCCTAGGGTTTGATAAAATATTGGATGTAGAGGTTGGGTGATTGTCTTTTCAGTTTGTGCAAGTTATTTTAAGAAGGTATAAGGTGGTGGCATGTTCTGGTAAGGTGTGAAATGATTCCTTTCAATAAACCCTCTTTATACTAGCATAAAATAAGGGTTTTGGTTTGGCATGGTGGAGTGAGTTTCTCCTAAGAAAAATTGTGGATTTGAGGGTTTGGATACATGATAATTTCTGCCCCAGCAAGTTTAGGGGGTTGTTGAATGTTTAAATGTATGTTCCTTTGTAAATTACGTCTAGTTAGCCTAATGAGGACAACGAAGAAGGTCATTTTTTATGCATATGTTCCAAGATAGTCACTATTGATTTTTGAAGTATGTGTTGTAACTCAATAATAGCTATCTTGATCAGTCATTTTTTTGTGAAGTCATTTGAGATTTTTTCCTCAAAACACCACTTGGAGCCACACTTTTCACTTGGAAATTCATCATAAAACCTTGTAGCAACAACTCCACCTTTGTTTCTCGAATTCCCCTGCACAGATTAACACACACACACCTAAAACATCCTAAGACTAACTTACTCCACTGATCTAAACTATCAAATTTGGTGGAGTACTCATTATTGGTTATCTAGACTCTCAAAACCCCAATCTTGACGGTTTATAGACTGAGTTGAGAAAAATCAGTTCAAACTAATGATAAACTCAATGGATACCCTCCTAAATAGATTCAAATGAAAGATAATTCACTATTCTACCTTAAAAAAAAAACTAGATTCAAATCCTTAAACTATTGTACATTCTGTACAAGTTAATGAACAATTGGAAAAACTCATAAAATCACTAAAATAGGGAATTTATTGATTGTAAATATTCAAGAATAAAAGATCTTTCTTTTTCTCGACCTTACATGCTTTATATCACTTATCTAATAACATAATGACCTCTTTGAGACTTTGAATACATTACATATGACCTTCACATGACCTTTTTCACATTATTTACATTTCAAAATTAAAATTTTATAAATTTTTCTATTGAAGGCATTTAGAGAACAAGGTGCTACTGCACCAAACATGAACTCTGAAATTACAGTATTTGAGTAAATCTCATTACAATTCCTTAGTTACTTTGTTCTCACAAATCTTTTATAATGTCCCTCATACATTCGAGATTCTCTTTAAATGTCTACATCATAGGTGCTCATTATGAGGTTAAATTCAATTGAGTAACTTGATATTCCCTTGCTAAGATTCACATGCTCTTTTATAATGGCTTGAAATCAGAATTGAGATTTTTCAAGATCATCAAAATAAGGATGTTGCATTGCTTTTTTGGCTGAGATTCTCTTTGATGGCTCATAAATCAGCATTTTCTACAACAAGAGACCAATCAATTTTTAGTAGTTTACTTACAAATATGCAAAGTAAAAGAGAAAAATAAAGAGCATCCAAAATGGAAATGAAATGAAAATAGATGGAAGGCACTTACAGATAGGCATGCAGGTCTCACAACTTAGTCACTCCTGGTCATACATCTTCACTGGGAATTCCAACATACCTATTGCACACAACACCTCTCATGAATAGAGTAATTTGAAATTTGAGATGATCTTATAATATCTACATCATAGCTACTCATGATAAGGTTAACTTAAAATGAATAACCTGAAATTCCCTCACCAAGCTTTGCACACAATTTTCTAATGGCCTAAAATCATGATTGATATTTTTCAAGATCATCAAAATAAGGATGCTGCATTTCTTTTATGGCTGACATTCTATTGGATGACTCATATATCTACATTTTCTACAAGGGAACACCAATCACTATTTAGTAGGTTACTTACAAATAGGAAAAGTAAAAGAATATGATAGAATTGGCATCAAACAAATTAATGTGCATACAAACTATATAAATTAATAAGAACCAATGTGCATATACTTAAAAATTAATCCAACGAACCATCTGGGTTTTCTCTACTCTTTATTGTGTCAAGTATTGGCTCATGGTCAGACTCACTGACCTTCCACAAGGTCTTGTTCAAAGGTCTACCCCCATATTTTCTCAAACCAAAATTGAATGCCATGAAAAGGTTTGAGTAATGAAGAATCTTACGATGCGTGTCAAAGTCTTGAAACAACCAATGTTTAACACTTGAATGTGGGTGCCTTCTAAGCCATGTTCTAGTAACCAAAACTGAGCTTGTAGGGTATTTTATGTTTTCTCCATCTATAACTGGGGCCTCCAATTTATTTTTGGCCTCAACACGAGACAAGTAATAATCTCTTCCCTCTTCATTGTCTTCATTTTCCATAACTACATAAACATGCCATGCATTGATATGTGCAAAAAATCTCTTGAAATTAGTCAACATTATGAATACACTACAAAGTAAGATAACAATATGGAATTTCAACAACTAAGAAAGTACAAATATCACTTGGTTGAACTAGATCTGATACATGGTCAAAGTCAACCAATGATTCCATCTTTGTCAGTTCCAATGCCGTTGGAGGGTAATACATGTGAAGTGGGCTAAGATAACTTGTCAACCATTTGTCAACCTACTCCCCTGACTCACAATCATTCCAGGCTTGCGTTGTACATGAAGAACAAAAGAATGCCATATTTCGCGTATCGATACTCCATGAACCTGCATTTGAGCTAATGAAAGAGTGTACCTCACTCGATCCTGTTAGTGTACAACAGTCCTCATATGGTGCAATGTAAGTAGCATCCATCAATCAAAAAAATATATGAACTGAAAATTTACCTTCATTACCTGGACCCGTCGAAGCATTACACAAGTCAACGATTGATTTTTCATCTATCAACTTTGAACTGTATTTATACTTTAACTCTTCTCGTGCTAATGCTCTTTTCATGCATGCTCTTGCACCATCATGCTCCCCCTTTCCATGCCCAACCTCACAAAATTTACACATATTTTGAACACCTATAATGACATGCATCCTGGACAACCAGTAGAACATGTGCAAGTTCTTGAACTGTGATGCACAGTTATTTGACCATATTATATGTTAGTCGTATGGTATTCTCCTCTAATCCAAACCACTGTAGAACATCTAGAAACAAACTTTCATGAACTTTGGAGAATGTGTACAATCATCACTAATGCAAAAGTGGTACTCCCTGAATACCTTCCTTTGGTCATTTGTACTATCAGATGCATGAATGAATGCTATGTGCACAAACATCAAAACTTGTGTGGAGTTGTAATACTATGACTACACCTCATGTTGTGGTAGTAGAGTTTAGTTCTTCAAAAATTAAACCATTGATACTATGTTGCCAACTGGAAAGGTGTCCTTGCATATCTTTAATTTTATGTCCAATCATCAGGATCTATGGGTATGCATTGCATACTTAGATAGTATATTATCACAAAAAATGGACATAAACTGGTAGACTGGAATCTTCTCAATAACCAAATCACACCTTTTTTCTTGAGACGCATATTTTGTAGCATATGCCACTATTTTATACTTCCTAAACTCTACTAGTTTATGTCCCACCTCATCTGTGATTTCCATATGTTGACATTCTAGCATACGCTAGAAGCCACTGCAACTCTCGCACAAACCATCCAAGAATGCTGTCATGTAGAATACTTGGCCATCCTCTATTTCACATAATTTTTTTGATAAGAACCCTCTTGAAGATTTTGGTGGGGCTTCTATGTCACAATCATGCAAAACATCGTTAGTATGCAAATCTAAACATATAGAGTGATAAACATCATAATGGTGAGAGAATTCAATATGCAGTCTATAATAACAAGTCCTGCATGTGTGATTTATCTTGACATAAAAAGGCTTAAGAATTTCAAAAAATATTTGAGAAATACTAATTTGAGGATATTCATTTTTAAATTTATGAAAATCTTGGGTTTGAGTCATATGCAAAAAATGCTTTGGATGTGGCTCATGATTCTGACTACCGATTGGCCTTCTTACCACATCCCTTTGATTTAGAGATGGCCTTGTGTTATTCTTCGAATACTCTTCAATTAGTGTTCTCAAGGCTTTGACAACTTCTTTATCTTTTCGTGATAGTCTCCTCGAGAATTCCCATAATTCATTTGAATTAGTTCCCTCAATTCTTTGTCGCCTTTGAATGGCTCTTGATAATTTTTTTCTACTAATTACCATTTGTTCACTCCTCTTTCTAATGAGATGAGTTGTCTTTGTTTGACAGCTTACCAAAGTTGATGTAATGAAACGTCAGGTGACATTACTATCCTTTGAGTGTGAATTATTACCCACACTCTCATAAGCATCCATTATATTTTTCACAATAGTGTCTTCACTCAATGCATTCGATGTTCTCAACCCAAGAGTCTTCATGATGTTCCTATACTTTACACCCCGCATCATTTCAACAAATATTTGACATCTTGCGGTCTCATTTAGCCTTTCAAAGAAGGATTTCCAAATCTTATTAGCATATCTTCTACAAGTGTGTGTTGAAATCTTACCTTCCATGTGCTGCAAAATATCATCATCAATATTAATCAAATACTTTGGCTTTCTACACAAAATTCTAGGTGGTGTTCTCCTAGGTACATACATCTCAACATTAGGAATTTCATCTATATTTAATTGAGGTGGTATAGGTTGTGTACCTTCAATCAAGGGTGGAGAAGAAGACATACCTTGAGGTTCACGTGGAGATGATGGCATACCTTCTTCATCAAATCCGAGTGATGATGTACTCTCAACTTGAGATGTGTTGGATGGTTTCCAGCAATATTCACTTGTAGTAGATGGTGTCCCTCCATATTCACTTGCGGTAGATGGTGTCCCTCCATATTCACTTGTGCTTAATGGTGTCCCTTCATATGAAGTTTTTGTAGAGGGTGTGTCACCAACTACAATATTCAAATCTATCTTACCATGATGCTTTCACATTCGTGCCGTTTGTGCTACCAATACCTTTTCTCTTTTTGACGATTGAGGTTCCTATTCAATTGGCTTGTTTTCATCAATCGTTTCCAATTTCCTCTTTTCACGATATGCCACCACTCAAACTCTCTCCTTTTCTTTGAAGTTTTCGTTCTCTTCATCTGTTAGTTCCCTCTTTATTCGTTTCTTTGATATGATGGATAATTTGATTTGTAGCATGGTAATGAGATGAATATTATTTCCTAAAAAATGTATCCATTCAATTTAATCAAAATATATGTCATTCAAGGCTTCATAAAGAATACTTACAATCATATTGTACAAGATTTAACCTAGCATAGATAATTTAGGTCACATTATGTAAATTGGCCCATTCCACTCACCGTGATTACTATAATTGGTGGAATGGGTCTGCATCATCAATAAATAGGTGAGGGAATGTTGTTTCTGTGTAGGGGAGGTCTAAGAGGGTGTTGGGCATTAAGCCATGGAGTGAAATTTTGAGTGGTTTTGATATGATAAAGTGTTTTTTGCATTGGGGAAGCATGGTTTCTTGTTGAATTGAGTTTTTGCAAGCCATTTAGACCTGTTTGAAGTATTCATAAGATTGTGTGGGGGTTGGATGAGTGTTTTTCAATAAACCACTAGTTTCTTGGGTAAAAAGGTGGGTTTTTGGTGCAGGGGCACCAACACATTTGGGTAAAGGTAAAATGAGTCTTTAAGGACCAGTAGGATAAGTTGAGATTCCTTTTGGTTAATATGCAATGAGGAAGCTGCAAAATATGTCAAATTAGGAAAAATGGAACACATTGTCAGTCCATGTCAAGATGGGTAAAAGTAAGGTTCTTGTTGTTTTTGAGTCTAAGATCTTGATATATATTAAATAAGGTCTATGAGACCACTCTTAATATGTATTTATTTCTTTTGAGTCATTCTAGGTGTTTAGGGGGGAGATTTGGCTTGACATTTGCAAAACATTGCATTTTTGGCAAAGTTGTCAAGAGATAAGTTAGTTATGAAGTTAAGAAAATAGTTAGATAAATTGGGGGCATTGATTTTGAAGGAAAACAAGATAAATATCATGTAAATTCTTGAATTTAGGCTTCTCTTCAAGATTTGAATCAAATAAAATAAAGGAATTCTCTGATTTTTGTGATTTTCCTGTGTTTTCCTATGTTCTTTCTCTATGTATGGACCTGTTCAAGTGTGTGATGTCTTGAAGGTTTGGTATATCTTTGATGCATGAATTTATCTTCACTTGAATTAAGTTTGGTGTCTTAATTCCATTTTAGAAGAAAGTTTCAGTTGTTTCTCCAAGTCTGCCCTGTTTTGACAGTGTACGGGGCTATAATGTATTGATTTTCACCAATCCACCCACTGCAGTGGATCTATAACTTCGTGGATTGGTGTGTAAAATAATAAGGTAGATGTAAAATGTGTTTTGGATTCTGGAAGAGCATGGGTTTGGTCGGTGGAGTGAAGCACTAGGCTAGGCAGAGCATATTTCTATGTGAAAGTGAATAACCATGATGGTGATTCTGAAAACTAACGAGTGTAATGGAATTGTGAGTGTTTGATAAGTTTGTGCAGAGGTATTGCAAGGTGTTTTGACCCTTGGGAGGACTGGGAATGGCTTGGAGTTGTGAAATCCTTGAAAACCCTTATTTGTGCTTATGTTTTGGAGGGTTTCTTGGGACAACAGGGTAATGACCTTATGTGGGAAAAGTAATCATGAAATTGGTGGTTTGGTATCATGAAAATTTATTTTTCTTGGTTTTTGAGTGGAAACCTCACCTTTAAAAGGTACTTCCTTTGCAAATTTGGGCTAATTGGGAACCCTTTTGCTAGGTAGGATTATTGGAAGTCAAACATAGTCCAAAGAAGGCATCCCTAGTTCTGATGTATGTTGTGTGGCCCTGAAAAGGGTATCTTAATCAACAATTTATTTGCCAAGTGTTTTTGGAAGTTCTTGAGAAAAGTGCCTGGAACCGAGTTTGGAATATTGTTAGGGGAAGCATGCTCAAAGGGTGAATTTTGGTGAGATCTCTGGAATTTATTTCGAAGGTTGATCTGAGATCATTTATTTGTCATTTGGAGTAGGTCTCCATCCCTCTCTACATCAGTTTTGTGATTTGGCACTTTGGTGAGTGATTTTATGAAATCAAATGGTGAAATCCTTAGTTTCATAACATATAGACTATTGCCCTATTGAGTTTGGTGTTTTCAAAAAGGACTGAAGATAAGGTCCTTTATAAAAGAGGCCTAATTTGAGGCCTAGTTGGTGTATAAATCCAATTTTGATGAAGTTGTAACAAAGAAGCCTATTGTGGATTGTATGAATTGTTAATTGTGAATTGTTGTTGTTGGTTGATTTTGTGTTGAGTTATTTTATAGTACCTCCCCTGATTGCATCAATACACAAGGTAAGTCAATTCCAGGCTCTATAGTTTAGTGGAGTAGGTTATTTTTGGGTTGTGTAAGGTGTGTGCATGTTGTTTTGTGCAGGGGAAAACAAGAATCCATCGTTTGGTTGTTGTCCTCTCAAGAAATACAAAAGTTGACTCCTTGTGCAAAATGATGTTATGACTGCAAGAATTAAAGAGCCTGATGGATCAGTGGTTTGTGAATGTGTATTTGGTTTATTTCAATCAATAACATGCTAATTATAGTGTCTTGGATGTCTGGATAAAGGTTGGTAGTTACCTTCCATAATTTGTTTTTTTTTTTCCATGTAAGTTGCAGCATTGAGTTCTTGAATTAGTGAATCATGAATGAATTCAATGGTTCTGAGTTTCTAATCAGGTTTATGCTATGTTACAATCAATCTTAAGATGGTTAATCTATTTTTGATTCTGACAAAGAGTTGAATCCAATTTCTAATGTTTTGTGGAAATATGAAATCAAGTGAAATTGAAGGATTTTGATGAAAAGATGACCAAGTTTGTTGGTTGATCTTCTTCAATTTAGGTTAGGGTCAGAAGTACCCTTGATGATTTGTGGATCCTAGTAGATGCTCTGCATTAGGTTTAAAATGGTAATTGGCAAGTGTATATAATTGTGTAATTTAAAATGTGCATTGACAACCTAAGGTTATAGTGACAAACAAACAATGATCAATATGGAATATGCAAAATAACAAAAATGAAAGCAAGTCATAATAAAAAGAAAGAAAATGTGTAAATACTTCACATACCTAAAATACCAGACTTTCAAATGGAGGATTTCAACCTAATTATGTAGCCTTAGCTTCTTCTTTCAACAAACTCCACAACAATTTGATTTTTTCAAAAGCTTGTAATCCTCCAAACTTCAATTGTATATCAATTTTCAATGGAATTCAAACTTGAATTGATGTTATATGTCTTTCAACATGAAAAATATTCTATTTCATGCAAAGGTGGTAGAAAGATTATGGAAAAGGTGGTGAAATGTGAAAAAAATGCTTCCACACTTCACAACATCGTCAAAAAGCTACTTTTTTTCGAAGCGCACACAAAACTAGGAGAATATATAGAATGTGGGCCTTGAGATCATGGGTATATTGAGTTTTTTTGCCATTTTTAGTGGAAAACACAATGTGCCCACATTATAACATGAGCACATTATTTCCTGCTAAAATGGTAACATCTCTAGTTCTCCAAAACACGCTCGCGTTATATGAAATATGGTTTTTTTAATAGATTTATTTTCTCCCTCTTTGTTTCAGGGTTTAAGGGGTCAGGGTTAAGGGTAGAGGGTGTATGGTTGAGAGAAGGAGAGTGGGAGAAAGAGAGAATGGGAGAGAGAGAAAAAGAGAGAGTGTGTGTGAGAGAGAGAGAGAGGGAGAGATGGAGATAGAGAGGGAGGGAAAGAGGGGGAGAGTGGGAGAAAGAGAGAGTGGGAGAAAGTGGGAGAGTGGGAGAGTGGGAGAGAGGGAGAGAGATAGAGGGTATAGGGTTAAGAGTTAGAGGGGAGAGAGGAGAGAGAAAGAGGGAGAGAGGAGGGAGATGAGGGAAAAGAGATAGTGGGAGATGGTGATAGATGAGGGAGGGAGGAGAGAGGGGAGAAAGAGAGTGGGAGAGAGGAGAGTGGGAGAAAGATAGTGGGAGAGAGAGAGAGAGGAGAGGAGAGGGGAGAATGGAGGATAAAGGGGAGGGAGAGATGGGGAGAGTGGGAGAAAGAGAGAGTGGGAGAAAGAGGAGAGGGGAGGAGAGGAGAGGGAGATGGGGAGAAAGAGATAGTGGGAGATATGGAGATAGAGAGGGAGAGAGGGAGGGAGAGGGAGAGAGGGAGATAGAGATAGTGGGAGAGATGGAGATAGAGAGGGAGGGAGAGATAGAGATAGTGGGAGATATGGAGATAAAGAGGGAGAGAGGGAGGGAGAGGGAGAGGGGGAGAAAGAGATAGTGGGAGAGATGGAGATAGAGAGGGAGGAAGAGAGAGGGGGAGAGTGGGAGAAAGAGAGAGTGGGAGAGAAAGAGGGAGAGAGGGAGGGAGAGGGAGAAGGGGAGAAAGAGATAGTGGGAGATATGGGGATAGAGAGGGAGGGAGAGAGGGGAAGAGTGGGAGAAAGAGAGAGGAAGAGAAAGAGGGAGAGGGAGAGAGAGAGGGGGGAGAGGGAAAGGAGGAGAAAGAGATAGTGGGAGATATGGAGATAGGGAGGGAGGGATAGAGGGGGAGAGTGGGAGAAAGATAGAGTGGGAGAGAAAGAGGGAGAGAGAGGGAGAGAGAGGGGGATTGGGAGAGAGATAGAGGGGAGAGGGTTAAGAGTTAAGGGTTTAAGGGTTAAGGGTTTAAAGGGTTAAGGGTTAAGGATAGAGGGGAGATATAAAGGGATTGGGAGAGAGATAGAGGGTAGAGGGTTAAGAGTTAAGGGTTTAAGGGTAAAGGGTTTAAAGGGTTAAGGGTTAAATATAGAGAGGGGAGAGAGGGACTGGGAGAGAGATAAAGGGTAGAGGGTTAAGAGTTAAGGGTTTAAGGGTTAAGGGTTTAAAGGGTTAAGGGTTTAAGGGTTAAGGGTTAAGGGTTTAAAGGCTTTAATGGTTAAGGGTTTAAAGGGTTAAGGATAGAGGGGAGAGAGAGGGACTCGGGGAGAGATAGAGGGTAGAGGGTTAAGAGTTAAGGGTTAAAGGTTTAAAGGGTTAAGGGTTTAACGGTTAAGGGTTTAAAGGGTTAAGGGTTTAAAGGGTTAAGGGTTTAATTGTTAAGGGTTTAAAGGGTTAAGGGTTAAGGATAGAGGGGAGAGAGAGAGGGACTATGAGAGAGATAGAGGGTGGAGGGTTAAGACTTAAGGGTTTAAGGGTTAAGGGTTTAAAGGGTTAAGGGTTAAGGGTTTAAAGGGTTAACGGTTAAGGGTTTAAGCATTCAGGATTTAAAGGGTTAAGGGTTAAGTATAGAGGTGAGAGAGGGACTGGGAGAGAGATAGATGGTAGAGGGTTAAGAGTGAAGGGTTAATCCATCAACCCTTAACCCTTATAACCTCTTAATCCCTCAAACCTCAACCCTCAACCCTCAACCCTTAAAACCTAATCCCTTAGCCCTTATAACCTCTTAATCCCTCAACCCATAAAACCTAATCCTTCAACCCCTATAACCTCTTAATCCCTCAACCCTTAACCCTTAAACCCTAATCCCTCAAACCCTATACCCTCTTAATCCCTCAACCCAAAACCCTCAACCCTTAAACCCTAATCCCTCAACCCCTATACCCTCTTAATCCCTCAACCCTCAAATTGTATTCCCTCAATCCCTATACCCTCTTAATCCCTCAACCCTCAACCCTCAACCCTTAAATCCTAATCCCTCAACCCCTATACCCTCTTGATCCCTCAACCACTATACCCTCTTAATCCCTCAACCCTCAACCCTTAAACCCTCATCCCTCAAAACCTATAACCTCTTAATACCTCAACCCTCAACCCTTAAACCCTAATCCCTCAACACCTATACCCTCTTAATCCCTCAACCCTCAACCCTCAACCCTTAAACCCTAATCCCTCAACTTCTATACCCTCTTAATCCCTCAACCCTCAAACCTCAACCCTTAAAGCATAATACCTCAACCCCTATACCATATTAATCCCTCAACCCTTAAACCATAATCCCTCAATCCCTATACCCTCTTAATCTATCAAACCTCAACCCTCAACCATTAAACCCTAATATCTCAACCCCAATACCCTCTTAATCCCTCAACCCTCAACCATCAAACCATAATCACTCAACCCCTATACCCTCTTAATCCCTCAACCCTCAACCCTCAACCCTTAAACCCTAATCCCTCAACCCTAATACCCACTTAATATGTCAAACCTCAACCCTCAACCCTTAAACCTTAATCCCTCAACCCCTATACCCTCTTAATCCCTCAAACCTCAACCCTCAACCCTTAAACCTTAATCCCTCAACCCCAATACCCTCTTAATACCTCAACCCTCAAACTATTAAACCCTAAACCCTATACCTTATTAACCCTCAACCCTCAACCCTCAACCCTCAACTCCTCAACCCTTAAACCCTAATCCCTCAACCCCTATACCCTCTTAATCCCTCAACCCTCAACCCTAAACCCTTAACAGTAATCTCTCAACCCTAAACCCTCAACCCTTAAACCCTAATCCCTTAACCCCTATAACCTCCTAATCCCTCAAATCGCAACCCTCAACCCTTAAATCCTAATCACTCAAACCCTATACCATCTTAATCCATCTACCCTAAACCCTCAACCCTTAAACCCTAATCCCTAATCCATCATCCCCTATACCCTCTTAATCCCTCAAATATCAACCCTCAAACTGTAATCCCTCAACCCTCAACACTCAACCCTTAAACCCTAATCCCTCAACCCCTCTACCCTCTTAATCCCTCAACCCTCAACCCTCAACCCTTAAACCCTAATCCCTCAACCCATAAACCCTAATCCCTCAACCCATATACCCTCTTAATCCATCAACCCTAAACCCTCAATTCTTAAACCCTAATCCTTCAACCCCTATACCCTCTTAATCCCTCAACCCTCAACCCTCAACCCTCAAACCATAATCCCTCAACCCCTATACCCTCTCAATCCCTCAACCCTCAACCCTCAACCCTTAAACCCTAATCCCTCAACCCTTATACCCTCTTAATCCCTGAACCATCAATCCTTAAACCCTAATCCATCAACCCCTATACCCTCTTAATCCCTCAACCCTCAACCCTTAACCCTTAAACCCTAATCCCTCAATCCCTATACCCTCTTAATACCTCAATCCTCAACCCTTAAACCCTAATCCCTCAACCCCATACCCTTTGAATATGTCAACCCTCTACCCTCAACCCTCAATCCTTAAAACCCTAATCCCTCAACCCCTATACCCTCTTAATCCCTCAACCCTCAGACCTTAAACTGTAATCCCTCAACCCCTATACCCTCTTAATCTCTCAACCCTCAATCCTTAAACCCTAATCCCTCAACCCCTATACCCTCTTAATCCCTCAACCCTCAACCCTTAAAACTTAATCCCTAAACCCCTATACCCTCTTAATCCCTCAACCCTCAACCCTCAACCCTTCAACGCTAATCCCTCAACTCCTATAATCTCTTAATCCCTCAAACCTCAATCCTCAACCCTTATACCCTAATCCCTCAAATCTCAACCCTCAATCCTTAAACCCTAATAAATCAACCCATATACCCTCTTAATCCCTCAACCCTTAAACCCTAATCCCTCAACCACTATACCATCTTAATCCCTCAACCCTCAAACCTTAAACTCTAATACCTCAACCCATATACCTTTTTAATCCCTCAACTCTCAATCCTTAAACCCTAATCCCTCAACCGCTATAACCTCTTAATACCTCAACCCTCAACCCTTAAACCGTAATCCCTCAACCCCTATACCCTCTTAATCCATCAACTCTCAACCCTCAACCATTAAACCCTAATCCCTCAACCCCTATACCCTCTTAATCCATCAACCCTCAACGCTTAAACCCTAATCCCTCAACCCCTATACCCTCTTAATCCCTCAACCCTCAACCCTCAAACCATAATCCCTCAACCCTCAAACCTCAACCCTTAAACCCTAATCCCTCAATCCCTATACCCTTGTAATCCCTCAACCCTGAAACCTCTATCCCTCAACCCCTATACCCTCTTAATACTTCAAACCTCAACCCTCAACCATTAAACCCTAATCCCTCAACTCCTATACCCTCTTAATCCCTCAACCCTTAAACCTTATTCCCTCAACCCCTATACCATCTACCCCATACATTGGACCCTCAACCCTAATCCCCTAACCCTATACCCTCAATCCTCTACCCGCAACCTTAAAACCTCAACCCTTAAACCCTCTACCCTTTACCCTCTACCCTATAACCTCTTAATCCCTCAACCCTAAACCCTCAACCCTTAAACCCTCTACCCTCTACCCTCAACCCTAATGCCCCAACCCTTAAACCCTTAAATCTACTTAGTAGACCCTCTATCCTAATCCCTCAAACCTCTTGACCCTTAATCCCTCAACCCTTAAACAATCAACCGTAAACCTCAGTCCTAAACCCTCAACCCTTAAACCATAAACACTTAAACCCTCTACCCTCTACTATCTACCCTCTACCCTATACCATAATCCATCAATCCTTACACCCTTCAATACAAGAAAACTCTCTACCCTAATCCCTAAACCCTCAATCCTTAATCCCTTAACCCTTAAACCCTCAACCCTCTACCCTCAACCCTTAAACCCTAGTCCCTCAACCCCTATAACCTCTACCCTATACATTGGACCCTCAACCCTAATCCCTCGACCCTATACCCTATACCCTATACCCTATACCCTATACCCTCAACCCCCAACCCTCAACTTTAAACCCTCAACCCTTAAACCCTAGAACCCTTAAACCCTCTACTCTCTACCCTATACCTTATATATTTAACCCTCAACCCTCAATTCTCAACCCTCAACCCTTAATCACTCAACCCTCAATACTTGAACCCTAAACCCTCAACCCCTATACCCTCTACCCTTTATATTGGACCCTAAACCTAATCCATCAACCATATACCCTCAAACCTATACCCCAAATCCTCTACCGTCAATCATAAACCCTTAACCCTAAACCCTTAAACCTTCTACCCTATACCCTCAACCCAATACCCTCTACCATTGACCATATTCCCTCAACCCTCAACCCAATACCCTCTACCATTTACCATATTCCCTCAACCCTCAACCCTTAAACCCTAATACCCTAGAAACCATCAACCCTATAGGTCTATTGTGCAGTTTTTGCACACACGCCCGACTAAAAGTAGGGACCCTCATTTTTCACTTTTTTGGTGTCTTGACCCTTCTTTTGGTGTTTTTTCTTGCTTGAGGAAAGTGCTTTGATGTTCATCCTACTGGTTGGAGTGGCCCATTTTTGAATTTTATTGAAAACCTTAGGTTCTGGGTACAGTTCGGGTTTTTCACTATTTTCGGGAAAGTCCCCCATGACTGGATTTTCTCAGTTTTCCTTTGGAGTCTGGAAGTGGTTACCCTTCTGCTTGAATCTGGGGAAATCCATAGTGTCTAGATTTTTCTGAAGTTCATGGCTCTATCGGATTTCTGAATTTTGGTCTTGGTTGTCTTGTCGAACGCATTAATGGGAATTGCGCGACTTTTGGGGTGATGATATATTGAATTTTGGGAAGTAATTGGTCATTTGAGTTTATTTATTTTCTTGTCATTTGAGTCTGGAGTATTGGAGCTTGAGGTGTGTTGCTAGATCATGCATTTCAGAGTGATTTCGAGTGTTGCATTTGAATTTCGTGAGCATTGTTCATATTTTTCTCGCATTTGAGGGTTATTTGTTGGCATCACTAATTTCAGTTCTTTCTAATCTCATGGTATGTAAATATGCTCTCTTCCTTTGTTGGTTTTCAATCAATTTGCTTCGTTTTCTTTTGTGTTATTCATTTCTTTGTTCTTTCTTGTGTGTGTGCACCATGTCTGGGCATTTTGGGGTTTTTGTGTCTTGCTGCTCCATTTGGCTGTATGTTTTGAATATTTATGGGGCTGGTCTTTTCACTGTTGGTTGGTGGGGCTTGCTTTCATTTGTCCAAAACTCCCTATCTTTGTTTGTAAGTAAGTCATGATTGGGATTTCCGTGCTCCCATGGCGGAGGTCTTAGGGTTGTCAACCTAGGGCATAGCCAATCCCTCTCAAATTATTGAGAGGTGAGTTTTGAGTTCATGATTGATCCATTGGAGGTCTAGGTTTAAACATTGTCGAGCGATAGACTCATGGTCCATGTCCATTTTGATATGTTTTGGGTGAAGACAATGAAGCCGTGGGTGTTCGGGTTTTTGTTGCCTTCGCGGGATTCCACCTCGGGCAGATTCCCCTAGGGTTTCCCTGTCTTTCCTTTGTTCTTCATATTTTTGTATTTAAACCGAACTTTGGTCTACCCCACAGAAATCCGCTTCCTCCAAATTTTCTTGGTGTTCGTGGTTGGGTCGTTCTGCCAATTCCATGCTTCTATGATAAAAAATTTTTACTTCCGCTGAAATCCATTCCATTTGGATTTTCTCGGATGTTTCATGCCTTCTTCATTTTCCCAGTCTGATTAAAACTATTGCTCTTTTCGGGGATTTCCGTCTTTGGTAGATTCTTCCGAAGCATTGTGGAAATGAAGAATCTAATGATTATATGAGGAATTTGCTTGTTGATAATACATTTGGATGATTGAATGAGCTTATGCTAAGTGGTTTAAGGTTATTTCTTGTTTACATTGATTGGTTGAAATGATATTAAGGAGTTTGTGTACTTGTTTCCCTAGATTTCGCTTGGTCTAGATTTTCCTGGGATTCTCTTCAAGTCTGGATTCTGTGAAGAGGGAAAAGTTCTAAACTTTGAGATATGGATTTCTTGCATTTGTGGTGTCTCTGGGATCTTATTTTAGTTGTCTTTAATTATTTGTAGGCAGGATCAGGATAGGATGTTGCTGGGCGTGGCAAGGGAAAGGTAACCGATCCAAGTGCAGAAAGTTCTACTATCTCTGATGCAGAGAAGGTAAAAATGGATATAAGGAGCAGGATTCCTGAGAGCAAGCTGACTTCTGTTTGGTTAGGGATCACTGATACTAATGTGGGTATGTGGGATTATGAAGAGTTCAAAGCTGAAATGGCAACACAGAGCCTTCCTGTGCTAGCTAGAAGAACTGTGGAATATGGATTGGCACATGTAGTAGGTTTTCCCTCCACAGTGCAGTGCTATGAGTTGGTGCTTGAGTGTTCTAGGAACTATGACAGAGGAACACAAAGGATAATTGGTCCCCAGGGATGGATTGTGGCAAGCTTTGATCCTATGTCCATTGCTAGGACTTTTGATATACCTGATAGGTCGCATGTGGTGGCCTTTGATATGGACACAACAAAGAAGTACTATGAGGAAAATGTAGTTAATTCCTAGCAGGTGATCAATTCTTGGTTGGAGAATCCCAAGTCTCATTTCTCCAAATTCCCAAAGCAACTATTTAGACTCAAATTCAAAAGGGAGTACTACAATGTCATCACTCTCCTTAGTCGGTTGGTAGGGCTGAAGAGTGTAGGAGTTTTTGAGAGATGGATGTTTAATGTCATTGCTCGGGTGGAGCAAGGTATAGATTACCACTAGGTAGGTGCCATAAGTGCAGTGATCCATGAGCAGATGTGTAGTGTCTTGCAAACCACGACTTTCACCATGACCTCCTACCTAGTGTATACATTGGCAAGATTTCACCCATATAAGGGGTTAAGCACTAGGGGTACATTTGGATAGGATGCAATATATGAGGTGTATCCACAACTACACTTGGTAGGAGGAAGCTATAGAAGAGCAAATGATGCTTTCATAATGTATATTACTAGGTTGCTGCAAGTTGCAGAGCATGTGAGAATTTCTGATAGGGCCAAGGAATTTATAAGAAGGTATGAGGCATTGTTCATTCAATTCCCCACCTTCTCCTACATTAGGATTGATGTTTGTCAAAGAGCTCCTTATAGAATCCTAAGGTATCCAACTGATCACATCATACTATTGCAGGTCACTAGGTAGATTTGTGACTTTGACATAATTGTGAAAGGAGACAAGCATAAAAAAGGGTTTGGGAATGATTTCCCCTTGAAGATAGGAACAAGTGAGGTTTGTCCTTCCATCTAGTCAGCTCACGCTTCTGAAGAGGAAATGAGTACTTTTGGCTTCTCTTTTCACTATAAGAGAGCAAGGTTTGTTATCACTGGGGAAGCACAAAAGAAGGCCAGTAGAGAGTACAATCACAAGGACAATATTGAAGATTATTGGGCTAACCTTGGCGATGACTTTGATGTGAGAAAGAAGAAATTATCTAGGCTTCCAGTGGACTTGGTAAGGTTATACAACATAAAGGCCATCACTGACCAAGTGGAAGAAGATGGAAATCTGATTCAGGGCCACATCTTCAAGGCTGTGAAAGACAAACCAGTTGGAGAAATTGACTGGTTGGAAGAAGAGAAAATAGAATTGGACCAAATCATGACTCTTGTGATCAAGTACACCAAAATGTGGCTAAAGCATAAAATTCTAGAGTTATAAAGTGAGGGTGTCACGTGCACCTACAATTTGATGGGAGACTTGGAGTCTCATTCTGTTTCTTAGGATTCACATGAATAGGATCCTAAGGGTTAAGAAAAATTAGATTCTCCCTTCAGGATTCAAATTAGAGATGTTCAAACTGAGAAGGTAGCAAAAGTGGGTAAACAAAGGAAACCTGTTTCCAAAAAGAGGAGGCATGTTTCGAGGAGAGAGGTTGAAAAGGATAAAGAAGAAAAGGAAGAGGTAGACATTACTCCTCCATTGACAAAGAAAAGAAAACTGGTAAGACTGTCACAGAAATAGGAGGCTCCTAAATCTAATAAAGAAGTTCAGCCACCTGTGGTAGAGGTAGAGAGTTCAGGAGAAAGGAAATAGGTGTATATGAGGAGGGGAAGGACTCCTTCCCTGAAGGAGGCTGTAATGAAGGAGGATGTTCTTGTGACTACTCCTATTACTGAACAAGAAAGCATTTCCCTTCCTTAGGATACTAGTAGTGTACAAGAGGAACCAAGGAAGGATGAAGGTCCTAAGGACTTGGGTGAGAAGGAATTTTAGGAGGGAGACCTCTACAATGCATAGGTAGAGGTTGAAAAAGTGATCTGGTCTCCCTTGGTGGCTTATGTAGATTCACTTGTAGAGGAACAATTGAAAAAATCTCCTCAATAGGAGGAGATATCATCTATGATCCCCTCACCAGTGTAGGTTACTGTAAATGGGAAGTCTTTAAACAAGGAGGATCTAGTCAAGGAGATCCCTAGCATGCCAAGTGTTGAGAAAGATCCACCAAGTGTCCAACAGGAGCAGGATAAGCAAGATACAATACCAACCAATTCTACTATTCCTAGTTGGCTAGATAAAGAATTGAAAAGAAAATTGGTGATAGTAGAGGATGCTCCTCCTAATTGGGATGACCCAATGGCCAATATTTAAAAAGGAAAGACTAAGAAGAAGGCTAGGGTGGTGTCCCAGATTGAGAGAGATGGGTCAGGCAACATAGTGGCTCATGTTTCTACCCCTGCTCCAGATAAAGATAGAGATAATGTGACTGCAAAATATTATCATGTGCAGACTATTGACTTAGGGCATGCTTCTATGGAACAAGACATTGAGGAGTATGAGGGCTCCAGTGCTATAATTGTGGGTAGATTGAAGAGGGTTGTACAAACTAGGCATGAGTTGGAAAGAGAGAATGAGAAACTGAAAAGGTACTTGCAGGAGTTGATGAAACCCTTGTAGTCTATTGGCTCCTCTTCCTCCTCTGCCACAAGTTTCTTACCTCAAGAAACAATCTATGAGCTTGAGAAGATGAAAGGAACTACACATACCACAGTTGCCTGGTTGTAGGGGGTTCAAACCAAAGGAGATGGTGCCATCAAGGATATATTGTCGACTGGAGGAGATCCCATGAGGTCGGTAGACTGGTTGAAAATTGTGCTTGCTCAAGACAAGGAGGATGCTGATCTCCTACTGTAGAAAACAAAATCAATCATGGAGTTTACTGAGGATAAACTGGTATAGAGTGGGATTCTTCCTTTCCCAAGGGTTTCTGAGCCTTGGGAATGGTTCGAGATCTTGTAGATGAGGCAAAGAGCCTTGAAGAAGATTAACAAACAAGGGAGGCAGATTGAGGACACTGTGATTGGTATTTATGAGAAGTGCATCTCCTTCTTTGAAATTATGACAGGAAGGAAGAAGTTTTCTCCAAAGCATCTCAATCTGGAGCAACTTAAGAAATGGTGGAGAAGGTTTATTCTCCAATCAGTGAAAGTCCAGTCACTGAACATCAGCTAGATGATGCTGCAACCTACATTGTAGTTATTCTCAGATATTTAACTAATAGGGCTGATTGGGATGGTATAGTAAGGCAAGCAAGAGATAACATTAAGTCTCTTGAAAGAAGAGTTAGGGTTTTTCCTATACCACCTATTGTTCAGTTGGACAGAGTGTTACTAGCCATCCATGGTGAGGAAGATCGAGCTAAAGATAAGGATGGGAAGTAATTATATAGAGCTACATCAAAGTTTGTGCTTCCCATTATCTGCATGCATTGGGCTAACCTTTCTATGACCCTAGGCCGACTTGGATGAAATTGGTGTAAATTGCACATTTCATATTGTATTCAAATATCTTTTGAGTCCGACCTCTTGTATAACATGTTTTTATTGTAAATTCTTATTTTTGGGCCGACCTATCTTTGGGGATTCTCTATAAATTCAGCATGTTGCCTCATTTCATGATAAGTGATATGTGGTAGGCGTAGAGAGATAGAATAGAGATTTCATATTTGAGTGAATTAGGGTTTATCTTCAAGCAAGTACTGTAATAGAAGTCTGGAATTGTTGCCATTTTGGATGACTAATATAAGAATAGATGTTGTGATTTGGTATCTTTTTTATGTGTAGTTTTATCTAGTATGGTTCTTGTTGTAATATCTTTAAAATTGCTTAAGTTCATAATTAGGTAGTTTGGTGAAGCTTAGGGTTTCATGTTTGGAATGTTTGCAGTGATCTCTAGTCCATACTTTTTGTAGTTAGCTGACTGTTAGTTGCTTTACAAAGTTAGCCTAGGCTCAAAATTGTGCTTAGTTCAATTATAGATGTTTGTTCATCTCCAATTGCAATAGGATTATTTTGAATGAATGTTTATGATTTGAAAATCTTTAAATACCTCAAAAGATTGCACTATTTTTGTGAAATTGCAAATTTATTTGGGTCAAACAGAAAGTAGTTTATGAGAGATCGGTCCATTTTGAATATCTTATCTTTTGGCATTATCAATCTTAGGGTTAGAAGTAGTTTTAGAATTATCTTTGAAACCTTTATATTTTGTTGTTTATTTTATTATCTAGGTTCAACTGAGGGTTCCAAGTATCAATTCATTGTTCAGGTCTGATAAATTCAAAGTCTAGTGTTTTCTTGTAGTAAGGTCCCTTTGTGATTACTAGCATTTTCACATTTATCACCAAGTTGTTTTATTGCATTGTCAAGACCTGACATTAGAGACCTTGGGGTTATCTCTTTCCCATAGAGATTTACCTTTCAAGAGAGATAGGATATCATATCTTGTCTGAGTTGTTGCTGTGCAGAAAACACCATCAACAAGGTCCTCCACCCTAATACCTCAACACTATACCCTCAACCGCTATCAATTTCTCTCTATCCATACATCTCGCTTCTCCCTTCCTCCCTCCCTCTTACCCTCTCTAATTGTCTATATCTTCCCTCTCCCTCTTTCTATGTACCTCTCGTTCAATCAATCCCTACCACCCTCTATCCATCTCTCTCTATGTCCCTCCCACTCTCTCCCACTCTCTCCAACTCCCTCTCTCTCATGTCTCTCCCTCCCTCCCCTCTCTCTATCTCAGGTATCTCCCTCTAGAAACCTACCTAGGTAACTCTCTCTGTGTCTCTCTCCCCTCTTTCTATCTATCCCTCCCACCCTACCTAGATAAGTGCATCTCACTCCACACCCCTCTTTCTCTACCTCTATCAAGTCACTCCCTCCCACACCCTCTCCCTCTCTCAGGTCTCTCACTCACACTCCCTCTCTCTCCCACTCCCTCTGTATCACACTCCCTCTCACTACCTATCTTACAAGTCTCTCCCACTCACCTCCCTCACACTCTCAAGTCTCTCCCTTTGGCACCCTACCTACATAACTCTCTATTTCTCTCCATCTCTCTCTCTCTCTCAATTCTCTCTCTCCCTCCCTCCCTCTATCCCTCCCACCCTACCTAGCCAAGTCCCTCTCACTCCAACCCCTTCTCTCCCACTCCCTCTCTCTTAAACTCTCACTTCCACCCCCTCTCCCTCTCTCTGGACTCTCTCTCTCTCTCTCTTAAAATTTTCCCTCCCTCTAAAGACATATGTAAATACATGCATACTTACATACATATAAGCATAATACATATTTACATACAATCATACATCCATACAAGCATACATACATACATGTGTAGATATAATCTTACATACATATAGGCATAGATACAATATACATGCATTGATATATAGATGTGTACACATATAAAAATGGTCACGGTTAATCAAACCTATTAATTAATTAAATATGAATTATTTAATTAATATTCTTAAGTCATCTACATACAAATAAATTTAATTATTTTTTTTTTTTGAACATTTTTCCAATTCTTCTAATTTAATTAAATAAATAAGTTTATTTAATTATTGCTATCTTCCACTTAATTAATTAAATAAATTCCACAATTTATTTATATTAATTATCATAAATTTAAATGATATTCTTCTTTTCTCCAAAATTAAATATTTCCAATATTTAATTAAAACGCTTTCTTTCTAATTCCTTTTTCTTTTTCCACATAATTAAATATTCCAAAAATATTTAATTAAAAGATTTCTTTCCTCAATGATTAAATATTCTATAATATTTAATTAGAAACTTTCTTCTCTTCATATTTAATTAAAGCACTTTTTATCATCTCTCACACATACTTAAATATTATATATCTAGTTTATGGAAACATCTTCCATCTTTCTCTTAACCTCTATCTTTTTTTCAACTTCTCGAGCTCTCACCGTTCATCTTAACAGGTTTGAACTCAACCGTTGATCCTTGCCAACTAGATTCTTGCCCTCAAAAATCTATAAATACAGCCCTCTTGTGAGTTGAAAGGACACCTTGAATCTTAGATTTCATATGCAGTTATTATAGTTGCATTTCAGTATTATCAACATTCTAGCATCATAGTATTCAATTTCATAGCAGAAATCATTTAGTCATGCACAAGCATTTCAATTAATCTCATTCTCCTAAGCTGTCATTTCAACAAGCTGCTACTTACACAACTGAGAGCTAGCACCTTTAATCAAATCCTTGGAGATAGAGGATGATGGGATAACTTTGAAGAAGCTATTAGAGTTTGCATTTATGTTCTTTAATAAATTTTTTTTTAATATAATGTCTTATTAGTGTGTTAGTCTACTGTTTGATTAATCCACTTATTCTAATGACACATTTTTGGCGCCCACCGTGGGGCATCCCCCCGTTTTTAATCTTTTTATTGCAGGAATTTTTTGACAGGTGACAGATAGGAGTCACACTTCGGCACATACGAGCTTTCTTTCGACGCATAGACGAACTATTTCAGTGCATCCCTAAACTATTTCGGTGCATCCAGAAGCTGTTTCGGTGCATCCCGGGACTGTTTTGGCACATGCAAGGACTGTTTCAACGCATCCTGTGTTGATCTTTCAATGCATCCAATAATTTTTTTGGTGCATACAAGAGATTTGTAAACAAATTTTTTGATTCTGACGCCATCCGTGGACAAAATTTTTCATTCCTATTTTTAAGGCAAAATGAGCCAATCCTAGGATAGAAATTTAAAATCTTGAATCTACCAATCCTAGGATAGTCACCACACGCTATTTTTGCAGTTAAAATGAACCCCATGCCTATTGTGAAGCAATATCTTCACTTAGATTAGTTCATTTTCATTTGGTGCTATAAAAAGAACATCGTTTGCTTTGTCTGTGGCAATAGGTCTATGCTCTCCCCTTAACTAGGTGACCAAAATACCAGACTGTCTTTTTATTTTACTATAATATTTATGCTTTATTACATCCTTTAGAGGTCCTATCGTAGTGGGAAAAAGTACTCACCCTACGGGAACGACCTAAGTGGGAACAACCAAAGACAAGTTTTCCAACCCACTATAATCAAAAGCGAATTCGGGGAAAGTCCGCAATTCGACGACAGTGTGCAAAGATAACCATCCCCAAAGCTTTTTTTCTAAAGGTTGGGAGGTCTCCTAAAGGAGTTTATCTATTGTCGTGCTAAACGAAAACCTTGACTATGAACCATAGTGTAGAAAGCTAGCCGAGTTAGTATCCAAACATCATTTTAATCATAGTGCAAGGGGAGGGAAGAATTTGCCCCCAAGACACTCACCATATAGTCGCCATGGATTGTTTGCTCAAGGGATTCAGTCACACCTGGAAAAGACAAAAACATAGGCGCCCTCTTGGGGGTGACATGGCTGTGTGAGTCGACGCCATTTTAAGCTGTGGGCTATGATTACTATGATGACCTATTTGACAACTTAAGAGTGAGTCTAACTGAAGTGTTTATCTTGTTCAAAACTTGTGAAAATCTCAAGAACATACACTCTTTGTTTAGATTTTAGGATTAACAACACAACTATCTACTTCTCTATGTTGTGTTTTTCACATTTAAATCAGATTAAGATCATCCAAAAATATAAAATTGTCCAAACATGTATGTCTCAAAGGTCTAAATGGATAATCTAGCACATCTCGGGTCTGTTTCGGTGCATTGCTTCTCTGTTTCGGTGCATTGCTACTATGTTTCAACGTATTGTTGCTCTATTTCAGTGCATCTATGCTCTGTTTCAATGCATCTGTGCTCTATTTTGGTGCATCCATGCTCTGTTTCAGTGCATCTGTGATCTGTTTTGGTGCATAGGAAGTCTTTTTTGGCGCATATGTTTTTCGAGCCTAGGTAATTTTTTGACATTCAGAAATCAAGTCAGATCAGTCTAGTCTTTCCATGCTCAGAGTTTGGAAGTCTACAACCTTTGCCAAAAAGTCTATAGAAAGGAAAATTAGAAAGCCAAAGAAATCCCTCAATTACAAGAAGTTATTGAAGAAGAGGAAATTTCTATACCAAAGTCGAAAGGTCTTGCTTGAACATAGGACCTTTATTCACCGATATCACGACTATATTAAAGGTTTCACTGATGATTATGCTGTAGAACCCTTATACTCATGATCCTTCTTTCAAAGAAGAGCCCTTTCTCAAAGGCACAACCACAGTCAACGTATTCATCCTTCTTATATTCCCCAACCTACAATTACGTACGCTACTCATCCCAATCAAATTCTGCAATAGAGAACTCAAGCACACTAGGCATCCATCAAACCCATCTTTTTTACAAACCCATGATCAAACCTCACAAAGTGCAAAATCATCTTTATTTTGGTCTTTAGTTTAATTCCCGCAAATAGGATTTTCATCCTTCCAATCAGGGAATCACGAGCTAAAGATTAAAAATATTTTAAGTCATAGAATCTTCATTCTATCCTGACTTTCATATCCATCAATATTGCACTATTTCATTCTTTTGATCAAGGTTAGTAGAAATTGAGTGAAGCTTATGCCTATCGTCACAAGATCTCAAAAGCACATAGAAAAAGATGAAAGAGAAAGTATAGTAAGCAAAATGGGTTATAATAGTGAGAGGGAAGAGATCCCCTATAATAATTGAAATACTGAAGAAATAACAGAAGAAAAGCTCCAAGAAGCCGAGCAGGATCCCCTATTCCATACTCTTATGGAAAGAGTTTTAGAACGAAACAAGGAAAGATATTTCCTTTCATTAGCTAATCAAGGAGCTAAGTTACCTGCCGATTTTGACACATAAGGGATTAAAGAAAATCCTGAAACTCCTCCTAATGATTTTAGTGCCCTTACTCAATAGATCAAGGAATTACAAGGGAAAATAAAAGAAATGCAAGGGGGTACCACAAAGAAATATGTTTTGGATGACATATGTCCTTATCCTTTTGATAGGAGTCTTCGAATGATTCCTTTTCTGAAACATTGCGAAATTTGTAAATTTGATAGGTATAATGGGAAAACTGACCCCATTGAACATGTGAGGGATTTCTGAAATATGAGCTTAGAATTCGCTCATGATGATTCCTACTTAATGCGATTGTTTCCATGAAGTCTGGGTGGACAATCCATGGAGTGGCTTTCAAAGATCACTCCCCCCATCAAAATATTTGAGGAGCTAATAAACAAGTTTATATCACAATACTATAAAAACATCCAACACCAGATAACCATGCTTGATCTTTGTAAGGTGAAACAAAAAGTAGGGGAATCTTTCACTACATTTTTGCAAAGGTGGAGAATGGTGTTTTCTAGATACTCTCGCCCTATTCCTGAAATAGAAAAGATGGATATCTTCATCTATAGTCTCAATCAAGAGATGAGTTATAGGCTAAACCTTCACTATCCTCAATCATTTGAAAAATTGATTTAAAACATGATTACTATTGAAGGTGCTTTGATCAAGCATGGAGTTTTGAAAATTGATAAAGAGGGTTCAAATTCGTACAACAACAACAACCATAATAACAAAAATGACAAGTCACGATTTTGGACTCGAAATAAAAATGTTGTGAATGATGGGGTAGTAGATGCTAACAACGTGAATATGAAGCCTGTCATCCTTAATGTGTCAGGTGTTCAACATAGCAATAATGTTGGAAATTCTAGTACCCAAGGCAATGTTTCCAATAAAGGAAATGCAACTAATAATCAGGGAAATAATTTTGGCAATAATCAAAATTCAAATATGCCCAGATCTTCATATTTTTCAAATCGACGGAGTTTCACTCCCTTGGGCCAATCTTTGGAATCCATTCTCAAAGAGTTATTGAATCAAAATGCTATTACATTGCCACCACAAAGAGACTATGAGCCTCAAGTTAAACCACCATCGTGGAATGACTCACACTTTTGTGATTATCATAGGTGTAAAGGTCATAAAACAAACAATTGCCAAGGGTTGAAGAATATTGTTCAGGATTTGATTGATAACCATACCATCATGATTAAGGGACATAATGCCAATAATGACCATCAAGCATTCAAGGATCCTCTACCTAATTATAAAAAAGGATAATCTTCGGGTGACAAGGGAAAGAATGTTAATTACGTCCATGACGTCATTATCAATCATATTTATACTGACGATCAACACATCAATGCTATCAGATGCAAAGGTAAGCAAGAATATCGAGAGGTCAATGCTATGGCAAGGGGACAAGCCAAAATTATTGTCAAAGGAAGCTCATCTAAAGCGGCAATTCCCCCTCCAATTCAATACAATTTGGTTGATCAACTATGAAAAACATCAGCCCAAATTTCTATCTTGGAACTTTTAAAGTTATCACTTGCACATAAGGACATTCTGGAAAAGGCCCTTGTTGATACAACTGTATCCCTTGATTTGGATATCAATAAATTTCAAGCCATGGTGGGACACTTGTCCTCATCCACATGTTTATCCTTTACTGAAAAATATGACTCATGCATAACCCACCCACATAATTCATCACTCTACTTAGAGGTCATGGTTCACAAAGCCCGCATTAGACATGTCCTCATAGATGGGGGAGCCAAATTAAACATTTGTATTTTAAAATTGGTCCTAGCTTTGGGATATTTAGTAGAATCTATAGATCCACGGAGGAAAATTACAATCAAGGAATATGATGATGAGGAAAGGACTTCCAAAGGCCTCATCATGCTACCAATCAGAGTGGGACCTGTTGTGAAGAATACCTTTTGTCAGGTTCTAGATCAGGATCTAACTTATAACATACTCTTGGGTCATCCATGGATCCATGACATGCAAGTTGTACCATCTACTTATCCTCAATGCTTGAATTTTCCATATGATGGACAAGAAGTAACAATACCTGCTGATCACATTAGTAGTCAAACTTGCTCTAACCTAAGAGCAAATCATCCCACACTCATCCCACACAATAGAGAGGCCTTGGCCATCTCTACCTCCAAGAATAATGAAAAAGCAAGTGAAATGATAGGTAATTTTGGCACCTAGCTAAAATTGAAAGATGATGGAGTGGGAGAATATTCTTTATCTCTCTCTAATTTGCCTCAATCTCCAAGATCCCATGGTCAACCATCAAAATCCATACAATAGGCTACAACAGCTTTAGCCTCAACTTCAGTTCCCATCACCAAGTTTAATGGGATATTTATCAAAGAGACTGAAATAGAAGATAGAGCTATCCTTGATTGGCTCTATAAAGATGAAGAAGAGTTCGTACAACATGTCAAATTACCCACATAACATTATGGAAAAGGTTACGCTATCATGCAACAAATGGGTTATGAAGGAAATGGCCCTATAGGTAAAATGAAAGAAGGTATTGTTGAACCTATCCAACTAAAAACATTGCACCCAAAAGATAAGACTGGGTTAGGATATGGTGAAGATACAAAGGAAGAAGTAGTACAAAGAATGTCTAAGGAGGAGTTGGCTGAAACAATATTGAGAATTCAAGGAAAGAATTCTGACACTGACTCCAATGAATATGAATGGGACAACCTCTCTGATGATACTTTCATCTCAGAGAAAAGGGTGGACGTCATACACAAATTCACACCCACATTCTTACAAAGGTAAATCTCAAGGCCTCCGCTCGATTACGTCCTACAAAGTGATCATGACTCTAGTGAGACCGATTTGATTCAAAGTGAGACAGATCATTCATAGGAGGATACCATCCTAGACCTCCCCTATAATGATGTTAACAATAGCATCATGACCCTAACGGCTAGTGACCTTACTCATCCTAATGATCCATTTCCTTTGGTCCATCCCAAACTCATTGATTGGGAACAAATCGTTCCTATTGATGTCCCAATTTTTCCCAATGACAAAACCATCATAAAATTTCTTTGTTCCTCCCAATCAGAAACAAGTTTCACTAGGGAATCTCAAGATCAGAGTTTTCGACAGGAAAGTGCCAAGTTTCTCAACTATGAAATAAATAATATAAAAGAAAGATCTAATGGTGAAAACCTACCAAAGGTAGTGTTAGATCAAGAAAAGAGAAAAATAAAAAGCATATCCAATGGTGAAAACCTTTCAAAGGCACTAGAGGATGGGAAACTTGACACTCTTCTAGAGAATTATCAGGAAAGGTCTTCTATTCTAATTGAACCAACAAAGGCACTCAACATAGGTTCTACAGAGTAGCCCAAAGTCTTGCAATTGGCCGCATCTCTAACAGAAGAGGAAGTACCTAGATTCACATAATTTCTCAGGAATAATCAAATCAGTTTTGCATGGTCCTATGCGGATATGCCTAGATTAGATCCAGATCTCATCATGCATCATCTATCTATTGCATTGGGGGAAAAACCTATGAAGCAGAAACTCAGAAAAATGCATTCACGTGTTGCATTACTGGTTAAAGAGGAATTAAAGAAGCTTTTGGATGTTGGATTCATTTGATCCATGGACTATGTGGAATGGATCTCCAATATCGTACCTATTTCAAAGCCAGACAGAAGGATTAGAATTTGTATAGATTTCAGGGATCTGAACAAGGCATGTCCCAAAGATGACTTCCCTTTTCCAAACATAGATATGATTGTTGATTTAACTATTTGGCATGCAATATACTCATTAATGGATGGATTTTTAGGATACAACCAGATAAAGATTGCACCAAAAGATCAGGATAAAACAACGTTCACATGTCCTTGGGGTACCTGTTTCTGGAATGTAGGAGCTACATACCAATGAGCAATGACAAAATTTTTTCATGATATGATGCATACATTCATGGAAGATTACGTTGATGATCTTCTTGCCAAGTCTAACACTAGAGAAGGACACATCAATATCTTATCTAAAATTTTCAAAAGAATGGAACAATTCAAAGTGAGACTTAATCCAAAGAAATGTGTCTTTGGAGTGAAAACTGGAAAATTATTAGGTTATATTGTATCAGAAAAGGGAATTGAAGTAGATAGCTAAGGTACAAGCAATTCTTGATATGCCACCACATAGGAACATTAGTCAACTACACTCATTATAGGGACGGTTACAATCCATTCGCAGATTCATTGCTCAATTGGCGGATAAAAGTTTACCATTTACACATATGTTACACAGGAATGTTCCATTTAAGTGGGAGCACAAATGCGAGGCATCATTTGATCAGATAAAGCAGTATCTCATGAATCCACCAGTGCAAGGTGTGCCTCTCATATTATATATTGCTGCCATATAAGTGTCTTTAGGAGAATTATTGGCATAGGAAGACAACTCAGAAAAAGAGAGAGCAATTTATTAAATCAGTCGTACCCTGACAAGTCACAAGCTTAATTATACCTTCATTGAAAAATCTTGTTTAGCAGTGGTGTTCACTTCTCAAAAGTTATGACACTACATGCTAACTCATACAGTAAAGCTTGTGGCTAAGATTGACCCACTCAAATCTCTTCTAAGTAAGGCAACCTTAACTGGCAGGTTGGGTAAATGGGTTATGATCCTAAGTGAATTTGACATTCATTATGTGGATTGAAAATCTATAAAGGGACAAGTAATTGAAGATCAATTAGTAGAAGCACCAATACCAGCAGAACACCCAATACATGTTGATTTTCCTGATGCCAATGTATTCATAGTAGATATCCAGTAGTCATGGGCACTCTACTTTGATGGTTCTTACACTCAACATGGTTCAGGAGAAGGAATTATTTTTATTACACCTCAAGCACATACAATTCCAAAACCTTATCGGCTAATGTTTCCTTGCATAAACAACATAGCTGAGTATGAGGCATTGGTAATCGGCATAAGAATTGCAGCAGACTGGAAAATCACAGAACTCCAAGTCTTTGGTGATTCACAACTTGTTATAAATCAAATCAATGACGAATATCACACTAAAGATGACAAGTTGATACCTTACAAAAGAATGGTGGAATATTTCAAGAAATACTTTGTTAATATCAAGTTCATATAGATTCCACGTCTTGATAATAAATCAACAACCACTATGGCTACAATCGCCTCTCGACTCCAGTTGACAAAGAATCAAACATGGTATGAATTCCTGGTGGAACAATTGTTTTCTCCCACCCATGACAATCCTGAAACTCAGATCATTTGCCATCTAACCAGTTCTGACTCTCCCTTGTATGGCCAAATTTACACTTACCTAAAGGATACTATTTTACCCTTAGACTTGTCTAGGAATCATAAAATAAATTTTATCTGTCAATCATCCTGTTACACCTTAATTGCTGACATCTTATACCGACTTGGTCTGGATGGTACCCTCCTTAGATGTCTCAAATGCGATGAATCAGAAAAAGCCTTACAAGAGGTACATGGTGGAATTTGTGGGACACACTCAAGTGGACTAACCTTAGCAAAGAAACTTGTGAGATTAGGGTACTACTGGCCGACCATGGAGAAGGAATCATTCATCTTTGTGAAGAAATGTGCAAAATGTCAAATTCATGGAAATCTCATTCACGCTCCTGCTCATGAATTACAACCTTTCACCATAACATGGCCTTTCGCTCAATGGGGATTGGACTTGGTTGGTAAGATACACCCATCATCTTCAAATGGACACAAATTCATCATTACAACCACTGAATATTTCACTAAATGGATTGAAGTTGTTCCCTTGACAACTGTTACTAGAAAAAAAATCTCTTCATTCATTTTGAACTATATCATTTGTCGATATGGTATTCCAAATTCCATTATCACATATAATGGAAGACCCTTTAAAAATCAGGATGTTGATGAACTATGTGAAATATTTCACATCCAACATAGATTCTCTACGCCTTACTATCCACAAGGGAATGGTCAAGCTGAAGCTTCAAATAAAACAATTCTAAAGATCTTGAAGAAAATAGTAAATGAAGCAGGTCGTGATTGGCATGTCCAATTAAATCCAGCATTATGGGCATATAGAACAAGCATTCACACACCAACAAGAGCTACCCCTTATGCTTTGGTCTATGGAGCAGATGCTATTTTACCTCTAGAAGTCAAGATTCCCTCACTTTGAGTATCACTCAAGGGGCTAATCAATGATGAAGACTATAGAGTATCACGGTTGCAAGAGTTAGAACTGCTTGATGAACGATGTCAAACCACAGTTAATCACCTGAAGGGATATCAACAAGTTATGTCCCGTAACTACAATCACAGAGTCAAACCACAAACTTTTCAAGTGGGTGATTTAGCTCTCAAAGAAAACCCTCGTATTCAACAAGATCGAGAAAAGAAAGGCAAGTTCAAACCTAATTGGTTGGGCCCTTTCATTATCATTGCGATGTACAGATCGAGGGAATATCAGTTGTCAACTGCAAAAGGGGACCTGTTTGAAGATCCAACCAACAACATTCATCTGAAGAAGTTCTACGCCTAAGAAAATATCAAAAACAATATAAAAAGTCCTGAGAAAATATCATAAACACCATAAAAAGTCTTGAGAAAATATCGAAAACACCATAAAAAGTCCTGAGAAAATATCAAAAATAATATAAAAAGTCTTGAGAAAATATCAAAAACAATATAAAAAGTCCTGAAAAAAAATAATACAAAAAAATCAAAAAGAGCAAAAATACAAAAAAATCAAAAAGAGAAAAAATACAAAAGGAAAAAAAGAAAAAAATCATTGCCTTGATGAAAACCTGGCAAACAGGCGTCTTGGTAATAGCAAAAAAATCATAAAATCAGGAAAAAGTGCAATAAAAACAATCGATGAAAACCTGACAAACATGCATTGTTTGTGATTTTATTTGGCTCTCTCATCTATTGGGATTCATTTTTCATATCCATCTTTTCATCGGCATCACACACATGCCTCGCCATCATAGTTTACATCGCATCATCTCCTTGAAACAAATAGGACCTCATCATGGCTTGATGAATTAAGATTATCCTTAGCAGTAGTTGTTTCTAACAAGAGTCAAAGTACAAGGTCACTAGGGGGCAACTCGCTTCTTGGAGCTTTTCTAAACAGGTAAACGACAACATGTGTCTAGAACCAAAGTATCAGGAAAAAAAATTTTTGTCCAAATTACATCAAGGTTGCATGACCATTTTGACAAATGAACAAATTGGATGATCTTAATCTGAATAAAATGAATGATACACTTAAAGCAAAAAGTTGCAAATTATTGTTTTGATATTTGATGACATCATATCTTTGGAGTGGTTCAATGATGTACTGAACTAGAATCACAAGGAAGAAGTATGATTTTTCTTAGCTTGCTATCTATAAGCTAATCATTAGTATTGTGCAAATTTGTCATAGGACATGCTCTACAATAGATCATTGATGACATTTCGGAATTTGCATAGGAAAATGGTTAACTTTTGTCTGTTTATGCAAACAATACTCAGGTCATCTCGGTTCAATTATACCTCAACACTTGTATTAACTTGCTACATCAAACATCATGAAAGTAGTACTTAGGTCATCATTGGTGCTAACATACCCTTTGATGCTTATACTAACTTTCAACATATCAAAAGGCTCAATGATGAAAACAAAGCACAACATGAAATGGCAACAAGGAGAATAGTTCATTACTAAATTTAGGACTGCATAATTCATTTGCATTTCAAGGGCTATTTAAATAGATTTTTGAGGGTTGGCCACATTCTTGAATATCTTTTCAGACAATGATTGAGTACGACTGGACATTTGTTACATCTCATTTTATCATTACTCGTATCATTTCACCAAAACTCATTTAGGTTATCATTATTATTGCATTTACATTTTGCATCATCATTTCATTATTAGTTCATCATACTCATTATTATTATCATAACATTAACATTTACATTTGAATTTTGATTCACATCATCTACATTAATATTAAAATTGCATCCATATCATTCATTTCACATCATCATTTAGGTTATCATGTTCATTTATATTTTACATCATTATCCATGTCACGTGCATCTCATTCATTTAATATTACATCTTCATAAATCATATCCTTTATCCATTCATCTCATTCAAGTTGGTTCCATTTTAAATCATTCAGCATTACATCATATCATTTTCACTTAATTAAAAACATTCACCATTACATCTTACATCTTGCATTCATTACATACATTATAAAAGAAAATCATTTTTAAATTGCATCATACATCATCATATTAGAAATATTTCATCACAACACATCCTGCATAATGTGAAAGAAAATAATTTACATCATCGTTTGCATCATCATACATCATGAAAATCATACACAACATAGCATATAGAAATAAGCATGCATCCATGACATAAGCATAAATCACCCATAACACATGCATAATCGAATCACCATTGCATCTCATAAATCTCATCAAAAAAAGGTCCATAAATACAAGGATATCAAATGTTTCAAAAAGATATATCAAATACAATGGAATAATCATGTAAAAAATGCTCATCACTGAGGGGCATCTAGCCATGATACATGGCTGCTGCTGCCTCCTAAGGTAGTGGGTCTCGATGGATCTCTGCTCCCAAAAGCTCTGAGCTCTCATCTACCTGGCTGACCCACGCTCTTGGTAACACTCCTAGAATGGCTACGTAAATGGGTCTGAGAACGAGTACCCGACTGTGTGAAGGTAATCCTCCTCTCGAGTGGGACTACCTTGAAATACCTCATCTTGTAATACTCGGCCTCTCGAGTAGTCTCTAGTCCCTCTGCAACAACCTCTCCAATCGAGGTGCTCTCCACTGACCTGAGAAGTCTCTTGGCTACCCCCTCGGCTTGTACACATCTCTCTCTAAAGCTATCCTTCTCGGTCGTAAGCTGCACTACCTGTGGGTCAGGAGGTGGTGGTTGTGCAACCTGTGCCTGCAGCTGATTGATCGTCCCCTGAGCCTATGCTAATTGACTCCATGAAGTTTGAACCTCTGCCTGCAATGCACCAATTTGTCCCTGTGAGGGAGCCCTGATAATAATCCATGGAGCCGAAGTACTCAGCTGGTCCACCACTCTCAAGGTCCATGGCCTTGTCCTGAAGGGCACATCAAAGAAATATCTGTCCTCCACCCCCACCACCTCCGTCATCCCCACTGTCATCACTGCTATCATCCTGGCTGTCAGAATCATTCTCCTCATCTCCCCCCTCATCAATATCCATCGCCGCTACATCCTCTGCCCTTGCTTGAGCCTCTCCCTGTGGCTGCCCTACTATTGCCTATGCCTGCCCTTGCCCTCGCTATATAATTGGTCCTCCCAATAATGGGGTAGGCTCCTCTGAACTAGTAAACATCAAGAAGGGATGTGTGTAAAAATATGTCGCATACTCATTGGTCATCCCTGCATCTGTAACCTCCAGATGAATGGCCCACTGTGTTGTTTGCAACTCCAAATACTCTGCTCGAGCTGTCTCAATAGTCATAATAGGACCCCACTCTGGTATATCCTCCTAATGCCTAGCATAATGTGCCACACCCTGCAGCATCATTTGTACTAACCCCAGCTGCCTCAAGACTCTCATCACCAGAAACCACTGAATAATGTAGGGGGTGCGTTCGATCAAATATCTGGATCTCGTAACATAGGGCAACTCTAAATCATCTATCTCCCATGGATCACAATCTACATATGATCTCCAGATGATAGTATCTAGATCATCTAACACGCATCGCCAATACTCCAACTTGCCCAACCGTGGCTAGACAAGAGGCCCTGTGTATGCATAGACATATCGGAACCCTAGGGGACGATCCCTCCAAACAATGGGCTGCGTAATGGCAAAGTGCTCCCATGCAAATATCTGAAGAAGAGTAACTTCACAGGAGAGAATCTTCCCATCTATGTACATGACCCGGTGAAGATCGTGGTATAGATGGGCAAGCATACATGATCCCCATGCATATATGGTCTCAAGGAGGAGTATATCCTCTAGAATCCTCCCCCAACCAACTGATAGTCCCTTTGCCCTATGATTAGGACAAAGGAAACCACCAATCATACCTGCTAACACTAATGGCAGTGGGGCATAACTCGATACCATATCCTTCTAGGCAATCTCATACTTGTCGGCATGAGGATCTTGGAAGACTCATCTCAAAGCATCCGTCCCTCCAATCTCTTTTTGATCATAGATCACAAGCTCCCCAACTACTGGAATACCCAGAATCCTGTACACATCCTCTGGCGTCACCGTGATCTATCCTGTCGGTCGATGAAAAGTGTTATGCTCGCTGTGCCATCTCTCCACCAATGTAGTCAACAACCCCCTATTGACCCGATACTATGGGATCCTCAATAGTGAACTCAAACCACACTGGTCTATCACCCCCAAATCATCTTGTGACAATCATGGAATCATCTCCCACGTATGGGGAAATCTCTCTCTAATATGCAGGAGGTTAAATTCCTCCTTTACAACATCATCAAGCAATCCTAACAAATCAATCAACAAGCAATCATAACGAATCAGTACATCAAGCAAATCTCTCTATCATTTCTACTATTTGTTCTTCATATCGCATGAAAGAAAATTTATCAAATCATTTAATCTACTATTTGTTTTTCATATCGCATGGAAACACATTTAACAGTCAACATGACTCAATATCTATCTATTTGACTTTCAATAAGGAAAGTAAATCTATCATTACTATTTGTCTTTCAAATAGGAAAGCAAATTTATCAAACTTATTTGTTCTTCAAGCACGAAGACAATTTTCTCAAAACAAGCTAATCTATTCTTGATGTTGTTCAAAAGCATAAAATCAGTTGTCTAATCTAGCAACAATCCTCAAACACTTATCAAAATTTCTTCAAAATTTCAAAATCGGGCAAAATCCATGGATGCTCCAAAGTAGACCTTCTATGCGCTATTTCACCTATGCGCTATTCTATTGACCAGATGCGCAAAAACAGTCATCCAATGCGCTAGTTCACCCTATTCGCTGATTTAGCATCCTACGTAGGCAACATTTTTGTATGTGCTACTACAGGTACCCTATGTGCTATTCTACACTATGCGCGACTGTTTCATCCCTGTGCGCTAAACTGGATGCGTGACTTTATCTACCCTATGCACCATACTATGGTTCATATGCGCTAAACTAGGATGTGAAAAATCTAAAAATTACAAAAAATGCGAAAAATCATCAAAAAAAATTTACAAAGAGGATCAGGTCGACTTACCAGAGGTCCGTACGTAGCTGGTCTCTGATACTGGTAGGCTCGCTCGAATCTGTGGCGCTCATAATGGATCGACATCTTGTTTTCACCTCTCAGAGCTTTGAAAATTACCAAAGGTTTTTGTTCAAATGATAATGACTTTTCACCTTTTTCACCTTTTAAGGGGGTAAAAGTGTGAAAATATTCATTTTTTTGCAAAACAAAGCACTATTTCAAGAGCTAAATCACTAATTTTCCTCCGAAAATCATTTTGATTCTTTCATTAGGAAATTTATCTCTCGAGGGGGCATATAGCATCGGCAATTCCTAAAATTCTGGGGTAAAATTCTTTGAAGCAATGCGTAAAACACATCACTTCAAAGACGGGAAAAATGTACACATCTAAAAATGGTCATGGTTAATCAAACCTGTTAATTAATTAAATATGAATTATTCAATTAATATTCTTAAGTCATCTACATATAAATAAATTTAATTATTTATTTATTTTGTTCATTTTTCCAATTCTTCTAATTTAATTAAATAAATAAGTTTATTTAATTATTGCTATCTTCCTCTTAATTAATTAAATAAATTCCACAATTTATTTCTATTAATTATCATAATTTTAAATTCTAAATTTAAATGATATTCTTCTTTTCTCCAAAATTAAATATTTCCAATATTTAATTAAAACGCTTTCTTTCTAATTCTTTATTTATTTTCCACATAATTAAATATTCCAAAAATCTTTAATTAAAAGCTTTCTTTCCTCAATGATTAAATATTCTATAATATTTAATTAGAAACTTTCTTCTCTTCATATTTAATTAAATATTTTATATATTAAATTAAAGTGCTTTTTATCATCTCTCACACATAATTAAATATTATTTATTTAATTTATGGAAACATCTTCCATCTTTCTCTTAACCTTCTATCTTTTTTTCAACTTCTCGATCTCTCACCGTTCATCTTAACAGGTTTGAACTCAACCGTTGATCCTTTCCAACTAGATTTTTGCCCTCGAAAATCTATAAATATAGCCCTCTTGTGAGTTGAAAGGACACCTCGAATCTTAGATTTCATATGTAGTTATTATAGTTGCATTTCAGTATTATCGATATTCTAGCATCATATAATTTCAATTTCATAGAATAAATCATTTACTCATGGACAAGCATTTCAATTAATTTCATTCTCCTAAGCTACCATTTCAACAAGTTGCTACTTACACAACTGAGAACCAACACCTTTAATCAAATCCTTGGAGATAGAGGATGATGGGACGACTTTGAAGAAGCTGTTAGAGTTTGCATTTATGTTCTTTAATTAGTTTTTCTTTAATATAATGTCTTATCGGTGTGTTAGTTTACTGTTTGATTAATCCACTTATTCTAACGACACAACATGCATACATACATACATACAATCATGCATACATGCATACATACATACATACATGACATACAAGAATACATGTACATACAAACATACAAATATATCAACATACATTCAATAGACTGGAATTTAACATAAAGGAGGACATAACGCAAGTGCATTATAATGTGGTTGGATTATGTCTTAGTTGACATGTTTCCCGCAGAAGCAAAAAAACCATGTCAAAACTGAGATATAATGCGAGCACGTTATAATGCACTCCCATTATATCTTTCTTTGGGAATCCCCAAGCCTTAGGATTGGTATTTTCCTTGGAATAGCAACCCAAAGGCTTGGATGCCATTCCAAACAACAAGAGATGTGCTTTTACAAATTCTACCATATTTCACATAATCGAGTTCATGCTCATTGTTAGGATTGCATGTGGTTTAATATCAAACAAATCGAACATCTGGGTAATGTTATGTTTTCTTTTAGCTATCCAACGATGTAATTTTTTTCACTTTCTAACAATGTTAAGTCTTCCATCCATAATTTATTTTGTTTGTATGACTCTTTTTGGGGAAAAACCAGTGTTTGGTGGTTTTTTTGTTATAAATTAACCTCTCATCAAAATTTTAAATAAATTACATTTTTAGAAACTAGACTCCATTCTACAATTTTATTTTATTTTTTAAAAAAGTTCAATTATTTTCCAAAATTTGTATGGGTAGAATTGCCAAAATTTTATTTTTCAAGAAGTGTCCACTTCGAAAATTAGTAAAAAATCAAATATTCATTAAAAAATTATTATAAAAATCATGCATCAACTACATACTATTAGCTAACCTTTGACTATTATGATTTTAAAAATACTAAAAGAATGTTCACCGTACGAGGTCGTACAAGAGTTGCTATGTTATTTTTTTTTGACAAAAACAACACCAATTTGTGTATGTCCCTCTTTTGAACCCCTTAATCTCAACCATTTTAAAAATAAATTAGTAGTTTAGAAAGTAGACTTGGAGAACTTCGATACTTTTTTTTTGTTCCATCTCAAAAAAATTAGTGTAACTATCCTCAATTTCATGTCCAAGGTCAGCATTTCCTGATTTCAAAAAAAAGTTGTCCACTTAAGTCCCCTTTTTGGGAATCATCTTGGTGCACTTACCCTACGAGTGATAAGAAAAAAAGGGGTTCTAGATAAATATTTTGAGTTCTTGGAAACCATTGATTTCTCATACTTTCCTCCCACTCGAAAGGTTAGGTCTATTAGCAAGCCTTCTTCCCCTCCTCCCCCTAAATCTATTGTGTTTGGGTTTTCGAAGATATCTTGTCAAAGTCTTTTTTTGTGAGGTACAAATCTTCCTATGCAAATAAACTTTCCTTTAATTATGGAACAACCAGTCCCATGGGGGGCCGTCATAGGTCCTCTGACCTTTGGAGCAAATGCACAACTCCATTACTTGCCTAAAGGCTCAAGGAAGATTATACCCAAACTGAGTGGGGGTGGAAAGGTTTCTCCTGATGAACATATATGAAGGATTTCTTCGCTATCTCATCCATTCTTGCAATACAACATGAAGATCTTTCTATGAGGCTCTTTGCAAAATCTTTTACAGATGTTGTTGCTGATTGGTTTTATTCTCTACCTAATGGTTCCATCAGTAACTGGGCTACCTTGAGGACAGGCTTTGAGAACATATTTAAGTCTGCAAAAATTGATCAAATTCTGGTTGCGCAATTGGGTTCAATGAAGAAGGAGGTTCATGAGTCAATGAGGGATTTTGTGGCCAAGTTTAATAAGTTTTATAACAAAATTTCTGCTAACATGAGGCCTGGAGCTGAATTATTGAAATCTATGTTCATTAATACTCTCCCACTAGATGTGAGTTTTATTATTAAAAGGGAGGGTGCTACGGATACATCTGCCACACAAGATAGAGCAATATCTATAGAAGATGATTTGATAGTCTCTGGAAAATGGAAAAAAGAGTTGAAAACTAGTAAGCCATCACCGATGAATCCTACTGACCCAATCAGTCAAAGATTGGATAATGACTTAATTACTCTTAAAAGACAAATTCTGAAGAGCTCCTCACAAATGCCCTACCAAGATATTCCCATAAATTATCAAGGAGCTCCGAATAAAACACTTGCACCAACGACTCCAAATCAAAGATTTCCAGTTGAAGGTCCTTCTTCCAGTAAGATGAATCATTGTAATTTTTATTTAACTTCAGATCATGATGGAGCTACCTATATAGAGATGATCAGGTTTATGAAGATGTTCACAACAAATGAGCATGGAGTGGAGCCATATGTAGAAGAGCCTAGTCTCTCTCATGATGCCGACATGAACTTCTTTGAATTTGTAGTAGGTATGGGATCAAGAGAAGAGGTATATGTTAGAATTGATGATCCTAATTGTGATGTATTTACTAGGGCACAATGTGCCAAAGCTGATCAAGACACCTCGTCAACAACCCCGAAGTACATCCTAACGAGACCAAAAAAGAAAGAATAAATTGCCCTTATCCTAGTTGATATAGTTGAGTCTTGTAAAATACTAAAGTTAAAATTTCACAAGCTGAATACTTGAGACTCAACCCCTCAGAGTTAGATAGGTTGGAGAAATATGTTAAATAAGAGCTCTTGTCATCCCATTGTAATGCTCAAGTTTTCGATGATAATGAAGCTAATCTCAAGAATTAGATTTTTTCTAATACTGTAGATAAACCCTTGAGTTCACATAATCCATTCATGAAACCAAAACCTCTCTTTATATCATTATACATTGCTAGTTTTAGGCTGGGTAATTGTATCATTGACTCTAGAGCCTCAGAAAATATGATGCCTGCCTAGATAGCTAGAGCCCTAGGTCTTTCCTATAATCCCTCATAGGTTAAATTTTATTCCATGGATGGGTCCCTAGTTCCTATTATAGGTCAAATCAAATATGCTCAAGTAGCCCTAGCTAAATTTTCCCAAAAAGAGACTAAAATTGACTATATTATTCATTGATATTCTTGCAAGCTATGACATGTTGCTGAGTAGGAGTTTCTGTAAATATTTGGGGGGAGGAATTCAGATGGATTGGTTTCATGATTTGATACCCTTGGATGGAAAGAAGATATGTCTAGACCCTAAACCTAAGGCTAGGTTTATGGTATTAAAATCTGGAGATCCAAGCGGAGATATTTTTTTTGTTGAAACTAGACTAGGAATCTATATGTGTGCTTCTAACCAAGAGAAAAATTTGAACTTTATCAGCCTTGATTTGGGAAATGAATTATGGACACTTGAATTTTATGGAAGTTATGCTAATGTTCGGTCAGGTGCTGGAGTAGTTTTGATTTCAAGTGATGGCTATAAGTTTCCTTTTGCTTTTAAGTTGGATTTTTCTAATACTAATAAGACGATCGAGTATGAAGCTCTATGGCTTGGTTTGAATGTAGCCAAAGAAAAAGGTATTAATCAGTTGAGGATTTTAGAAGATGCAGAATTGGTGGTGAAACAAGTGAGAAAGATTTACACTATAAAAAATAACTAGCTCAAGCATTATAGGAATAGAGTTTGGGACTGCATAGAAGATTTTGATGCTTTTTCTATAGAATATGTTCCTAGGGAACGAAATGCTAGGGCTGATTCTCTAGAAGTTTCTACATCATTACTCTTGCCTCATCCAAATTTCAAAGATGAGTCATATAGAGTTGAAATTGTGTATAGAACTAGTGTTCCTAATAATGTGAATCACTGGCAAGTGTTGAATAATGATCAACAAATTATTGATTTTTTGGAGAAAGATGAAGCCTTTTCTCACATCTATTTTGAAGGTAGTCATGACACAAGTAATGATGCTTTAGAAGGTGATGTTGTGGCCCCTGATAAAAAGGAGACAAAGGTTATCCAACTAAAGGGTAACAAGATTCTGAAAGGTCTAGTTTCTCTGGAGCATTTATTTAATAGGCATGATCAATATTTAAAGCAAAGAAGTAAAGTCTTTGTTGAATCATCTGTTGAGTATGATAAAGTGAATATCGATATAGAAGAAGATCCCAAGATGGTTTGCATTGGAAAGTGTTGTTCCAAGGAGGAGAGCGAGAGACTAATTTCTTTATTGACACACTATAACAATGTTTTTGCATGGTGCTATGTTGATCTAAAAAAGTTTAGAAATGGAGAATTCCAACATAAGATTCCACTAAAGCCTGGTGCCACACCTTTAAGACAAAAACAACAAAATTATAATCCAAAGGTGGTTGAGGCTATTTTCAATGAGATTCATAAGATTCTTAAGGCCAAGAATATTTATCCTATCCATCACTCTAACTGGGTAACTAATATAGTTCCAATGAGAAAGAAAAATGAGGAAATAAGGATATGCGTTGATTTTAGGAATTTAAATCAGGCGTCTCTAAAGGAAAATTACCCCCTAGTGATGGATAACATTCCACAGACAATTGTTGGCTCTGAGATAATGTCCATGCTTCATGGTTTCTCAAGCTATAATTAGGTTGGAGTAGCTGCAAAAGATCAACATAAGACGACATTCACAACACCCATTGGTATCTTTTCCTACAACAGGATGCCATTCAACCTTATTAATGCAGGATATAATTTTCAAAGGGCTATGAATTTATCTTTTGTTGACCTCAAGAACAAGATTATAGTGATCTATTTGGATGACCTAACATTTTTTTCCAAAAAGAGAACCAATCATTTGCATGATTTGGAGATAGTATTGCAGTGTTGCAAGGAAGAGGGTATCTTTTTAAATCCTAAGAAATCTATTTTTGTTATAGCTAAGGGAAAAATCTTAGGTCACATTGTTTCAAAGGATGGAATTAAGATTGATCTAGAGAGAGTGAAAGAAATCATGCAACTGTGACTACCAGCCAACAAGGATGGTACCAGATATTTTTTCAATCAAGTAAATTTTTTGAGGCGGTTCGTTCCTAATTTTTCTGAGTTAACAAAGCCCATCTCTGATATGATGAAATATTTTTTGGTGTTTAAATGGAGTAACAGATGAAAACAAGCTTTTGTAGATATCAAAATCACAATTTCCCATGCCCCAACTTTGGTTCATCCTGAGTTTAATAAAGACTTCATCATATATAGTTATGCTTCGGAACATACTTTGTCAACCATATTACTACAAATGAATAAGCAGGGTTTTGAAGTTCCTATCTCCTTTATGAGCACTCCTTTGAAGAAATATGAACTCAAATACTCACCGCTTGAAAAACATGCGTATGCTGTTGTAAAAGCCCTCAAGAGTTTCAGGTTTTACATTCTCCATTATCATACTACTATTTTAGCTCTTGAAATTGTGGTGAAAAGTATTCTTACTCAGTAGGATATTGGATGTAATAAGAGGGGATCTTGGATAGCTCAAATTCAAGAATATGACTTAGATATTAAGCCCACTAATCTAAAGTGAGAGGGAAGGGTCTAGCCAAAATGATTGCTGAAAGTAAACTAGTGGAGGAGGAAAAGTTACCATTGGTATTATTCAAAATCACAACAAATGATTGGTTTTCTGATGTTTCCTACTTCCTGACCTATGGCGATTTTCCCATCACATTTATCATCTAGAGAAAAGAGAAACTTAAAGCTTAAAGCAAATAAGTATGTTCTATGGGAGGGAAATTTTTATAAGAAAGGTGTAGATGGAACCTTCCTAAGGTGTGCTGATAAGGAACAACAAAAAAGACTATTGGAAGTTTTTCATAATGAAGAATGTGGGGGACATTTTCAGCTTCTGTGACAACCTTTAAAATCTTGCATCATAGATTCTATTGGACGGGCATGTTCAAAGATGCATATGAATGGGTATCCAAGTGTGAAAAGTGTTTAAAGTTTACTAGTAGACCATAGCTTGTTGCATTACCTTTGAAACTCGTGGTAATTGAAGAGCCTTTTCAGTAGTGGGCCCTAGATTTTATTGGGCCAATTAACCCAAATTCAAGTGCAGGACATACACACATATTGACTGCTACAATTTATTTCACTAAACAGGTGGAGGCCATTCCTGTGAAACACACCACCAATGAGGTTGTCTATAACTTTATAAAGGAGAACATTCTGGTAAGATTCAAAGTACCCAAGAAATTTTTTATTGATAATGCTAGCTCTTTTTCTTCTGCTGAGATTACCCTTTTCTGCTATGAATATGGTATTAGCCTTACTCATTCATTTGATTATTATCTGCAAGGAAATGGGAAAGCAAAATCAAGCAATAAGAATCTCATCTCCATTATTAAGAAGTTGGTCGATGAAAATCAAAGGGGATGGCATAAGAAGCTATATGAAGCTCTATGGGCTAATAGGGTTACCTGCAAAAGAGCTATCGGGATGTGTCCTTTCCAATTAGTATATGGTATCAATATTACTTTGCCTACACCATTAGAGATTTCTGCGCTCAATTTGCAAAAGGTTATTGAAGATGGACAATTCTCAACTACTTTAGAAAAATGGTTTATTACCTAAACAAACTAGAAGCAGAAAGGGAAGTTGTAGTGGATAAAATTACCAAAAATCAGTAGAAGGTGAAGAAATTTTTTGATAAAAGGGCTAGCTAAAGGAATTTTGCAGTTGGTGATTCAGTTCTTCTTTGGGATAGGAGAAGAGAAGCAAAAGGGGCACATAAAAAAAATGATTCTCTCTAGAAAGGGCCCTTCATAATCAAGCAGCTTGTTGGTGATCATTCATTTCGATTGGCATATCCTAATGGTACTATCCTACCTCTTTCCTATAATGGGAAAGATTTAAAACTTCTGGAATGATTATTTCTTTGGGTCCTTCCTTGTACATAGTTTTTATTTATTTTTATTTGTTTGCTTAGTTTTGGCTTGTCTATTTTTGACTATGTTGCCCAATGAATAAGGCTTTATGTCATGCTTCTGGTTTCTCTACGTCCTGTTAGTCTGAGTCCCCATTCAGAGCCAATGTTACATATGGTTATATTTTATGTCATGTAATATTAAAATCTTACCTTCCTTGGTCTTCGTTTTCTCATTTTTCACCCAAGTCTAAGTTTCTGCCATCATTCTTGCCTTTTTCATGGGGTCTTCACATTTTCTAACCTCTTGTCGGGTGTTCTCTAGGTTTTGAAACTCATGTCTTTGGCACCTAGTGTTTTTAAGTCTAAGTCGTCGGGTTCTTATTTTTCCTAACCCTTAGACAGTTCTACTTTTTCTTTCTTGGTAGCGTAAGATGTGTCAGTCATTGGTGTAGTTTGTGAGTCGAAGGTTTTCAAAACTTTGCAACTCTCGATTCTGAGTTCTGAGGTTTCAGTTATCCATGACAAGGTGATGTGTTGTTCATTCTACACATTTTGAGGTACTGCCTATGTATTTAATGAGGCATACAATACAACCCAGAGATGTCTTATCAATAATTTTTGTGAAGCACACCAATCTCGATAACATGTCTTATTATTTTTGTATGATAAAGGGTGGTGAACATTTATTCATTCTGGTTCTCAATTGTGCATCCATTTTTTGAAATCATCTTTCAAGCAAGTGGGTCTTCCTTTGTTCATTGTGATCTCATGCAGTCCAAAATTAGAAATCATTAGCTTGCCATGAGGGACACAGATTTAGGATCTTTTAAGCTGGATGAATTTTGGGTGCGATTGGAAAGCAATAGGAAATATGTTGTCAATGCAAAGCTATTGGAAAGTGGATTAGCTCAGGTTAGAGGGTTTCTAGTGGCCATTTTGAGTGTGGACCTGGTTAGTGCCTACACAAGGAGATATATTCGAGGAACATGGGAGATAAAAGCTATCGACAAAACTATTGTTGCTAGAATTTCTCTTGAGGTTGTTTCCCATGCATTGAGGATTCCTAAGAAGGCACCTGTGAAAGAAATATCAGTTGCTGGAGCTAAGGAATTTTTCAAAGCTAAAGAAGACTGGTGTAATAATTCCATAGCCAAAGGTTGGTTGAAGTCAAAAAAGAAAGGTAACTCCCAGTTACCCACTAAACCCAAAAAAACCCATTTTAAAGAAGAAATTGTGGATGCTATTGCTCTATTGCATCACATTTTTGGGTATGCACAAGTTGGCCCTTTTGAGGACTGGATGTGTTAATTTATTCAGGTTATCTATGATGAAAATGTGTTCACAGAATGGGCTAAAATAATTTGTTTCCATTTAAACAAATAATTAGTCTCAAGAGGACTGCCACCTTCCATCTGTGTTCTTGCTTGATATATTTTATAGCCAATCAAAGATCTTCTTGTCTAGGGATAAAACCATAGATACCTCCAAATTTTGTCATGCCTATGTACCAATGTTATTCACAGTTCACTAAGCAAGTTGGAATGGGGGAATATTGCTTGGTCAATGATGAATTTTTTATGGAAGTTGTAAGAAAGCTAGATGGAAACCCTGAAGTATGTTTTTCTCTTGAATCTGTATCCTTGGTATCAAAATTTGGGAGCTTCGATATTCAATTTGAAAGGTTTTCATATTTGAGGATTGGAGGCTATGAGAAAGCCCCTTTGAAACTTCCTAGATATACAGAGGATTTATTGGTGTTTCTAGAAGTTTGTAGGAAGATGGCCTTGGTCAATGTGAAATATATGAGCATGGGGAGGCGAGGTTATCCTTTTGTGTTGGTTACTCCTTCTTTTACATGCAAGAATAATTAGATAGAAAATGGTGCTGAAAAAGTCCTCAAAGAATATAATCTCTAATATTTATTCATGAGGGTAGGTTTTGATAGCAAGGGATTCATGAAGAAAAATATGTATGGGGAAAGCTCATACCAGCACCAACCCTCTATTGAATATTTATAGGAGGATTGTGTAGATACGAATGAGGTTTTAAAAAGGGATTACATGAGGTTAACCCTCAGACAAATTTATTTGTTTGGTCTTTCAAGCCAAGTTCCTAAGAACGCTACTGAAGATTCAATGGTTATTGATCCATAGTATGATAATCTATTAGATAAGTCTCATCCTAAGATTGACAAGAGTAAGAATGAAGCTTTTAACATGAATGTGCAAGATAATCCAATGTTAAATAGAACTCGGGATTGGTTAAAACGGAAATGGGGACGAGCTACAAGTTCCACTCAGGAACCAAAATCATCTCAAAGGAATGAACGAAAATCCACTCAAACTGTTGTAGTGAGTTCATTGTCATAAAGATTGGCTATTAGGTCCTCTAGCGTGAACTCACGGTCTGGGGGTGATGGTGAAAAACCTGAAGAAACAACTAAGTTGAAATCAATACCTGAGTAAGATAGTGTATCTACCCCAGTCCCTAAAAGGAAATCAACCAAGAAAAACTTGTGTCGGAGGATTTAGATGCCATTTTCTAGTAGATTGTTGAAGATAATACCTTTCCTCCTTTGTTTGAAGTACCTTATTCCTCAGGAGAGAATACATCTATCCTCCCTATTGAATCAAAGGAAATTGTACATGGAAAAAAATATGTTTTGGTAGAAGCTTCCCCGATTTGGTTAAAAAAGGTTGTGGAGAAGAAGATAAAATACACTCTTATGACAAAAGTTGGAGTGGACACACTTGCAAAGTTATTTCAATCTACCTCAAGACCAAAGAAGGCCCAGAAAATGTCAAGGATGTTGATTGATCCTACCTCTGGAAATCAAATACTAGAGATTGTAGACCCCATTGAGGACTTGAATGATGATGAGATAACTGGAGCTGATTACAAGATCACACATGTTGATATGGGACCTCAAACATTAGAAGGTGATGTGTATCATGCTAATTATTCAGTTAATGCATTGATTAAGTGTGTAAAGGAAGAAAGAAAAGACAAGGTTAATTTATTATCACAAGTCCTTGATTTAAAGAATTTCATTTCTTCTCTGGTTCCCTCTACTATATCCAATGGAGCCTCTAGTTCTTAGAGAGTAGATATTGATGCATCTTCTATGCAATCAATCAAGAAAAACCTTGGCTATTCTAAAGTTGTCGATGAGTGGGTAGAAGAGATGTCTTAGGAGATTACTCTTTTTATCAGTAAGTCTATGCCTTTTTATACCCAGGTTGTTGAGAAGAGAAAAGAATTGATATCAAAGTTAAGACAAGTTCGAAAACATCAAACCAACCTCTATGTTCTCTCTCAAGAGATAAAAGATTTGATTTCCATGGATCGGATAAAGTTAATTAGTGAACAAATTGTGAATGATCTTAAGGAACTAGACTCTTCTTGGTCTGATTCACTTGATTGGAAATTGGGTGTTATTGATAAGCTGGTAAATGAGATCTCTGAAGTCCTCAAAATATTTTTGGATGTGCTAGTGGAGATTAAGAGAAATTGTCATGACTTGAAGGTTGATATCACCAATGAATTTAATGAGAATATTTTGGATACCAGGGAGGTTTTCCTAAAGTTTAAAGAGGTATTCAAAAAAGAGATAGAAAATCCTACCACTTCAACCAAGGAGTCCTTTCAAAACTTGGAAGACTAAAAGTCTACCTTGAGTCTTTTAAAATTGAAGTGAACAGGAGATCTAAAACTCTGGCTGAGTTTGAAGCTGCTTTATCCAAGATGAAAATTGGACTACAGATCATCATGACCCTGGGAAGTAAATAAATTATTGCAATTGCTTCTAGGTACAGAGAATACAAGGCCAAGATGAAGGCACATGAGGAACCCATGCAGAAAGAAGCGGTCATGAATATAGAAGATGAAGAGGTATAGGTGGGAAGAACTAATGCTGATTATTTTTAAATATTTCATGATACTTTAGTTTATTTTGGCTCTTTCTAAGTTTTAGACTTATTTTATTTGGTATAGTTACTTTCAAGAAATCGTTACCTGAAACAATTGGTTATTCTTTAAATAGGGGATTAGCTGATAGTGTTGGGATATTTTGGGCGAAATTTGATTTTCTCATTGGAGAAAAAACTTAGTTATCTAGATTTACTATTTTTTGATATTCTGATATAGAAAAGTATGGTGAAGTTTATGCATTCGTAATCTTTGAATTATGGTGTATGAATCATTTATGCTTATATTGAATTTTCTTCTATGCATGATCTATTATTGGAATGGTTTATGATTTGAAGTTGTTTCATCGCTATGGTATGATTTATCTATGAATGAAGATGTTGTGGTGATTTTGATTCTATATTAAGTTGTGGATTATTGCAGTTTTGTTACATGAAATTTGTTAATACCTTTAAATCTTTCTGGTTGAAAGCCCCTTCCTTTACTTGCTTTCTGGTTAAAATCTATCTCTAGTTAAAAATTATTCATTGGATATCAAACAAAGGTAGATGCCACCTTTTAAAATAAGCAGAGAATCAGTTTGAAAGTTATATTATTACTGATTCAACTGTGGTTGCATTTGTCACCTTTATTGGGCATGAGAATACAAAGCAAGGTGATAAATTTGTCAACCAACATGTTGTAATGTGGATAACACATTCACATTAGGTCTTGGGCCCTTGTGAACTAGTGTACTTTAATGATGCCTTGTAAAGGTGTTGTAAAGTGTTGTAACTCACTTTCACATCTTTCTAGATTTTCTAAGCATAATTAAATTTATTGCCATCATAATTTCTCTTAGCCTTGCCTTATTTGGTGTGTTGTAAAGTGTTGTAATACACTTTTACATTCCTATAGGATTTTCATTAATAATTGGGCTCTCTTATGCTTTAATTGGCCCCTTTTTACATCCAAAAGCCTTATTTTGGTGTATTTTTTAGGATAATCTCAAGAAATAGCATTTAAAACATAAAATCATCGAAAACCCACCTCAAATTCCTAAGGTGGGACCCATTCACCATTCTAGGTGAATGAGTCCCCTTAGGTGGGACCCATTCACCCAAGATGGTGAATGGGTCCCCCTTAACTCAAAAATCAAATTTAATTTAAATAGTTGGTGCCATTTTATTCTCCAAGATCCAATGTTGGCTTGTAGTGTTGTTATTTTGGGAATTCTTGCATAATTGGGTATAAATACAAGGTTATTTCTCTCATTTTACCCCCAAGCATTCAAATACTCATCTTAATAGAAAATTGAGTTCACAAGAGCATTCAAGGGAGGATTATCAAGCATTCAAGAGAATTCTTCAAGCATCAATCATCATGTCAAAGATCACATTCATCATGTTTGTTATTGTGCTTAAAATTGTGGTGTAAAGTTCATGATCCAATCAAGCTTTGCATTCAAGATCTATCTCCTTCAAGCAAGAATCAAGAACCATATCCTTTGTAGCCATTTCAGGCATGATTGCAACACTTTATTGCAAGGATTTATTGAGTTGCAACATCATCTTTTGTTCATTCATCAATCTCCTTTACATTTGCTTTCTATTTCAAGGTTTAATTACCAACAAGGGGTTTGATAAAGGAAAAATCCCATTCTCTAACCCCACAACCATTTTTCCCTCTCTTTGCATGTGATTTGAAGGTCTAGGTTGTAGATTTATCAAAGAGCAAGATTGGAAAATTTTTCATCAAGTTGTCAAAGAAAATGAAAGTTGTTAAGATTGTGAACAAACCTTGGAGGAGCTTGGAGAAGATCTAGAGGTGGAATTTGGCAGTTTCAGACGCAAATATGAATTGGGAACAACAAAGTAGACTAAGGGCTACAAAATCCAACTTTGAATTTCTAAAAATCTAGAAGTGGATTGATTCGCCACTATTGGTGAATGAGTCCCACTATACTTGTCTATCAGAAGTTTTTGCATATCTGAGCACCCTTTTGTCTAAAACATGTTTCGACATAGTTTTCTTGATGCTTGACTGATTCACCCAGCTTGGTGAAATAGTCCCATTTGGGTTCAATAGTGAATTTTCTAGGGTTTGAGACCTCCATTCTTCCTTCTCTAGTTTCCCAGGTGCACATCTCCAACTTTACAGTTTTCTATTATTGTTTGCTTGCATTTCTAGGTCATTCTTTTAAGCATTGCATTAAATTAGGGTTTTTACATTTCATCATTCATTCCATTGTCTCTCCAAGTTTAAACTTGGTGGTGAACCCCTCATTTACATCATTCAATCCCTAAGAACACACCCTTTGTTAGATTTCAATATTGTTTTCATTGGAATCTCAAAGGTTGTTCTTGAGTGAAATATAGAAAATAGCCTCTTTCCTTTTAGGCCCAAAACCCTAGAAGTGAAAAGAGTCCCACACTATTTTCTAGGTTTCAAGAAGTTAGGTTATACATATAGAGACTTGGTACATCTCTCTAAGTTGCAATAGGGATATACAAATATATCAAGAGAGTGTTCAGTTGATACTTGTGCAGTTGTCACTTGATTATGACCTTATTTCTATTACAACATGGATTCATCTATAGTTTTTCATCGATAGATTATGTAGTTACTCAAGAGTTTATTGTTTCACCTCAGTCACCATTTATGATGGCATGTTCTGTAGTGGTACCTGATTCTTTCTATTAGTGCTTGTCATAGTTTGGCATTCTTTTGGAGCAACATTTAGAGGACTCATCATCTTTGGTCTGCTCTACATCATTCTTGACATTGTTTTACATTGTCTCCATCTTCAATTAATATTGAGACTCCTGACAATGTGACATTTGAGTAGGGACTCACCATTGAGGGGGGTTGCATGGTATCTCTTCCTTATCTTTTATGGGGGGGAATTTTTTCTCATATGAGGTTTTTTCCTTGTCTTTTTGAGAACATTTTTCTTATTTTTCTCTCTTTTGGGGAGGAGTTTTGTTCCATTGGGTTTTATCTTTTTTCCTAGTTGTGATGGATTGAATTGTATTTGTAGATGGGTACCTAACATGGCCTTGTAGCTAAGACCTATCTTTGAGTCATTTGCATAATAATATTCTCCTTAAGTTGCACTTAAGGAGGGGTGTTGGTGTAAATAAATTCTTGTACCTTGTTAATTCATTACTAGTGGACTTATTTACATTTTAAGTTTACTTAGGTCCTAGGAACCTTTCTAGAAAGTGTTAGTTGTCATTAGTTTCTATCTTATATCTTGATTTTTAACACATGTGACCTAGGTAGGTATGATTAGTTGTCTCATGTCATGTGATTAAGACACTTTCCATAATCTTATGACATCTTTTATCTTACCTTGGCTATATAACCAAGGGGTCTCTCATACATTGTAAAACAACAACATTGAATTATAATTGATAAGAATACATTTTATTCTTGTCATATTCATATATTATCTCTTTGTGCTTTACATTTGGCCTCTAGATCTTGGTAGGCTACCTCCATAGAAAATTCTAACACATTTTTATGTTCTTATCATTTCTCTTAAGTGAGAAGTTGTTTTCATTGTAAAGGGGTTCTAGAATTTTTGGGTCTTGATTATTGTAATTTTTGTATAGGGTTGTCTCTAGATTAGGAGTTCTTCAAATTTCAAAGTTAAATATTGTAATCCATTTTGTTAATGGAAAGAAAATGAGTTTGAAAATTTGGATGAACTATGTCATACTATAATGTCTCAAGAATGTATGCATTATACTTTTAATCAAAGTGATCAAGGATTAAAATGGTTTTTGTTGCACATTTTTTGTAATAAGTATTTGGTTGATGGATCTTGTTCAAAGAACAGGTTAAAGTGTGCTCTCGATTAAAATGCTGAGTATATTTTGTTGCATTTAGGATCTATAATAATTTTTCAAATGTGCCCTATGTTAATTTTAGGACTAGAAATGAATTAAGCAGAAATAAAACAAATATGAACAATAGAACACAACAAATACCCTCGGAAAACCTTCCTCCTCAAGGGAGAGAAACCTATCCAAAATTTATCTCCTATTTATTGAATTGAATGAGCAGAAATCTGCTTACAATCTTAGGCAAAAATCAAGGCCAATATGAAGCAATAATAAATCATACCTCTCTTAGATGCAAAATCCACAATCATAATAATCTCTCCTTGATATCAATCTACACTAAGCAAAATTATACTTTGTTGTAGTTATACAAATGTATTGAGAATTATAATTGATCAGCTAATGAATGAGAAATGCCTTCAATATATACAAGGTGAGATGGCAATTCATCTTGGGTCGGCTTCTTGCTTCAAAAAAGATGCCTTTTTGTTGTTGAATGGTCGGCCACTTTCACCAATCAATGTGTCCCTTTAGTCGGCCTTATTTGTTTATAGGAGAAAGAAATATCTTGTCACTACTATACATCAACATCTTAAAGAGACCTCATTATTGTAATGTAGTAATGGTTTAATGGTCACTTGTTTTGTGTTTGGGCTATTACCAGATGGGTTATTTCATTTTGACTCTATTATGAACAAGGCACTATTCTAGTGTGTTTCTCTTGTGTAAACCCTAGAAGGAATCACCATTTAAAATATTAAAGAATCTTTCCTAGTTTTATGTTTAACTCATTTCTAGTTGTTGATGGTGTTTTCTGCACAACAACTCAAACAAAATATGATATCCTATCTCTCTTGAAAGGTAAATCTCTATTAGCAAGCCCCAATAGATAACCCCAAGGTCTCTAATGTTAGGTCTTGACAATGCAAATAAAACAACTCAGAGATAATGTGAAAATGTTGGTAATCACAAAGGGACCATACTACAAGCAAATGTTGAACTCGAATTTATTAGATCTAGCAATGTGTTGATACTTCAAATCCTAAATCTAACCCAGATAATAAAAGAAATAACAAAATATAAGGGTTTCAAGGAGATTTCTAAGACTAATTCTAATTCTAAGATTGATAATGCAAATGATAAAATGCTCGAAATGGAACAATCCCTTAGAAACTAACTCCTATTTGACTCAGATAAATCTGCAATCTTACAGAAATAGTGCAATCTTCTAAGGTATTAAAGATTTTCATATTATGAACATTCATTCAAAACAACCCTATTGCAATTGAAATGAAAAATCATTTGTAATCGAACTAAGCATAATTTTAAGTCCAGGCTAACTTTACAAAGCAGCTAACAATCAACTAACTGCAAAAAGTATGGACTAGAGATTGTTGCAAACACTTCAAGCATAAAACCCTAAACATCATCAAATCATCTAACATCAAATAAACTTAAGCAATTTCAAAGATAGAATATCAAGAACCATGCTAGAAAAAAATCAACACAAGAAACACACCAAATCACAATGTCTTTACTTGTATTAAATCATCCAAAGTGGCAATAATTCCAATCTTTTGTTACAACAATTTCTTGAAAGATAAACTAAATTCTAACTCTAATTCTTTCTCTTATCACAATTCGCTCTAATGTAAAATTGTCTAACTCCTTACAAATGAGGAAAAATACCAAACTTATAGAAAAATCCCAAGGTATGTCGGCCAAATTAGGTTTACAATAATCAAACGGCCAAAACAGGTCAGCCAAGAGGAATTCAAAAATAACATGAAATATGCAATATATGCACCAATTTCATCCAAGTCGGCCTGGGATCACAAACATAACCCAGCCCAATACATGCAAAGGAAGAGGAGGAATAAGAGGGAAGCACAAATCCCAATGAGGCGCTGCATTAAATACCCTCTCCTTTGTCTTTATCTTGATTCACCCTATCTTGTATCATCAAAAATACCTTCTCCAACTTGACAATAGGTGGCATAACTAACAACTTAATTCTTATTTCCATGGAATTAATTTCTCCCTTGATTGCTTGATCACCTTATCCCAATCGACCTTTTGGGTCTTGCATTTATTGATTACTGCAAGGCAGGTAGCTACATCATCCAGCAGATGTTTGGTGAAATGGTCCTCATTGACTGAAGAATACACCTCTCTCCACCACTTTCTCAACTGCTCTAGGCTTAGATGCTTTGGCAAAAACTTCTTTCTGCCTGTCATAACCTCAAAGAAGGAGATGCACTTATTGTAAATTCAAGTCAAGGCATCCTCAATTTGCCTCCCGTGTTTATGCACCTTGTTCAAAACTCTTTGCCTTATCTGCAAAACCTCGAACCATTCCCAGGGTTCTGCTACTTTGGAAGAAGGAAGAATTCCATCTCCCACCAGCTTCTCCTCAGTGATAGCTGAGCCCTCAGGATTTGGATTCATTACCTTACCCTTGCTCTACCCAACAATAGCCTGACTTGATTCTGCATGCATACAACAAAGACACTAAAATAAGATCCATCATAGCATAAAGTTCAGTTAGATCCATCACAAATGATATACTCATTCCTTAAGAAAATCCCTTAATGAGAAAAATCCCCCCAAAACCCCATAAGAATCACTTATTATAAAGCTCCAGTTTTCATCCCTCTCGTGGAATCCGCATTGGAGAGGAATTCCGAGAAATTTCGAAACAGGAAGAATCCAGTGAAACGACCACAAAGAGACATCCAATCCATCCTTCGATCAATCAAATTAACCAAGAAATCACATGATACATTTTAGATCAACTTAAATCAATCATGAAATGCATAATTATTAACCAAACTTTCATACATTCTTTCAATTGTCCATTTTCAATAAAATCTTGGGGAAATCCGCCGGGGACAGAATCCATGAAAATAACAACAATTTACAAATTTTGGGAAAATGAAGGGACCAAGAAAATCCAGGAAAATCTCGAAGGCACAGAATTTCATGAAGTTAATGCAATTTCACACTTTGAGCCCATTTTCAGGAAATCAACAAGGCGATGGATAATTCAGGGAAATCCCCAGATAAAGGAAATCCACAAAGGACTCGAAAACCCAAAATCTTTGACTTTGTCAGGATTTTGCCTAGATCAATCAAACAATTAGGAAGCTGGAGATTTCTCCCAGGATTCAAATCGATTATACTACAAGATAAATAATCCAAATTTAAATCAATCAACAAGGATCCACTCCATAAGAGCGAGGATTTCAATGAAAGAAACCCTAGGAAATCACCATGTCAACAAAGCTCAAATCTTGATTTATTGTTCTCACTTCACTTTTCCTCACACGACTCAACTAATGATAGGGTGATTATTGAATTGGATGATAGCAATAAGTCGCACTTCGCCAAGACACGGTTTCACCACAAGTTGAGGAGTTTCACATTAAACCAGAGATCAGGAGAGGGAAGCTCAAAATTAAACAAGGTAAATAAATGGAAAACCTTACCAGATTACAATCATTCATAAGGAGAGGAGACGCGAGCCACGAGGAAGAGCAACATGCCAACAATCGGCAACCCTAACACTGCTACCAGACCATACTTCACTGATATCTAGACTCAAAGCATATAACCACAAACCTTAAAGAAGATTCAATTCATTCATCAAAAGGTAGGATAGTATGTACATACCATGAGGACAAAGAAATCGAAGTAGTGAAAGTCGACAAGAGAACTAGAAAATCACAGCAGAAAACAAGCAATCACCAGAAAGCTTGATTGCAACCCTCAAGCATAAGCTCACATGCACAATTCAATAGCAGCAATCCGAAATCAAACTCCTCAAATCTCATAATAAGGAAAATGGCATAGACCTCCTCATAAAATGCAAATAAACTCAATAAAGGAAAACTGCAAGACCGTACGAGGCACATAAATTCATCGATAAGACAACAAACTCGAGGATCCGAAGGAAAGACAAAATCTCAGGAAAATCCAATCCAGGTGGAATTCTGTGAAGTCCCGAAATTTTTGGAAAATAATACAAAGCAACCTCCATAAGGTTTCCATGGTGTCTGAGGAATTCCGCCCTAGGGGCATTTTCCCGAAAATAGAGAAAAACCTGAGATAGATCCCAGAATGTAGAATTTTAAAAGTGCCTCCCTCAAGGGGAATTTGCATGAATAGGATAACCAATTGGAACATGCCAAGACAACCAAATCCTAGAAATCAAAGGGGCCAAAAGACTAAGAGTGACAATGAAAAGAGAAAGAAAGAGGGTCCCTACTTTCAATGGGGAGTGTGCGCAAAAAGTGCACAAAAAATGGTGACTCTGCTAGGGAACAAACTAGAATCAAGAACTGAGAATCTCTGGTGTCATCCCTTACATCAGGTCACCTATGAACAAATTTTCAGAAATCACAAGCAAACATACAACCATTATCACAAACTAAAGACAATGGACAACCAAAGTGATTAATAATACCTGATTCAAAGAAATTGATTACCACATTAGAAGTACATTGCTTGTACATGCAAGAGCTTCAGTCCATCTAGTAAAATAATTAGTTCTGGCTAGAATATACTGGTGGCCTACAGAAGAAGGTGGGTTAATTGGACCTATAAAGTCCATTCCCCACTATACAAATGGTTTCACCTCTATGACTGGCTGAAGTGGAAGGGTTGTGCATCTTTCCTTACTTGCTGCAGTCTAAAATACATGACAAGTCCTCACATGGTTGTGCGCATCCTTAAATAGGGTAGGCCAATAATAGCCTACCCTTAGGATCTAATTGGTAGTGGATGATGCAGAACCATGGCCCGTGCCATACGTTTCATGGAATTCAATCATCACTCTGGTAGCTTCTTCCTTCCCCAGACATCTTAAATACATGCCCTCATGATTTTTCTTATACAGGACACCCCCTTTCATCATAAAACTTCCACTCTTCAGGTGAAAAGCTTGCCTTTGAACTATATTAAGGTGATCATGACACCAATGGTTCAATAAATAATAAATTATTTCATCATACCAGTCACCTGGAGATACCTCTTGGAGATGATAATGCTGAGTTGTGAGATCAGGACCTATCTCAGCCATTGTCTTCATCAGTCCCTGCCCTCTCACTAATTTCATGGGTTGAATTTCAATATCATATTCTTGTAACATAGTTACCCATTTAGCTCTTCATTCACCTAGCTCATTCTGCATTAGCAACAGCTTCACTGCAAGATTGAGAACTATGGCAAAACCCTTATTCCTCAAAATATAGTGTCTGAACTTTTTCACTACTCTGACCAAATCATAGGCTTGTTTTTCTACATTGTGATATCTCAACTCTATATCCTTTAAAGGGGTACTCATGAAGGCTATAGGATTCTCATCACCTTGATCAAAATTTTGAGTTAGCATTCTAGCACAGGAGTGATAAGAAGAAAATGAATATATGTAAAAAGGCTTAGCATAATCCAGACTCACCAACACTGGAGCCTCAACAAAAAAATTTCTTGATTTTTGTAAATGCCTCCTTGGCTTCTACACTCCATTCAACTTTGGCCTCTTATTTCAGCATAGCGTTCAAGGGCTTTACTATCTCCACAAAACCAGTGATGAAATTTTCAATGAAGTTGATCTTCCCAAAGAATGACTTCATTTCCTTTTTGCTTGGAGGAGGCTGAATCTTCAAAATAGCCTCTATTCATTCAGGATCAATGGCGATACCCTGTTTTGAAATAATATGTCCTAGCAATTTCCCCTCTGTAACCCCAAAAATGCACTTCTTTGGGCTAAGTGAGATGCCAAACTCTCTGCACCTTTGGAATACTTTGCATAAATCTTTTATATGATTACCTTGCTTCTTAGATAATACTGTCAAATTATCCATATAAATAATGATGCACTTACCAAATATGTCTTTAAAAGCAATATCCATAGCCCTCTAGAATGTAGCTCTAACATTGATCAATCCAAAAGGCATTCTCCTATAAGAAAAAGTTCCCCATTTCATAGTGAAGGCAGTTTTATTCCTATCTTCATATTGTACCATGACTTGGTTGTATCCAGAATACCCATCCAAAAAAGACATCATCTGGGATCCATTGACAATCTGAAGTACCTCATCTAGTGAAGGAACCAGATAATTGTATTTTTCTGATGCTCTATTAAGATTCCTAAAGTCCACACACAGTCTAATTTCTCCATTCTTTTTCCTCATAGGAACCAGATTCATAACCCAAGTTGAATTCCTCATTGGAAATATAATTCGTGTTGAAAGTAGCTTCTGCACCTGTTTCTGAATGATGTGTTCTAATAGAGAATTAATTGTTTTATGTCTTTGTCTGAATGGTTTGAAATTTGACTTCAAGGGAATGGTGTGTGTAATGATTGAAGTATCGTATGTTTTTAAGTCCTCATAACTCCAAGCTATCACATCTTGATATATGTGTATAGCATCAATAATTCCTCTCCTTTCTTTAGGAGTACATACCTTACCAATAAAAATGTTCTTTATGTCATCATGTGTTCCCATGTTGTATGTTCCACATTGACTACTGAGAGATTCCCTTTTAACTTGTTTTCCCTGGTATTTTATCTTATCCAAATCAAAAATTCATTCTAACTACACCATATCTCTTGGGATAGTGTTGGTCTTCAGGTTGATGACCCCTCCCAAGTCCATTTCTGCCTTTTGAGGCTCTACCTCATCAATTACTTGAGAAGCAAACACATCACAGCTTGTAATGAAATAAAGAATATGCTTATCGTCTTCAAATACCTAGAAATTGGTAACGTTGTCAGGTACCGAAGGTACTAGAGTGAGCTCCACAGTAAACTTCTTCAATCCTGAAAGTGATAAAGGTTGCAATGTGCTAGCTGCTTGTGCCAGAGAATCTGCAACTTGTTTCTTACTTCAAGGAATCAATTTGGATGTTGAAAGCATTGAATCCCTCAGTAAGATCCCACACTCTATGTCTATAATTAGTCATCCTTCTGTCACAACATGAATACTGTTTCCTCACCTACCTGACTACCAACTCAAAATCCCCAAAAACTTGTAATATCTTAATTTTTTGCCTTGATGCCATTAACAACCCATGGGTTAAAGATTCATATTTAGCCACATTATTAGTACATTGGAATTGTAGTCTATGAGAAAAAATATAGCTCTTTCCTTTAGGAATAATCAATTCAAACCCTGCTCTAGCACCTTGCTTAGATTTGGATCCATCGAATATTAACGTCCAACAACCATCAGTCCCCGATTTCTTCGAATTATCTTTCATTTTACTGTAGATAGGAGGCTCTTCAGGAAGCATTGGACTTTTACCCTTGTCATTATTTTGTTCTCCTTGTATATTCAGTCTGATAATTGGGATTGGGTTAATGCACTTTTGTACTTGCTCCACAGTAGTTTGATATACATGACATCCCAACTCAGGGTGGGGAGCATCATGGACTCGACACCAATTAGGGAGCAATAATTCTTCAAAATTCATACTCCTACCTAGCTAGATTTGATTCTCCATACACCTCTAGATGAACTCCTGGAAGTTATCCAACAAACTAAGTTTCCTATCTTCTTGGTCATTAGTTCCATCTGTTTGCTCACTTAGTGTTTTAGAATCACTGATGGATTCAACTTGCATCACAAAGATTTCCCCAGACCTACTAGATTTTGATGTAGATTCATAAAAGGGGCCCTGCAACATAAAGACCTCTTATGTATCTAAGACTGATGCAGCTTACACATAGTTCTCCATGCTGACCTCTGATATTAATATATCATTTGAAGTATTTTGGTACTCATTGATTATGTATTTCATTCTGGGCTCTCTTTCAATCCTGGTCTGATTTGGGACCCCTTTCCATGGAAGCCACAAGTGAGAATGGTCTGTAGATGTATACCCATTTAATGCCTTAGTGAAATCTTGACCCAAAATCAAACAATAGGTGTCAGGAATATCAGCAACCTGAATGTTGATCACCTGCTACACCCTCGGATCTGATGCAACCTGCATGGGGATCATGTTCAACTCTCCTACTACACTCACCTATGTCTTATCTAATTGAGTGAACTTCTTTTGAGAAGCTATAGGGGTAATACCTAAATATTTACAGATAAAAAAAGGCATAACATTTGTAGATGCTCTTGAATCTAGTAGACAATTCTACAGATTCTTCCCAAAGATACAAACATAAATCAGAAAGGGAGTGGTTTCCATCTTGCCTTGGAATAGGATCAACTGGGTGTCAGCTTGTGCAACCTAATTCTTATCACTATCTTTCCCTTTGTCTGTAGGTGGGACCTGGCCCTGGCCTTTAGGTAGCTATGAATTAAAGGATCTGACAACTACCTCATTGGGAGTTACTCCTTGTGGTGTTGTGTTTGAATTGAAAGACCCCAAGAAAGCATTCCTAATAATAGGGACTCTTAATTCAAAAGTAGAAAGACTCACCTTTACTTTTCTAAATTCTTCAGTTACATATTCTCCCATTTTCTCCATGTTCATATCATCCTGAGCTTCCTTCTAGACACTAGTTTGTTTGTCCTTTGATACTTCAACATTGTTTCCCTTTGATATATCAGGTTGTCCTTTCTTTGCAAAGCACTATGTTGGCACATGAAGGTAAGATGCATTATTATTGGCTTGCGGATCTAGTGGAGTAGTGAAATTATTTGGAGGGATAGAAGTAGTGAAAGGGCCTCTAGATTGTGGACTCCTGTTAGGCATGTTCCTCAAATAATATTTCTTTATGGGTTGCTAAAACATGTAAACTTCTTCAATACCAACTTCCTCCTCATCCAAATGGCCATTATTATTTGCATTCTCTTCATTAAACAACTGATAGATTTCGTCCTCATTCAACACCTGCTCTATCTCTTTATCCTGGTCACTGGACTCCTCCTCTGGTTCATTCTCCTCACCTTTTGGGAATGGGGCATGGTTAAGTACCATTACTAGGGAATCATAAGGATTTGAGGGCACAATCTCTTAACCATTGGAATTGTTTTCAACTTCATACTGAAAGATGGAGGCATTAGTCTAAAACTCGAGGAAATCTAACTCAGAATGTTGACTTGTCTTATGGAACTTGCACCATCTAGAAAAAGTTGCTTCTGCTAGATACAAACCACTTGGAGGCTTCTCCTTGGTAGGAGGCTGATCCAATGGAGTAGGAATTCCTCCATTATTAGGCCCAGTATTCCAAGGTCTATTCTGTCTAGGTGGTTGCCTTCTGTCAAACCCCTGTCCACCTTGTTGCCCCATGTCATAGTTCTAGCCAGAGCCTTGTCCTCTTTCAAAATTTTGATTTTTGTCAAAATTCTACCCTCTATCGAAGTTATGTCCTTTAGTAACATCTTTGTTCTCTCTGTTGTAGTTCGATTGCATGTTCTTCTACGCAGCCTGAAGTTGGATTTTCTGATTTCTTAGATAGGTCACCTCCATATTCAGTTTATTCACCTACTCAGTTAACTCATCTAGGTGTTCCTTATCTAGACCATTGTATCGCGTTGAATTCACATTACCAAGTGGGTATCCTGATGCTCCTTCGGAACCAATAGACTCATTCAAGACTTCAAAATTTTGCAAATATGGGGGAAAACCAGCCTGTTGTTGCAGGTGAATGGGTTGATTAACTTTTTGTTGAAGATAAGAGGTCATTGGCTGAGCTTAATTTATTGGAGGACCTGGGTGTGGGACCAAAGGTAACAATGGTACTAGATTCATAATGGGAGCATGATTAGTCAAAGCTTGGTTAAGAGCTTGGACTTGTCCAGGGTGAGTAGCAGGTCCTAAGGATGGAAAAGGTCCTAAAAAATGTTGTCTCAAATTTGTGTTGACCTTAACAGCCTCTATATATGCAGTGAGAAAAGTAGTTGGGGGATTAGTCCTCCATTTAAGGAAGGTGGATGTAAGGCTTTCAAGGGCTTCAAATTAGACCTCTAGGGTAGTGGCATCATTTATAGCATAAGGTGCTTGAATTCTAGTGTATTCTCGGTGAAACCAATTATTGAAAGACCCCATAGGTTCATTAATTTCCCTCTTAACCCCGGTAAATTGCATGTAAAGCTCATTAACAGTAATGGGAATTTTAAACTTTTGCAAGAATTCAATCTCTAGTTCTGTCCAATTATGGATAGAAGTAGCAGGTAAGTGATTATACCAATAAAAGGCCTCTTCCCCCAGGGAATAAAGGAAAATCTTGCATGCAACATCCTCATAGTTGATTCCTCTATCTCTCACATAGGTTTGGAAAATCTTGATATGCTCCTCTATCATCCTATTGGGATCGTTGGTATGGAACTTTGAGAAAAAGTACTCAGGGTTCTTGGGCATGACATTCTAAGTATTGAAGATCAAGGGAGATAGGTTATTGGCCAAAAAATCCATTGGTGGAGGTGGAGGCAGTAATGGCTGATTTATGGTTGGTTGAGGTTGCAGAATGGCTTTAGAATCGGATGAGGATGAGGATGATGAGGATGATGGGAGTAGCTGGGTGGATGATGATTCTCCCCTTCTCCTGGTCCTTCTTGCCCTAGTAGGAACTTGCAATTCTTAAAATTCCTCCTCTCCTAGAGTAGATTTAGTTCTCCTTCTGAGCGTTTCAGGAGAGATGGCATTTAGAAAATGCTCCAGCTTGCTTATTCAGACCCTCCTTCTAGCGCCAATCTATTGATGGTGCTTTTTGCACAGCAACAACTCAGATAGAATATGATATCCTATCTCTCTTGAAAGGTAAATATCTATTAGCAACCCTCAAGAGATAACCCCAAGGTCTCTAATGTCAGGTATTGACAATGCAAATAAAACAACTCAGAGATAATGTGAAAATGTTGGTAATCACAAAGGCACCTTTCTACAAGCAAATGTTGAACTCGAATTTATCAGATCTAGAAATGTGTTGATACTTCAAATCCTAAATCTAACCCAGATAATTAAAGAAATAACAAAAGATAAGGGTTTCAAGGAAATTTCTAAGACTACTTCTAATTATAAGATTGACAATGCAAATTATAAAATGCTCGAAATAGACCAATCCCTCAGAAACTAACTCTTGTTTGAACCAGATAAATCTACAATCTTACAAAAATAGTGCAATCTTCTAAGGTATTAAATATTTTCAGATTATGAACATTCATTCAAAACAACCCTATAGCAATTGAAATGAACAAGAATTTGTAATTAAACTAGGCATAACTTTAATTCCAGGCTAACTTTGCAAAGCAGCTAACAATCACTTAACTACAAAAAGTATGGACTAGAGATTACTGCAAACACTTCAAGCATAAAACCCTAAACATCATCAAATCATCTAACATCAAATAAAATTAAGAAATTTCAAAGATAGAATATCAAGAACTATGCTAGATAAAACTCAACACAAGAAAGGCACCAAATCACAATGTCTTTACTTGTATTAAATCATCCAAAGTGGCAATAATTCCAATCTTCTATTACAACACTTCCTTGAAAGATAAACTAAATTCTAACAATAATTTTTTCTCTTATCAGAATTCGCTCTAATGTAAAATTGTCTAACTCCTTACAAATGAGGCCGAATACAAAACTTATAGAGAACTCCCAAGGTATGTCGGCCAAATTAGGTTTACAATAATCAAATGACCAAAACAGGTCAGCTGAGAGGAATTCAAAAATAACATGAAATGTGCAATAAATGCACCAATTTCATCCAAGTCAACCTAGGATTGCAAACATAACCTGACCCAATACATTCAAAGGAAGAGGAGGAATAATAGGGAAGCACAAATCCCAATGAGGCATTGCATTAACTACGCTCTCCTTTGTCTTTATCTTGATTTTCCCTATCTTGTATCATCAAAAATACCTTCTCCAAGTCGGTAATAGGTGGCATAACTAACACCTTCATTCTTCTTTCCATGGACTTAATGTCATCCCTCGATTGATTGATCACCTTATCCCAATCCACCTTTTGGGTCTTGTATTTATCAATTACTGTAACGTAGGTAGTTTCATCATCAAGCAGATGTTTGGTGACCTGGTCCTCATTGAATGGAGAATACACCTCTCGCCACCACTTTCTCAATTGTTCCAAGCTTAGATGCTTTGACACAAACATCTTTCTTCTTGTCATAACCTTGAAGAAGGAGATGCACTTGTTGTAAATTCTAGTCAAGGCATCCTCAATCTTCCTCCCCTATTTATGCACCTTTTTCAAAACTCTTTGCCTTATCTGCAAAACCTCAAACCATTCCCAGGGTTCTACTGCTTTGGAAGAAGGAAGAATTCCATCTCCCACTAGCTTCTCCTCGATGATAGCCAAGCCCTCAGGATTTGGATTCATTTCCTTACCCTTGCTCTGCCCAGCAATAACCAGACTTGATTCTGCCTGCATACAACATAGACACAAAAATAAGATCCATCATATCATAAAGTTCAGTTAGATCCATCACAAATGATATACTCATTCCTTAAGCAAATCCCCCAAAAACCCCATAAGAATCACTTATTATAAAGCTCGGGTTTTCAGCCCTCTGTTGAATCCAGGCTGGAAAGGAATTCTAGAAAATTTCGGACCAGGCAAAATCCAACAAAACAACCACAAAGAGACATCCAATCCATCATTTGATCAATCAAATTAACTAAGAAATCACATGATACATTTTAGAACAATTTAAATCAATCATGAAATGCATAATTATTAACCAGAATTTCATACATTCTTTCAATTCTCCATTTTCAATAAAATCTCGGGGGAATCCGTCGGGGATGGAAATCCGCGAAAATGACAACAATTTGCAAATTCCGGGAAAATGAAGGAACCAAGAAATTTCGGGAAAATCCCAAAGGTGCGAAATTTCATGAAGTCAATGCAATTTCACACTTTGAGCCCATTTTTGGGAAATCAAGAAGGCGATGGATAATTCAGGGAAATCCCTAGATAAAGGAAATCCATGAAGGACTCGAAAACCAAAAATATTTGACTTTGTCAAGATTTCGCCTAGATCAATCAAACAATTAGGAAGCTAGAGATTTCTCCCAAGATTCAAATCATTTATACTGCAAGATAAACAATCCAGATTGAAATTGAATAGCAAGGATCCACTCCATAAGAGGGAGGATTTCAACAAAAGAAACCCTAGGAAATCACCATGTCAACACAACTTGGATCTTGATTTATTGTTCTCACTTCATTTTTCCTCACACGACTCAACTAATGATAGGGTGATTATCGAATTGGATGATAGCAATAAGTCATACTTCGCTAGGACATGGTTTCACCACAAGTCGGGGAGTTTCACATTAAACCAAAGCTAAGGAGAGGGAAGCTCGAAATTAAATGGGGCACAAAAATGGAAAACCTTCCCGAATTATAATCATGCATAAGGAGAGGAGATGTGAGCCACAAGGAAGGACAACAAACAACAATCATCAACCCTAACACTGCTACCAGACCATACCACACCGATATCGCGACTCAAAGCGTATACCCACAAACCTTAAAGCAGATGTAATTCGTTCATCAAAAGGTAGGATAGTATGTACATACCATGAGGAAAAAGAAATCAAAGTAGCGATAGTCAACAAGAGAACCAGAAAATTAGGGCAGAAAGCAAGCGATCACCAGAAAGCTCAATTGCAACCCTCGAGCACAAGCTCACACGTATAATTCAGTAGCAGCAATCTGAAATAAAACTCCTCAAATCTCAATAAAGGAAAACTACAAGACCGTACGAGGCACATAAATGCATCGATAAGACAACAAACCTGGGGATCTGAAGGCAAGATAGAATCTCGGGAAAATTCAGTCTAGGTGGAATTCTACAAAGTCCCAAAATTTCCAGAAAATAATACAAAGAAGCCTCCGTCGGGTTTCCACGGTGTCCGGGGAATTCTGCCTCAGGGGCATTTTCCCAAAAATAGAGAAAAACCTGAGATAGATCCCAGAATGCAGAATTTTCAAAGTGCCTCCCTCAAGGGGCATTTGCACGAATAGGATAACCAATTGGAACATGCTAGGACAACCAAAACCCAAAACCCAAAGGGGCCAAAAGACCAAGAGCGGCAAAAAAAAATAACAAGAAAGAGGTTCCCTACTTTCAATGGGGCGTGTGTGCAAAAAGTGCACAACACTAGGTTTTTGTATCTTCATGGAGATTAAAGAACACCGAGGTTATGCTTATGAATGATTCTGATGTAACTTGTTTATGTCTTTGAGATGAATATTTCTCTTAATTTATCTATTCTTAGTGTTGACTCAAGGTATAAACGAATCATGCTCGATCTATAATTAATTGTATAACACTTTTTATACATTCATTTGAGAACAATCCACATGTTAGAAATTTGTAATGTTTTATCTAGTGCAAGTCATATCATATGTGCAGATCTTTGAATAGGAACACCCTCCTGTATTTTGTGGAGCTCAAAATGTAGAAGGTTGATTATAGCCTTGTTCGTTGGCCTTTCTTGTCCCTGTTGTGTTGATAGTGAAAGACCTTTTTCTTAACCTAATGATCCCTTGGTTTAAGCATTGTGATTTTCCTTAGGATTGGAGGTTGCAAGAACAAAAATCAATAGAATGGTTACTCTACTAGGCATATGAGATGAGTATCCATTCGGAAAGAGTCAAAAAATTTGGTGTATATGAGCATCTAGTTCAGATATTCACTTTGCTAGACCTGGAGAAGGCTTTGTTGTAAGTTTTAAAGAAGATTGTGTGTGAATTTACCATTGAAGGAGAACCAAAATAAAATCAATCTTTGAAAGTGTGAACCCTAGTTTTGTACCTACACAAATACAACAAACAATCATATTATTAGATCAAATGCAAGGTGAAACAAGGATTCCCCATGAAATCCATTTACAAAGATTACACAAGGAAAATGAAGAACAAGATATGAAAGACAAGTAAAATCCTAATTAATCATGCAAACTCTTGATCCCATGGGGGAGTTGGTGCCAATTGATATGTCGAAATCAGCCCTTTCCCAAATCCTTTTGTAAGCTTGATGATTTGATGGAGATTGATCCACTTTGGTTGAATTTTTGCATAACCTAGCTAAGAACTTGATATAGAGAGATGAAAATGGCTATGCTTGAAGATGGATTTGGGTGTAATAAGTTTACTCAAATTGTGGATGATAGAATGAGAGGAAGAGTCTCTCATTTATAGAATTCCAAAATGGAAGAGAGAGTGGAATTGAGCAATGTGGGATCATTCAACATCCAATGGCCAAGTGCCACTTGTCAAAATGTGAATGGTTGAAGGTTGTGCACATTTTGGTCAATGTGCATGATAAATGCTATGAGATTCAAATTTGAAATTTGAATGTGACATGTTGGAGGGAGAAGGAAATGGAGTTAATGTCACTTGGCTCAATGCACAAGGACATGTAAGAGGCATTAATTTCCTTGTTGGAAGGACCAAGTGCACTTGAATTTGAATTCAAATTTGAGGGAATATTCCTTTTTTATGCCATGTGAGGGAAAATAGGAGATTTAATAAATCAAAGTAATTGATTTATTGTGCAAGTGGTAAAAGCTAGAGGATGAGACATAGATTAGGATTAAATTAACCAAAGGTTAGTTAATTTAATGGGAGATTAGTAGATGTGACAATTTAGACCTGAATTTATGAGTTAATTTAAATCAAGAATTGAGAAGAAAGATTTAATTAAATAAATGATTTGATTTATTTAACTAAAGGGTATAATGTTAGATTAAATTAAATAAGGTTTAATTTATTCAATTTAATAAGACTTTAGAGACTTGATTTAAATAAATAGAGATATAAGGTTAATTAAATTAAATTGATTAATTTAATTAAGAGATGAAAAGTGTTGATAAGCTCAGAGTATGATTTAGGATGAAAACGATGTTACTAAATCAGGATCAAGCGTGCCGATACATTTTCCATGTCTAGATTTTGCCCCTCTTTGAAGTAATGTACTTGTTGCATTGGTTCAAAGAATAAACTGTTGTGATCAAACTTCAAAATTTCTTGATTTTTTCAGATGCCCCACTGCTGCCCCAGCAAGAAGAATTACACTAGTATATTTCCCCTTCGAGAAATTGAGCGGAAATGTATGATTTTCCTATTGAGATTGCGATAAAATGCGAGAGGAGTGGTTCTATTGATTAGAGGATGAAAGATAATTCTTTGATGTAGACAATTCTAATGATGTATAGACAACCATCGGCCATGGGTAGCCTCATGTATATTTTGAGATCTCATACCTAATTTAGATAAAAAAATTAGTAAATATAGAAGAATAAGAAGAATAAGATGGATGGAAGGAGGATCCAACAATATTACATTATGATGATGATGATTTTCTTACCAAGAGTTGGGATTTTTAAAGGGCCAATTGCTTTATGTTTGATAACACACGTAGGTATGATGCATCAAGGTATAAAGAACCAGGATGAAATTGTACCTAGTGTGATGGACTTTGACTCAACAATTAGATAGGAGTCATCTTGTTCACACTTGACATATAGAAACCTTGCTAGGATGGACCTAACAAAGCAAGTATTCACCAAGTTATTTTACAAGAACACCCAACAAGCACAATAGATAAAAAAGATAATGATCATTGCCCCATTCCTTTCTTTCTAAACCCATTTTTGTTTAGGCATCATCGAGAGGTCATTGGAATGAGCACAAAATAAGATAAGTTAAAAAAGACCAAGATAAAGTAAACAAACAAGCTAATGTTCTTCATACCGCTAGCCAAGGCTAAAATATTGTGAGATACCTGATGCTTATGTCCATCATGGGAAGGATACATCCTAGGACATGTCATCATGGTTTTGATGACATTGATTGGATGATAAGCTATTGATACTCCGAGTTGGTCAACTTGCTGACTCACTGATATAGACTTGAGACTCTGATGATTAGGGTGTTCACTTTTGAATCTTCTAGACTTTCTTTTGAATGACTCACCAAAGAATGACAATGATGACTAATATTATTATGAGTGATGATAATTGTGGGTGAAAGTGAGATGAGATGGATGCACCTTTTTGGGTTTTTTCGATATTTTGAGGCTATTTTTGGTATCTTTGAAGTGTTTTACAAATGTTTTTGGTATTTTCAAGATTTACGATGAAGAGACTAACTAAAAGACCTATCCTTGGGGTCTCAGGAGCTGATCCATAGATTAGCCTTGCCTACGTTATACACATAGAGACCATGTAGTTCGACTAATGATAGACTTGTCTCAATGATGAGATAGATGGGCAAATGGGTTACCATTTTATCGCAACAGATGCCTAAGGACTGACCTAAATTGTCTCTAGGGATGAACAAAGATCAACCTTGCCTATATTCAAGCTCAGAGATGACCCTGTGTTTGATTTTTTTAGATTTTTGACATGTTTTAGATTTTGAATGATTTGGATGTTTGGATTTTTAATTTTCTAAATATTTTTGGATTTTTCGCATGATTTTGATGATTTAGATATGAATATGTGATATCAGTGCTCTATTTTGGGATTTTTTTTGAAAACCAAGCTAGGATTTCATTGATCGGATTAATGGATAGATAGTTTGACTAAGTGTGTTAAGTCAAATGAAAGTGATAATGCACTTGTAAAATCTAGGAAGTTGTGTTATCCTAGAGTAAACTTGTACACGAGAGGGTAGTTTGACTAAGTGTGTTAAGTCAAACAAGTTGATGATGGATTGGATAATTTGACAAAGTGTGTTAAGTCAAATAAGATGATGATGCACTTGTAAACTCTAGGAAGTTGTGTTATCCTAGAGTAAACTCATACACAAGAGGGTGGTTTGACTAAGTGTGTTAAGTCAAACAAGGTGATAACTGATTGGATTCAATTGATAAAGATTGATGAAGCTTGTTTTAGAACACAATTGTTTTGATGATTTAATGTGACAGTGACGCACAAGTTAGATGCAACTGATATGAATTGTTGGATTGATGTTCAACAAAAGATAAAGCTTGATAAGGAACATCATTTTTGTCAAAATATGCAATGGGCTAGTGATTTGGATTCATGCTCACAAATGCTTTGACCAATTTGATTTCATGCTTTCTAATGTTCAGATCACCACATAAGTTGGATGATATATATCAAGATTTATTCCCGAAGCAAGATGCAAATATCTACCCCTAGTGTCTAGCAATGTATGGAATGCCATGGGTGGACGCTTGGAGAGATGGATGGATGGATGTGTATGGTAAGAAAGCAAACGATTCCAAGGATTATCTTGCGATAAGGTAAGGGGTTCGAATAGAGGAATGCTCATTTGGGTAGTGCTTCATGGCTCAGATAATGTTGGATTGGATTGGATCAATGAAAATGACCCATGTCAAGATGACTACCATAAGCAAGTGTAAAGTGTGCACCAAAATTTCATCAAGATTAAGATACCTTGGAGTATGGATGCAAATGGATGAAAATGGATTGGATAAACGGTTCATGGATGAACAAATGATATGGATGGAATGTTGGCTTTATTGTGGATGTGATAAGATACTTTCACCTGAATGGCACATGTAGATACTCGATTCTACACATGATGCATGTTTGCCAGGTTTTCATCATGGTATTTGTCCAAAGTGCCACTGAAGTGGTTTTCACTAGAGGATGATTTTTTTCTTTACTATTTTCAATCATTTTTCTAAATTTTTTGGATTTTTTGTATTTTTTGAGATATTTCAAGCCAATGTTGAATCATCTGGTACTATTGAAATTGATGCTTCTTTCATAACATGCCATCGGTATCCTGTTTGAAGAAGCTACTTTGCCAAGATACGTGCACTTGAAAGTAGCTTTTTAGATTCCTGATTTGCTTTGATGATACTAGAGTTAACTTTGTCTTTGTGTACACATCACAATAGAGTGCCTTCTGAATCCTTATGATGAAGGGTCATTTCCAACACATGGTCAATGTGAGAATTGGATATTATGTGTGGAGGCATGGATGATAGAGTGTGTTAAGGAATAAAAGATGGATTGGTTGATAGTTTGGAACCTTTAACTCTCCAAATTTGGGAAGATGAGGAATAATGGGTGGATACAGAAGTGTGCTTTGAATTAGGACCAACAACTTGATATGCTTTGTACGTCTCTTGAGAAGCCTACTTTTTTCATTGTGGACATATTTGATGGATACTTGCCCCATTTTTATTTTTCCCCATAGTTTCTTTGACTAATGGAGTATGATAGGGATCATATTTCTTTGTATTCTTTGGCATCCATATGTATTTGATTTTTCCTATATGCTTCATAGCTTCTTTTGCTTTGATAATGCTCTTTGTGCTTTGATTCAAGTTTATAAGTGATAGGATCCTCTATCTTTGAGATAACCTCTTGATTGATCTCTTTGGCTTGATCTTGTGAGATATCAGATTGTAATGCTTCTTTAAGAGGTGTTGATGATTGAATGTCCACACAAAAGTCTTCCTCATGATTCATTTCATAGGATGTTTCTAATTCATGACTTATGTAGGAGCCTTTTTCATGATCTATTTTTGCTATGTCTCCATAGGATGTTTTAGATTTGCAACTTTTGTAGAAGCCTTTTGATATGTCTCCATATGATGTCTCTGATTCATAATTTCTATAGAAGTCTTCTTCGTGATCCACTTTTGGTATGTCTTTAGATTTTTCTATATTTTGATCATGTGTAAAAATGTTAAGAGTAGGAGACTCTTGTTCCTTGGTAATGATATCAAGAGTATGAGACTGTTTTTTTGAATGAAGATAATCTATGGGTCCATTCAAAGAAATCATCTCATGGGTAGATGGAGGGGTATGTGTTATGTGGATGTGATCATCTCATATAGATAGGAGAGTTTCTATTATATCATTGTAGTAGCTTGGAGATACAAATTCTTGATCTCAAATGATTTTAGAATTGCTTTTGACATGCTTTGGATCAAGTTCTCGACATGGGTCAATTTCAAAGAATGGATTGCATTCTTGGATATCTTCATTAGGCATAGGAAGATTCTCAAATGTCATGAGGTCAAAGGATGTCCATATGTTTTGGAAAGGATCATTGCTAGACCTTGGTGAAAGATGTTCATCATTCTTTGGAATAAATTCTTGGGATATGTCCTCTAACTTATTAGGTGATGTAGAGACATTTTCAACATGATTATTGGTCAAAGGATTTTGATCATCATTTTCAATGATTACGGTTGGAATCTGTTGCAAGGTTTTCTGAGGGAGTAATTCCTGTGTTTTTGTTAAGCCAAAAATGCTTGTTGTTGGTCATGTTGTTGTTGTTCCAACAAAGCTTGTTGTTGGTCTTGTTGTTGCTATGCCAACAAAGCTTGTTTCTTTTCTAGTTGTTGTTGTGCCAACAAAGCTTTTTGTTGGGCTCGTAATTGGGATGCTCGTTGTTGTGCTTGATTATCTTGCATGACTTGTTGATACACTTGTTGATGGAATGCTTGAAATTGTCACCGGCATTGTGCTTGTGCCTACCGAATGTAGTGTCGGGCTTGAGATGTTTGGGCTACTTGATCCGCTTGTGCTTGCTGAGCAGCTAGTTGTGCAACTCATTGGTTTTAGAGCACCTTTTTGCAGGAAGCTTGTCGAGCGGCTTGCAACACAATGGAGAATGCATTTTTCATGTTGTGTTTTGGTGGTGGTGGTGGATTGGGAATGGTGCTGACTGTTGGGCTTGCTTGGATGTTTTCCATCTGTTGTATCGATGGAAAAATGGGAGGATTTGATATGATGCTTTGATTTCTGAAGGGGGTGTTGCTCGGATTCGATTGGTTGATGGTTGGTAAGGGGGAAGGATCATGCCTTGATTGTTTGGTTGATAGATTTGTAAGTTTTGGCTTTGATTTAAATCTACCAAAGGGAAAGGTGTTCAAAAATTTAGATTAGGAAAACTCACATTTGTTGTACCACTGAGGTTTGTAGGAGATAATGATCCCATGTATGGATTGTAAAAATGCAAGTTTTGAAAATCAATTGGCATTGTAAGGCTTGGATAGTTTGGTTGAATTTGACTACTCATGATGGATGAATCAAGTTTATATTCTTTGTTCCTCTTGTGTTTTGACCTTGTTGACCTCTTAAGGGATTTAGGACCAATGATGAGATGAAGGATGAAAGGGGTGAATGATATGGGTGTTTAAACTTGTAGGAACTTTGGATCAATGCTAGAATTTAGGACCTGGTTTGATTTGATTTCTAATAGTTTGACTAAGTGTGTTAAGTCAAACAAAGTGATAATGCACTTGTAAACTCTAGGAAGCTGTGTTCTCCTAGAGAAAGCATGTACACAAGATGATAATTTGGCTAGGTGTGTTAAGCCAAACAAGGTGATAATGGATTGGATAATTTGACTAAATATGTTAAGTCAAACAAGATGATTTTGGATAATGAACTTGTAAAACCATAGGAAGTTGTGTTATCCTAGAGTAAACTCGTACACAAAAGGATAATTTGGCTAGGTGTGTTAAGCCAAACAAGGTGATGTTGAACTTATAAACCTTAGGAAGTTGTGTTATCCTAGAGGTAAATTCACTCAAGAGGATTGATAATTTGACTAAGTGTGTTAAGTCAAACAAGATGATGATGATTTTTCCTAAAAGTCTAGCATAAGTGATGTTTCCAAGGTTCCAAAAGTTATTGGTGAGATGGGATTTGATTGATGTTTGAGGGATGGGTGAAGTGTTTGACTTGATCCTAGATGACCCTACGAGGACCTACTTACAAGATCAAGGTAATGAAGAACATGTTTTCCCTAAAAGTGGTTCAAACCAAAAGACCAATGTTGGCATGACAACCCAATGACTCAAAAGGGACCAAGCACATGTGTGGTTCAATTGTCTTTTATCTTGCTTAGGTTTGGTTATTTTTACCACAAACACTTTCTTGATTATGCTTCAAATTGAATATCCAATGTCCTAATTTTATTTCATCCCACAAAGTGCATTATTTGGAAACCAAGGAAATCAAGGCAAAGGTTTCCTAGTGTTGACATTGGTGAAAACAAATGATGATTAAACCTAAGTACTTAGAAACCTTTAAGGATACAATCCCTAGGGAAAGCAAGATCACTTAGATTCGTCAAAGGATATTTGTTTCCTCAAAGGGTTTGAAATTTCAAAGCTCTTGTGAATGTCTGTTTCTCAATGTTTTAGAACCAAGAAAGGTGTTTTGATTTCAATAACATGTACAACCCTAGGCTGAAAAGACAATATTTGTTGGGTTCCCACTTGGGTGAATCCAGCTACACATATTCAATGCAGATGATTAGATGCTTGAATACACAGGATCCCTTTTACAGTGCACTCACTTCTTGGGTCAATCAAGCATCAATACCCATGAATCCCCCATGGCATACTTTTCATCTCTACAATAGAATCGCATGTATACGTGGGGCGGCTTCAGAGGACATGACCTTTTGCACCAACAAATAGATAGGATTTTGGCCTTTTCTAAACAAGAGGTTTTAATGCGAGCATTTCATTCATGGGGGAATATCCATTCTATGAGAGACCATTGATTCCCTTCTCGTCAGAATAATCCTTGTGATTCTTGAAATTTCCTCGAGAATCCACACTTATATATTGGTTGGAAGTCAGTTGGCTTTAGCGTGTTCTCGATTGGTTCATTCCCTTGGGTGAGTACTTTTTCCCACAAGGTAGGCCCTCTAAGATAAACAATAGAAAGCTAGCATATCTCGTAGTTCAATCAACCATTGTTGAAAAACAAAGGGAGAACAATCGCAATATAGCATGCTCACACTCGCATGTTTGGTTCAATTTTAATTCCAAAAATGAAATGTGGAGGAAATTATTTTATTCAACTTAAGATCACCAAAAGAACTTTTGATTCTCAAGATCGCCGTGAGGCGTGAGAGAAGCACATATGCCCTTTTGATGATATTAACTTGAAAAAATAATTACAAAACAAAATAGAATTTGTTCATTTTAATCCCACAAAGAAAAATGCATTCTTTTTAGAGCATCAAATTCAAGTGTGGAAGTTGCCTTGTTCAATTTTTAAACCTTAAACCAAATCTAGTAGATTGTTTCTATGGTTCTTTTTAAGCCCTTTTGCAAACTTTTTGAAAAAGAAATTTGTGTTGTTCATTTTAAAAACCCAAAGACAAATTTATTGCTTCCTAAGGTATGAAAGGTAACAAATTCCTTTTAAAACAGGATTAAAGATCCTCTAAAAAAGTTAAATAACACTATAGTGTTTAAAATACTTTGTGTATGATGAAACCTCCTATTTTGGTTCCCTCCTTGTTTTTTCCTATAGTATGATAGAACACAGAAAGTACAAAATCAATAAATAAGTCAAAATACGAAAAGACCAAAAAAAAAGGCACATGTTGAAAAATAATTCAAATTTGACTTATCTACTATCAGCCAGCAGCGCAATCCACAAATGTGGCACAGTTTGGAACAAATAAGGAACTATATAGCACTGCACTTTTTACTGGGTGCGGCGCTCTACAGAAACAAAGAGCGTGATTGCAGCACAATTTGGTCACGCGACGCTGTTTGTGAAGCAGCGAAGTTTGAAAATTTTAAAATTCTGAGGTGAGAAACAGGTGCGGTGAAATACAGCGCCATGAGATTGTGTGCAGTGCAGTTTTCTTGGGACCCTACAAAAAAATCAGAAAAAACATGGAATTTAAAAAAAAAATGTGATTAAAACTTGAGATTTTCCCTCCTTCTAGCGCCAAAATGTGAACCCTAGTTTTTTACCTGCACAAATACAAAAAAAATCATATTATTAGATCAAATGCAAGGTGAAACAAGGATTCCCCATGAAATCCATTTACAAAGATTAAACAAGGAAAATGAAGAACAAGATATGAAAGACAAGTAAAATCCTAATTAATCATGCAAACTCTTGATCCCATGGGGGAGTTGGTGCTAATTGATGTGTTGAAATCAGCCCTTTCCCAACTCCTTTTGTAAGCTTGATGATTTGATGGAGATTGATCCACTTTGGTTGAATTTCTGCATAACCTAGCTAAGAACTTGATATAGAGAGATGAAAATGGAGATGCTTGAAGATGGATTTGGGTGTAATAAGTTTACTCAAATTGTCAATGATAGAATGAGAGGAAGAGTCTCTCATTTATAGAATTCCAAAATGGAAGAGAGAGTGGAATTGAGCAATGTGGGATCTTTCAACATCCAATGGCCAAGTGCCACTTGTCAAGATGTGAATAGTTGAAGGTTGTGCACATTTTGGTCAATGTGCATGATAAATGCTATGAGATTCAAATTTGAAATTTGAATGTGACATGTTGGAGGGAGAAGGAAATGGAGCTAATGTCACTTGGCTCAATGCACAAGGACATGTTAGAGGCATTAAATTCCTTGTTGGAAGGACCAAGCCCACTTGAATTTGAATTCAAATTTGAGGGAATATTCCTTTTTTATGCCATGTGAGGGAAAATAGGAGATTTGATAAATCAAAGTAATTGATTTATTTGAAAGTGGTAAAAGCTAGAGGAGGGACATAGATTAGGATTAAATTAACCAAAGGTTAGTTAATTTAATGGGAGATTAGGAGATGTGACAATTTTGACTTGAATTTATGAGTTAATTTAAATCAAGAATTGAGAAGAAAGATTTAATTATATAAATGATTTGACTTATTTAACTAAAGGGGATAATGTTAGATTAAATTAAATAAGGCTGAATTTATTCAATTTAATAAGAAGACTTTAGAGACTTGATTTAAATAAAATGAATTATTTAAATAAACAGAGATATCACGTTAATTAAATTAAATTGATTAATTTAATCAATAGAGGAGAAAGACTTAATTAAATAAATAATGATTAATTTAATTAAGAGATGAAAAGTGTTGATAAGCTGAGAGTATGACTTAGGATGAAAATGATGTTAGTAAATCAGGATCAAGTGTGCTGGTACATTTTCCATGTCTACAGAAAGATATTCATATTGTTTGAATTTTAGTCCTCTAGGAAGAGAGGTAGTGACTCTGTGAAAAGAACCTAATGAAGATTTGAAAAATGTTTTAGATCTATAAAAGTTTCTAGTCAAGAAATAAAATTTGCAATAGCTACAACATATCCAAGTATTTCTATATTTTTTGTTTTCAAGAAGCATAAGTTTGTGTGTGAAAACCATATTTGAAAGTTTTAAAAAAAAATTGGTTTCCTATTGAGTGAAACTAAGCACTAAGAAAGGGAAATATTAGTGATACTTCTACATACTTCCGAGTTATAATTTGCAACCTATGTATTATGTTGAAGAAGTATGCTTGTTATTAAATGTGGCCATTAAAGATATCTTAGGTATAGATGAATTTGGATTATGCATTGTAATATTTTAAGGTCATGATGAAAGCAAGAAATAGGGTAGTGAATAATCAACTCTATAGTTGATGTAGGAAGTTTGCAAAAGGTGTAAGAAAATGTATCATCCACTTGTATATCCCTATGGGGTGTTAGATGTAAACATGAAAGGTGTACAACCCCTATCATGTCATCAAATGAAATTCCATCCTTTTTGAATGAGGATAATGATTGTAATTATTCCACAAGAAACATATATGCAAATCAATATAACAATTATGAAGATAAAGATACATGGTATAATGAAAAAATAGACATGCATAAAATCTCTCCTTGTAATATCTTGTTTAATGAAGAAGTAAAAGAGATGCAATATGTCATTCCATGTCATGTTTTGATTAGTGAAAATAGTGCAAGTGTTGCAGATATCTCATTGCAAATTAGTGGTCATGATATTGAAAATGAAATTTTAAGCATTCATTTTGAAATTTTGAGCATAGTTTATGTAGTGATGAGTTTTCTTGTGATGAAGATCATGATGACAATCAGATTGATTATTTTTCTATGGATTATGAATGTTTCTATGAGGATGACCTAGAACTTTTTTCTTTATATAAAGAGTACAATAATGTGAATGTTGATGAAATCACTTATTCACTAGTGAATGAACAAATTTCATGTGATGAATACTTGGAATGTAGTTCAAGTTTGCTATCAATGGAGCATACTAACTCTATGAGTGATGATGAATTTGAAGATTAAAAATTATGTTTTTAGTTTCCTAATCCTAAGTATAGTGTTAGAGATGATAAGGATGTTGATGATGTTGACTATGACATCTATGAACATGATCACGTCCTTGATACTCGTGACTGTTTATATGAAACAAAGATGGAAATGTTAGTTATACATGAAAAGGATGATGATGTGCACATTGATGGAAGAATAGATTCATTATTGAATGGTCAAGTAATGAATTATGAAAAAAACATGGATCTTGGATCAACATTATTACCAATTGATAATATGAGAAAGCTTGATGATTTATCTGTCTATGAGATTTCAAAATGTGTTGATATTGTAGAAATTTTTGACCTATGTGTAGAGCAACCAAATGATGGAAGTAATAATGGGTTTCATATTAGTGAATGTGAAATTGAATATGGTTTTTTCTTTGTTAATATTTATTTTCCTCACAATATGAAAATGGGCATGTTTGTTTTGAATGAGGGATGTGGTAGTGTAAACATTGATGAAGACACATGCTCACTTGTTGGTGAACAAGAACCATGCTATGGTAGATTTTTTTAATCCAATTCATATGATTTATTATTAGTTGACAATTGTAATAGTGAATATGTTACAAAGAAATATAAAAAAATTGGCTTGAGATTTGGTCTTGAAATTTTTGAGCCTCTATTTGAAACATTTCACATGGAATTGTATGATGGTCTAAAGAATGAGTTTGGCATCATCTATGAATTTGAGATGGAAGTTTTTTTTGATGCATGGGATGTTGATAGGAATGATGTTTCATGTGATAACCTTGATCTAAATAATGACAATGATGCTATTGATTTTAATAAATATTGGTTTTAGACCACTGGAGTATGTAATAGTATGGCTGATTTGCAGTACTCAAATGAATGTGAATTTTAATATGATGTAAATTAGTTTGAGCATATGCCTATGTATAAACACTTTTTGTTCATCACACAAAATGAGTGCTTGTCTTGCATGGGACAAAAATTAGAGGATGAATCCAAGGTTTTATATTTATTTTATTCAATTTGACTTCAACAAATCAGGGCACATGCTTCTGGATGGGACTATTGAACAAAGTGTTTATGACAGTTTCATGTTTGATATGAAAATTGAATATGATGTGAATATTTATGATGCCAAATATGAAAGGGACTATGAGTGTTTTCAATTTTCAATTCAATTGGATGAAAATTTAGTGGAAAATGACAATGAGCTAGAAAAGGTAAAATGTCACAATGATTATGGATTTTATTTAGTGTCTGATTGCAGATTTCAAATTGATGAAATTAATGGTGACATTGGATAGCACAGTGATATGGTTAAACATGCCAGTGTTGATGTTGGTTCTTAGGTATATAATGATTTTTTTTTCAGACATGGCCTAGTGCAGATAGTGGAGAACAAAGCATTTGATAGGGTTAAATATTGGTACTTCATTTTGGGGTCCTGAAGCCACCAAATGAAGTTTGAAAAATGGTTTTAATGCAACATAAAGGAGGAGGTATAGAGCACCCAATGGATTTGGCAATTGGTCTACTCCCCAAAGATCTAGAATATTTCCATGCCTGCAAGGGGCATGCGTCCTTGAACATGATCCACTAATGGTACCTTCAAATTTTGCAAATTTGAAGTGCATATACCCTTTTCAGTTTGATGGCAAAGGTAGGTCTACTTCTTGTCAAATCTACCCTGGAGCCCATCTTCATGATTAAAATTTTGCAGCTCAAAATTCATCTTGCAAATAGTATGGTAGAAATTTTCTTGGCACATATGGTAGTGCACCTACTCAGTTTCATGCTTCTTGGATGAGTTTTGATGGGCTATTTAATGATTTTCAGACTATGACCGTGCTAAATTTGGTGTTCTAGGAAGTTTCACATTTCAAAGTTTTGAGGGAAACTTATTTCTCATTTTGGACTAAAATGTCTCCAATTTCAATTTCATAAAGATCCAAGACCAACTGATACATTATTTTAATGTGTTTTAGTTGTGGCAAACACCTCCGACAGGCTTGATTACAAAGGGGGTATCAAAATTTGAATTGTTGGACAAATCTAGTATAAAACCCACGTTTTTTTTAATTAATTAGGCCCGCTCATAAAAAAATGTCAGCTCTTGGGGTCCCCGTTTGTGCGTAGTGAATTTTTGCTATTTGATTAGCAGGCAAAATAATAATTTCACCAATTTCCTAATGTTTAAAGTGTAAATATTTAAAATATTTAAAATACTTTTCAAATGAAAAATAGGTTAATTGGCGTTATTTATGGCATAGTTTAATATAATTCAAACATTATAAAGCTTTTATTTTATAAACATGCTCTCCCTAATATCCATTGCATGACACTACTGCTAGCAAATCTAAGCTTATGGGGAAACGGGGAGCTTGTGGAAGGAGATTAATGTATCATTAAACCTTGAAAACATTTTATAAACACTTTATAAATATTTTATTTCTTTCTCTCTTCTTGCCCGCTATCCCACAACAACAAATGTTATAGCAAAAATCTCTTATGGGGGTTTGGCAAAGCAAGGAGGTGAGTGTTCTTGGGCATGCAAAGTCATTTTGGAGGATTTTGGGTGCTGTATAAGCTTGAAAAACACTGTTTCAAATTTAAAAAGGATTCCTGAAGCATTTTGCATGCCTGGATAGTGATTTTAGTAATATTTCATGCATTTTTTGGTTGCCTCTAAGCTCAAAAACGCCCATAAATGCTTTCTCATACCATGGCAATTGTTTTATTGTTGTTTTGAGAGATTTTATTACTTACCAGTGCCAAAGTGACCTACAACATCATGATGTTGCATTTGTGGTAGGTTTTTCATCTTTCTAATTTGAATGAACTTCTCTTGAAGCTGAAAATAGTCTCTTCACATTTTTGGGTTTTGAGCAAAATTTTACACATTTGTAAGCTAAAAAACATTGTTGCAGCCTCCAAAAAGATTCCCAAAGAATTTATAATGTGTTGGGTACATTTCTAACAAGGTTTTAGATATTTTAAGTGTGTCTGGTAATGCCAAAAATACCAAGGATTCATTATAAATGACCTACAGATAGTTATTTTGCAGTGGTAGCAATAACAGTGATTTCTCCCTACTACAAAATATGTGGAAGATTTTTACTTTTCAAGCATTGATTTGGTCAATGTTGTGAATATTTCCTTAGTACCGACATGATTAAGCTATAGAGAGGTAGAAGTTGTGAGGACTAGAGTATTATAGGTAAAATGTTCAAAGTATGGTTCCTAGACAAGTGTTTGTTAAAATGTCAAGTTTCTTGCACATGGAAATTCAAGAGTTTAGAAGGTTGGAATGTTTCATAAAGCAATATTCTTACTGCCAATGAAATGGGTTTTGACCCAGAAGTGAAATTTTTTCACTTGCAAGTAAAATGAAGCTAGTAAATGTGTTTTTACACACTGGTAAAAGGTTTGCACGTGAATTGAAAAAGAAGGTAGATTGGAGAGAGAAAGTGAAGAGTGAGAAGCATCTTCTAATTGTCAGCTAGTTGTAGATCAAGAGATCTCAGATGTGCCATGTGTCATTAGTGGATTGATTTTAGGGATTTTCTATTTTCTTCTCCTTTCTCTTAAGTGAGAAGTTGTTTTCATTGTAAGGGGGTTCTAGAATGTTTTAGGTCTTAAGTATTGTAATTTTTGTATAGGGTTGTCTCTGTTGAATAGACTGGATACTGACAAGGGAGGGTGAATCAGTATCCAGTAAAAATTATTGAACAAACACCTTTAATTACCTTTCAGCAAAATATAGATAAGAGCAATAACAAAACATGAAATTCCAAAACATAAGAACACCATATTTTATGTGGAAAACCTAGTGAGAGAAAAACCATGGTAAGGATTAACTCACAATATATAAAGTTATATCAATGCTGATAACAAAGAGGCTCACTACTAGTTACAAAAATTTCACTGCTTACAAGGACTCACTGTCCAAATATGGAGGCACACTACCTACAGAAATTGTGTAAACAAAAATGGCTAACCGCCAGAGTTGAATTGAGAAGTTACACCACTTGTGCAAATTCAGTTCCTTTGAAGCTCTAAGTATCCACTCACATGACAACAAACTATTCTTCAACCATCTATTCACACACTTTTCTCATACATGTATACATACAGACTTCATCTTCTATTCACATTCTTCACACACACCCTTTCACTTGTTTCTATGTGCTTCTCTACTCTCCTCTATCTTCAAACCATCTTGCATATATACCTGATATATTCACATGCATCAATCAGGTTGGCCTAATTAGATGCAATTCATATTTTCAAAATGATAACTTTTAAGTTTCATATAAATCTTCTCGTGTTATGCAACATTATGTTAGTTGGGACCAAGACTAGGTTTGACTTATAATCCATAATTCATGTTGAGCTATACACTGAATATTAGGTCAGCCATGATTAACTTAATACCAAAATGTAATCACAAAAACTGATGCCAACACATCGCCCAAACATATGAACATCTCATAATACATACATACATGCTTCCAACCAATATAGGCCTTTTCTCAAAACCTCAAATCATACTGATTACCAGAGGGAATATGCGAAGAAAAATACTAGAGATACTGAATCAAATACCGGATGAGATAATCATGATCTGCACATTAGTACAAGATACCAAACCAACATGGTGAAATCAATGACATTATATGACATACTTCCAACAATCTCCCCCTTTGGCATTGATGGAAACATGTGCAAAAAGTCCAATTTAAAATTCCCTTTACGCTCTCCGAAAATTCTCTTCCAAAAAATCTCCGCCTTTGACATCAATGGCAAAGGGCACCAAAAATATGTAAACATGGTGACATCTAATACTCAAAAAAGTCCTAATTCATTCAAAACTTTCAAAAAACCAATCCTTCAAACCAAAATGACACTTCACTTGAAATACCTTTTTGTACCTTTCTTTGATAACAAGGTACAATTTCTTCCATTCAGGTACTGCAAAATCCATTCTTGTACACACACTTTCCAATACAGCCAACAATGTGAAAGAGGATGACTAATCTATGGATGAATATTGTTTTTCACAATATTTTGCATTAGAGAGTATTCCAGAAAGATGGTCTAACTGGACCTCAAAATTTTCCTTAAGAAGATAGAAGGTCTTTAATACATCATCCCTTTTCCTCTGCATAATGATGATTTCGGCTTGTATTTCACCAACTCTAAACCTTTTCTTTCATTCTTTTTCTTCAAAAATATCAAAATTCTTTCCAATTCAGTTCACTTCAGATTCTATTGCTTCAATTTTTCTTCAAAAATTATCTACTACAGCGAGCCACTAGAGACAATACTTGTATATGTCTGATATTTATTTTATGCACTTCTTTGTTTCTATGATTAGTTCAGATAATCTCTATTTTTATTTAGAACATCTCTTTTCAACTAGAGCTTCCAACTTACATCCTCTCAGAGCTTCAAGAAAAAATCTTTCTTTAACTATTTCAACTAAAATTTTAGGTAAGGAATTAGAAACAATAGATACATCAATACCTATACAAAGTAGATATTCAACTAAAGAATCATCAATTTTATGTTTGTCAACAGGTGAGGTTGTACTCCACACATCACCAATTTTCTTAATTTTCACTTTTATTAACATGGTCTGAATGTCATCTAGATCAGAAGATTTTGGTCCAGCCATAGATTCTTCTTCTTCTTTCTTCTCTTCAGGGATAACAATGACATTTTCAGAGAAATTTTTTCTTTTCTTTGATTCTGGAGGGGAGCCACTAGTGACTACTTCCAATTATTTTGTCTCAGAGGAAGAACCTTACTCAAATCAACTCACCATAACTTCACCAGAGCTCATTATATTTTGCAAGGATAAGAAATTTTTTTTACACACGCTTGCTTTATCCTCTAAACTTTCCAAGTGCCTGTATATCTATCTTGCAATAGGAATCCTAGATTCCCAGTCAACATCTTTCTTTCCCGGTACTGATTTTAGAAAATAAAGTACCAAACATGTAAGCAAGGACCCAAAATGGAATGGTATCCTTCTCCTAGTGACATTCATATGTTCTCGGTGAGATTTTCAAGAATTATCTTACACAAATCAAACTGCTTGTTTTCTTTCACCATTTTTATGTGCCAGATATACGGTAATGGCCAAAGTAGAGCTTTCTCGATTTCTGAAATAAATTTTGTAAGAAATGCCATATGTAACATACCTAACTAAGGAATCCTCAATAGTGTCAATCAATAGTGCTAGGGGATCTTTTTCAACACCCATCATTTCCTCTATTTCCTTGTATTTTATAGTATTCTGTCTAGGAAGTTCTACAATGTTGCATAGTCCGGTAACTGCTTCGATTGCTTCCATCAAAATGGGATAGGTTTATCCAATATAATGCTATCATCCTTGAATTTTCTCAGAAGGAACATGATAAATTATTTATCAACAAACCAAGGGAATTCTCCCCATAAATCCAAACCTAGGGTTTGTACGTTCCTTAAATCGCTCGATTCCAACCCTATTTCTAAATTCTTTATTTTTGAATGATTGAATTCATCCATCTCAACTCCTTTCAACTTCAGAGAAATATTCCCACTCAAACCTCTTTTAGATATTTCCATTATAGCTCCCAAAATTCAATAAATAAATTATTTTGTTACCTTTTTCTATAGTCATGAGATAGGGAAACTTTCATCACCTATTTTCTAATATCCATAATGATTTCTTTGAAGGTCTTCAAATTGATTTAAAAATGCTCCAAGTCGCTCTACAAATCCTTTGAATGCATTTGATGATTAAAATGATTTGTGAAATTTCCTTTATACTTCATCATTTTTCCCTAACTCACATTAATTGCAAAAAGCTGACAAACTTCTCTTCTACTCTACATTGAAAAACCCTAATTCACTCCACAAAGGAACATTCTCACTCCTTTTCTTCTATTTTATTTTGCATCACTTTTGTCCTGTCACTCCTCACAACATATCCATCTGCAAACACCTGAGACACTATACTTCCAGGGGTTTAATTGATTTTCTGATAAAGCTCCCCTTAAGACCATGCTAGGTCTAATTCTCGAAGGATTCATCTGCACCAGATAAGGGTAAAAACGCATCAGTCATCTCTAATCCTTCTTTATTTTTCCATTTTTTCTCATTTCCTAAACTTCTTCCTTATCAATATTTTCCACCGGTTTATTATCTTCCACTGGAGCAGACTGCTTATCCTTTCTATTTTTGCACACCTTTGAGATATGTCCTAGTTTCTTGCAATAGTAACAGACTATATTTCTTTGACTTGTTTGATTTCTATTTTTCCCAGTTCTGTATTGATTCACTTTATGTCCAAAGATGTTGCAAGTATAGAAATAGCCATTAAATGATTGATTCAACCTTTTTCCATTGAACCTATTCATCATCATCTTCACCAAAGATTTGCACTTAGTGGTTTTATGTCCTATCTTCTTGCATGTATAACATTTTTTGGAGAAGGGACCATAAAATTGATTCAACCTACTCCTACACTTTGTTGCCTTATGAAAAATTTATTACATGAAAAAAAAAACAACATTGAATGATGAGTACCTTTTTGCATTTGGTTGTCTGATAGGTGGTTTCCTTCCAGAGTATCTTTTATGCTTCCATTTGTCTTGATTCTTCTGATTGATTACTAGATTTAAGTTCTATATTTTTTCTTCAGCTTCATTACCTAGGCCACTTTTGTCTTTAGAAGATTTTTGTCTTGCTATCAATTCATCAAGATTGGTGGAGCTTGTCTTGAAGTCCTCTTCAAAGAGATTTTCTTTCTAAACTTATTTTTTCAGATTCATCACTTGTTGTTCAAGCCTACAAAAAACATCATCCTTGCTTTGTATTATAGTTTTCAAGCATTCCTTCAACTTTATTCTTTTCATCTATCTTCAACTTTAGTTTGGTATTCTCATCATTTTCTTGTTTCAATTCCTCACTCACTTCTCTATATCTTTCCTTGCATTTCTTTAACTGCTCTTTTAATTTTTGGATATGTGAGAGAAGGGGGATTCACTACTCATGAGTTCTCTTCATTCAGAGAGCCTCATAGCGTGAACTTCCCTAAACTACCTCAAAGGACAATAGATTGAGTTCTAGAACTATAACGAGCAGGTCATAGAGATTTTTAGGACAAATTGTCAAGCTCTCGGCCTAAGGACATTAGTGTAGAATGTAGACAACAACATGATGCACTGGAGTCCCCGAGGCACGCTAGCATCTCATATGGATCAAAGAGTGAGTTTATCTCAAAAAATAACAAAGTGACTACTTCTACTCTGATTGCTGAGAACTTTTGTGAAATGATAGAATGTGATAAAGGAAACAGACTGAAATAGAAAATATAAAGACAAGGAGAGAAAAGGGAAAGGAAACACTTACGAACATGTGAATGATGAAGCTTCGAACATGTGAAAATATTCAATACCTGCACACGAGAGAGAGAGAGAGAGAGAGAGAGAGAGAGAGAGAGAGAGAGAGAGAGAATGTTGGGGCTGTATAGGGGCTTGCCTCAGTCAAACCCATATTTTGGTGTTCCTAGGTCCACAAACAACCAGATAGATAGAGAGAAAGATATGAAATGAAGTAAAGTAGACAAAGACACTACAAAACAGTGTTATGCTACTCAACCAAGTAATAGAGGAGAGGAGTGAAAGCTTACCACCTTCATTTAAAGCGCTCAAGGCTTGTGGAGGAGAAAATGAGAGGAACTCAAGCCTTTGCTACCATGGTGCTTTGTTCCACACTTGCTCTACTGAAGTGATGGAGTTTTGATGTTGCTACTGTGAAGTGTAAAGTGTTGAGTGATGGATGGAGAAGTTTATTGGAGCTTGTGAAGAGTTGGAGAGTGGAGAGAGAGCTAGAAAGGATGGAGAGGTCCAAAGATCCAAGAGATCAACCAGCCATCAAATGAATGAAGGTGAGTGAATATGAAGGAAAGAGGAAGGAAAATGAGCATATTCGGGTCAGTCGGTCGAAGAGGGCATTAAAAATCGACTCGCAATGAGAATGGCAACACCTCTGTAGGCTCTAGATGCAGGAATTCGTCAGGGATGTTAGCATGCCGCATAGACATCTACGCACCATGCGAGCATCCTAGATAGAAATGCCTCTATCGATGCTCCAAATAGGTGCCAAGTGGAATGAAGACAACAAACTTATGTGGAATTTTTCCTTCAGATTTGGTTTTCTAAAGTAAGGGGGTAAAAGGGAATTTTTGTTAGGGGTGAAAATTCATGTTGATACATTTTTCCCCCACTTTAGCGAGCATGAGTATTGATGAGTGCTTCGGTAAAGTAGAGTAGTAAGAGGTAGTAGAGTAAGAAAGACCCACACAAGATGAAAATGTTAGAAAATTTAAAGGATTCGAGTCAACAAAGTAAAAGAGACCTCGATGTAAAAGGTTGTCTTAGCTCTATGCGTCATCCCCAAATTAAAGATGCTAACATATAGAAGAATTCTGAGATGAGGAAAGAAAGGGAATATTTTCAGGATGAAGAAGATGCAAACCTTTGATCCGGTATATTCAAGAGTTTAAGAATGAAAGAGTGATAGAAGCAATCCCCACTCAAGGAACCCATACTAGGGTATGTGCAGGATCATCATGGAAAAAATAGGCCCTTAAGTGGCAATAAAATTCAGAAAATCAGAGTTAGGCAACTTGACATAAAAATTTAAATAAGTTATCTATATTATTTCAAAAATATGTAAGAATAGAATCTATAGAAAATTGAATGTAGTTTATAAACTACTAGTTTTATTTTATTTTTTAAAATCTATTTGGTGAAAATTTGAAATTTCAATGTAGTAGTACTTAAATTTCAGGGAAAAATAAGAAGTAGGTGTCTGTCTGACCGCCCTAACCACAATAAAATGATAATATTTTTTATAATATTTTAGATATAAGCTGGGGACTCATGTCCTGATGTGATGCATATTTTTTTCTAATTTGTTTCCAAGTAAATAATAATTATGAATTTTTTATTACAAATTTTTAAAAATATAAAAACTCGTATGTCTAACCACCTTAACTTGGTCAAAAATTCATGAAATTCAATTCTTTTTTTTTTAATACTATAGTATGTGAAGCATATAATGTGACACATGTTTTGGATTCAAAAATTGTGATACCAGTTGAAAGATATAGATCTTTTTCAATTAGCCTATCAATTAGGACTTTAGTCGTAATTCAATAGAAAATGGATAATAATTATTTATTAAATTCAAAGTAAAGCATAATTTATTTTGGTGGAAAGTTGAGAATCTCCTTTAAAAATCCTTTTCGTTTCATCAATTTTGGGTAAAAAAAAAGTCGTTAGCCACATGGGCCATCATATCACTTAGATATCGCCACTTTTTGGCCCATCATGATCCTACACATACCAACCACTGAGTAAGAGTGATAAAAGAAAAACCTGCTTCGGAGTAGAACCCGTATCACAAAGTAAAAGTGATAAAATAAAAACCCACTTCAAAGTAGATTCCATATCACAGAGTAAAAGTGATAAAAGAAAAACCCGCTTCGGAATAGAGCCCATATCACAAAGTAAAAGTGATAAAAGAAAAACTCACTTTAGAGTAGATCCTGTATCACTGAGTAGACAGTCATGCAGACCATCGTTAAGGTGGAAGACTTTCAAAGGGTTCGCTTAGGAACCCTTTAAAAGGAAGAGGGTCCACTCAAGGGATGCACTATTTGAAAAGTGAAGTCTAGTCAGGCTGGCCCCAAGCTAGATGCAAGGATGTGAAGTAGGCCTAGTCAAGCTGCCCCCAAACTAGACATGAAGAAGTAAGAATGTTCTAGTCAGGCTGCCCCCAAGCTAGACGCCATAGAATTTATTTGAGATAAAAAATTTCAAAGGGGTCCCTTGGGAACCCTTCAAAAGGAAGAGGGTCCACTCAAGGGATGCTTTATTTGAAAGACATAGAGAGACAGATGGGATTCTTAAGAAGGACACACATCTCCAGAACCATTCATAACTGCCCCCAACATATAGGGGAGGAGAACCACGCCATAATAGGATGGAGGTAAGCCTTGATATCACTTGTCATGAAAAGAAGAGTGATGCAGAGCAAAGAGGATTCACAACTCAACCTTCCATTTAATTGACAACTTTCATAAAAATATTCATCTCAAACAATGATTAAGTGCATTCTAGATCACAATGTAATCATTTTCACAACAACCCACAATTCAATGCAAAAAACAGTCATTAATAACTTCCACAAAACAAATAATGAAGCCAATCCCTTTGGTGAGATTTCAAATCACATAATTACAGACCTTCCTTCCAATTTTTATGAAGATCCAATGGTCGAAATGAAAGTTATTGCACTTTTCCCAAAACTGCAAACCCTAGGCAGTGTTTAAACCTGCCCTCACCAAAATAGTCATATCTTCCACAAAACTCAATAAAATTCAATGAGACAAAAAGAATTAGAAACTAGAAACAGAGAGATTTCCATCCATATATGATAATCTATTATTTGAATCCATACCAGTCCGTACAAATCACAACTTCAACCTGAAAACAATGTAGAAAACATAAAATGTACACCAAACTTGAGGTTGCCATTCATCAAACTCCAAAATAATGTCTCCAACCTCTCCAACCTCTCCAATTCGAGTTTTGGAGGGTATACTTATACATTTACAACCAAAACCAACTATTTTCAACCACCTTTTAGTTAGTTTGTTGACAAAACACTTTAATGATACTTTTGACAAGTTGCTTGACAATTTTCTTGAGCAACTTTTACAATTTTTTACAATATATAACAACTTTAAACATTATTTGACAAATGACTTCAAATATTACTTCCTAAGACTCAAAAACCTATCAAATGGTTTTATAAACCTTATTATAAGACCCAATACATAAAATAGAGCAAATATTTACAAATGGCCTCATGGAGGCTTGAAAGCAACTTGGTGCTCCTGCACCATACACCCCTTGAAGAAAAAACTCAAGTCCCCTGAGTTAGCATAGAATAAAGCACCTGCAAAAATAAATGATTCTTCACTATCATCTGCAATAAAAAACACTTGTATCTTCATCTTAACCCATGGTTTTGTCTTCCTCTTCTTCTTATACCATCTCTTCTCCATCATTTTATCAACATCTAGGCTCCAAAACTCCATCTCTTGTGTATAAACCTCAGTAGCATCATCTATATCTTCATTCTTATCATTAGAGTACCATATATAATCTGAATCATACTCTTTCAAACCTTCATAAACCTCATTAGCAAATAGATCTTCAACATCTTTATTAACAACCTTATCATCAACAACAACTTGATCATGAATATCAACATCAATGTTATCAACAACTTTATCAACATCAACTTGAGTATCAATACAAGGGTTATCAATAACATCAAAAACCTTCTCAACTTGTTGATCAACAAAAATTTCATCAAATAGTTGAGTACCAACAACAACCACATCACTAATCTCAACATCAACATGTTCATTAACCAACAAAGAAGTTTGTTCATCTTCAAACACAATCAAAATATCATGCATCTCAACTTGTAACTGATCTTGCTCAACTTGAACAATAGATTCAAAATTTACCTTTGTCTCATTTATTGCCTTCTTTTGTTTTCTTTGATTCTTCATAATCTTCTTTAGAGGCCATCTTATCCTCTTTGAAATTGGTATATTCCAACTCCTTTGTGCTTCCTTAAGAAGTTGGTGTTCTTTTTCTAATCTTTCCAACTTTTGGCTTATCTTTTCTAGGGCTTCCTCAAACTCTATTTGTCTTGCCTTCTTTCTTTCCTTCTTTCTCATTTCCTTTTCCTCTCTTTCCTTCTTCCTTCGTGAATCCTCAACCTGCCAACATCTCTTTAAAAATTCCATCTTCACAAGCAAGTCTCTCCTTGCTTCCACTTCACCTTGCCACACCTAGGCAATCAGGTTCCTTCCTCAACCTGCAAACAACCACACACAAACCACAAACAACTTCCCAGAGCATCTTCAGGCTCTGATACCACTATGATGCAGAGCAAAGAGGATTCACAACTCAACCTTCCATTTAATTGACAACTTTCATAAAAATATTCATCTCAAACAATGATTAAGTGCATTCTAGATCACAATGTAATCATTTTCACAACAACCCACAATTCAATGCAAAAAACAGTCATTAATAACTTCCACAAAACAAATAATGAAGCCAATCCCTTTGGTGAGATTTCAAATCACATAATTACAGACCTTCCTTCCAATTTTTATGAAGATCCAATGGTCGAAATGAAAGTTATTGCACTTTTCCCAAAACTGCAAACCCTAGGCAGTGTTTAAACCTGCCCTCACCAAAATAGTCATATCTTCCACAAAACTCAATAAAATTCAATGAGACAAAAAGAATTAGAAACTAGAAACAGAGAGATTTCCATCCATATATGATAATCTATTATTTGAATCCATACCAGTCCGTACAAATCACAACTTCAACCTGAAAACAATGTAGAAAACATAAAATGTACACCAAACTTGAGGTTGCCATTCATCAAACTACAAAATAATGTCTCCAACCCCTCCAACCTCTCCAATTCGAGTTTTGGAGGGTATACTTATACATTTACAACCAAAACCAACTATTTTCAACCACCTTTTAGTTAGTTTGTTGACAAAACACTTTAATGATACTTTTGACAAGTTGCTTGACAATTTTCTTGAGCAACTTTTACAATTTTTTACAATATATAACAACTTTAAACATTATTTGACAAATGACTTCAAATATTACTTCCTAAGACTCAAAAACCTATCAAATGGTTTTATAAACCTTATTATAAGACCCAATACATAAAATAGAGCAAATATTTACAAATGGCCTCATGGAGGCTTGAAAGCAACTTGGTGCTCCTGCACCAAAGAGATAGGTGCATCAACAGGAATCTAAATCATGAAGTTGTTGTATCTTGTCCTTCAAGGCCTTATATTCACTAGTGGAATGGCCAAGAACTCAATGATATGCACAAAAAGAATGTTTATATAATTTATTGCATGTAGGAGGAGGAAAAGTGATTAAGAGAGTTTTTAGAAGTTGCAACAAAATACGCTCTTTCTCAGACAAAGGATGAGGAGTAGGAATCAATCCTTTCTCTTGTGGAGAAAAGCATGACTTATCATAAGAAGAAGATACAAAGATAGAAGATAGAGGAGGATGGACCAATCCATGAAAATGAGGTTGAGTGGACATCATTTCAACATTCAACCATGGTTTTTGCTCAGATTGTTCATTCGAGTAACCAATTCCCATATTACGCTTATGAGGCACAAATTCTATAGGGACCTAGATGCCTTGTTCATTATGCCCACAACCTTTATGCTCATAGCCATACTTAGAGATGAGTCTAAAGCCAAGGCTATAATGTGTTTTCAGATCATGAGAAGAAGGATGATCTTCATAGAGAGCATTATTCCAACAAGGGGGAACATAATCTTCTATAGGATCATCATCATCCTTCTTGATAGGACTGTTAGCATTATCCTCTTTAGCGAAAGCGTAATTGTCTTCCTTAGGAGGAGGATCAAAACTAAGGACATTATAGTTCACATTCACATTGTCCTATGATACAGAAGGATAATCATCTTCGATGGTGGGTGTGAATGAGGTTATCGAAGGGTCTAAGCGGATCGGGTCGACTTTATATTCTTGAATGAAGGAATCTATAAAATCTAAGGGAACCCAATCATCACCAAGACTTGCATTACTTTGAGAAGAGGTAGAAGGAACAAACTTAGTATTTCTCGCTTCAGAAGGGTCTTCCTAAGGGAAATTTATCTTAATAGTATCATTTGTAGAAGATACTATTGGATTAAGCATCAACACACTGGAAGATACTGAAGGAATAAGAGTAGGCACAACCAAAGCTTGACTAGTAGCTGCCATCTCACATAAGTGCATAGCATCAAGGTCAACCTTGACTATGACTACTTTATTGTTGCAAATGAACTTAATTGATTTATGCAAGGTAGATGAGACTGCACCAATAGCATGGATCCACGGTCTACCAAGAAGAAGGTTATAAGGTAACTTCTTTGACATAAGATATACAAGGGTAGGTATGGTAACAGGTCCCAACCTCAAAGGCAAGACTATTGTGCCTAAATTTTTTCAACTGACATTATCAAACCCATGAATGTCAACAAAAGAAGTATTAAGAGAAGATGGATCAATATTCATTTTGGGTAATAGATCAATGCTACATACATTGAGAATTGAACCAACATCAATGAGAGTACGTCTAATACCAATTTTATTAATGTTGACTATAATCACTAGAGGATCTTCTTGCTTTTTTACTTCTAGAGGTTGAAGTTCTTGGGGGATAGAACGTAATATTGAATGAATCTATATGAATATAATCTATCAACGCATTAGCATCTGTCAACCTAGCAGAAGAAGGCAAGAGGATCTTTTGCAAGGCTTCCTGAAGCATACCTTGATAAACCAAAGCAAACTGAAGCAAGTCCCATAGTGAGATCTTATCCGAAGTAACTCAAAGTTTCTCGAAAAGATCATAATCAACAAGTTCTTTAGTCATAGGTTTAGGTGCTTGAGGAAGGCTTGGTTATTTATTCATTCTAGTATCATAGTTACGGGCTATTGCTCTATAAGAGGGTGCCTTAGAAAGATTAGGGGAATCACTATCGAATGGAACACCATCAATAGAACAAATCCTTTCAAGAGAAGGAATAGTTGGAATCACGTCAATGATCAATCTCTTAGGCCTTTCAGGGGTAGCAGAGACATAGGTTACATTTATAGAATTATAACAACTAGTAGGATGATTATTCAAATACATATTCTCAACATCGATCCAAACAGGATCAAATGTGGAAGGAGATTCATCATGCACCAATGCATCATCTCTAGAGTAGAGTGCACTAGAATAGATAAGAAATTCATCATTCACAAATGCATCATCTCTAGAAGAGAGTTCCTTGGAATGAATAGAAGATTCAACATTCACAAATGCATCACCTCTAGAAGAGAGTGTATTGGAATTAATAGAAGGTGGAGTAACATTTAGAAAGGTATCAATGATTTCATCTTCTTGCAAAAAGATATCCTTTGAAGGAAGAGGACTCTCATGAGAAGGACCAAAGGTGTTGAGTGAAATGGGAAAAGCCAAGTCACTATCACATGCATGAAATGGAATATCAGTAAAATTTTGAATAAAATTAGATGCAAAACTAATAAAGGAAAATATTAAATTCATTATGATTTTTAAGGTATTTTCTATGTTCTAGTAATTTGCATTTTCGAAGGTCTTCGAAGCAAAATTTGAGGTTGAAACTTGCGTTGGTCCCTATAATTTGACTATCAAAGGCACTTGTATTTTAGGGATTGAACTAGTTCTCTAGAAGACCTTTCCAATGGTGCAAATGGTTTTGAATTCCGAGCACCGAATAAAAAGTTGACCCCGCCAAGTAGGGGTAAATAAATTCCTAGTTTTCGAAGAACACTGTTCTTCACGTCGGGTTCACCAAAAAAGTTAGAGAAGGGGGATTCGCTACTCGTAAGTTCTCTTCATTCAGAGAGCCTCATGGGGTGAACTTCCCTAAACTACCTCATAGGATAGCGAACAAAGTTCTAGAACTAGAAAGAGCATGTCATAGAGATTTTCAAGACAAACTATCAAGCTCTCAACCTAAGGATGTCAATGCAGAATGCAGATGACAACGTGGTGTACTGGCGTCTTGTATGGATCAGAGAGCAAGTTTATCTCAAAAAACAACAAAGTGACTACTGTTGGGAAATTCTTCCTCAACATTTCTGGCCTTTCCCTTGAAGATTTGGCATTTTCCTTCTTGTTCTGGCCTTTATCGTGGCGATCCACTTTGGTCTTGGCGGCTTCTATCCTGGCAGTTACTGCCATACTATAGGTGATGGGTCCTCTCACTATGGTAGCACGGTGAGACAACCTACAGTTGGGTCTAGCGGTTACTGCCATACCATGGTCAGTCAAGTGACTAACCGTGGTGGCTGCAGTAAGACCACCAGTGGCCTGGCTCACAGTTACCGCCATACCGTGGTTAGTCAAGTGACTAACCGCGGTGGTCATGGTAAGACCATTAGTGGCCTAGCTGGCAGTTATCGCCATACCACGGTCAGTCAAGTGATTGACCATAGTGGTTGTGGTAAGACCGCCAGCAGTCTGGCTGACGGTTACTGCCATACCATGGATAGTCAACTAACTGGCCATGGTGGCCACGGTAAGACCACTAGCAGTCTGCCAAGGTGGTTACCGCCATACTACGAGGCATGTTGAACAGGGTTGTGGTAGCATAGTAGGAGCTCAGATGAGCTCGGGGTAGTGTTTGACCAATTTGGACTTGGTGTCAGAGCGACAGGCGAATGATAGGTTGGCACATGGTAGGTTGACTGCATCTAGTTGGCCGAAGACAAAGAAGAGACAGAGCATGGTGAAGTCTTGGGTGAGCTCGGGCGAGCTCATTGCCATACCACGGCTGGGTTGAATGAGCTCGATGGTAACGCGGTAAGAGCTCAGATCAGCTTGAAACTCGATTGACCGAGTTGGAATGATTTGACCAAATGTTAGATGTGATAGATGAATGAGATGATGAAACGTGGTGAGACCTCTGAGATCTGATTGGCAAAGTGTTATTTCTTGATTGTGATTGAGTTACATTATTGTATGGAGGTTGACGAACATGTTTTCAATAATCTGTTTAATGTTGCGCGACTCAATGCATTCTCTATGGGTGATGCACATTATTAGTGAAGTATGGGTGCTTGCAGGTGGATAATTAATTATCCTGATGACTGTTGAAGGCTGAACTAGCTAAACAGGTTGGCATGTAGTATATGTATTCATGTGTGTAGGTCGATAAGGATAATGAGCAATAATAGAGAGAGGCTGAGAGTGTTCGGGAAGTTCAACCATGAACACTTAGACTCTTGGATCTGGTAAGATGTGAACTTGTGAGGCCAAGAGGCTGGGCTGGCCGTGAGGCTAGCTGTGATAGTTTTTTGTGAGGAGCTAAAGGGAATCTACATAGTATGTCATAAGGACATTGTAACTGTGTGATGATTTTGTTTTATGTTGCTTGTATTCTTTCTCCAGATGAACAAGATGTAATCCTCTGAAGAGCATAGCTCTAGTTTTGTATTGTAACCATTTTAGTTACTGAATAATACAAGTGAGCTAAATGTTTTGGAAGTGGGGTTTTTTATCTGAAATGGTTTTCCCCATGTATATCTATGTGTTCATGTTTTGTCTTTCATGGTTGTCTAATTCATGTTCTTGAATATGTACTTGTGTTGAATCTATCTTTTGTTTGCATTCACTTCTCTCTAAGGTTCAATGGGGGATCAAATGTGCTTGCTTCTGCTTTATGGCATGGTTGGTTGTGTCTTTATTGTGATTTTGAATTGAAATCACTAAGGCGCTACTATCTTAGATGTGTATCTTGATGACAAAACTAAATTTGTATCCCCAACAAGTGGTATCAGAGCTAGTAGCTTGTTGCTCGTGATACCAACATGTGATATCAGAGCATGTTTGAAGGATGTCAAGGCCTGATGATACCAATGAGTGGTATCAAAGTCTTCTCTTGGTTGCTGAAGTTCTGGGTTTTCTCCTGTGAAGATTTCTTAACCTGGTAAGCTTGAGGAAGTCTGGAGAAATCGGTTGGTGATTGACCTTCGTTGAGTGGAAGTGTATGCTTCATTGATTCAACAAACAATTTTGAAAGACCATGGAGAAGTATGGAGTTGATCATATTGTGTTAATGTGATCTGGAGCTGCTGGCTGGTAACAAAGTTCCTGATGCAAAGGGCATGAGATGTGTTCATGTCTGAGTGGTGGCAAAGCATGGTATTCATACTGGGTGTGGTGTGAGAGGCTCCCTGGCGGTATGTACTTGCTTGTGTTATTGATCAGCTATGGAGAGTTGTGCTTGTGCTGGGTGTTTTTGACTTAGCACTGAAGGCAGTTTCTCTAGTGCTCTGATTACATGGAGGCTATGAAGTGACCTTGGTGGTCTACAACTTCTGGATAGCCTAGTTCTCCATTTTTCTTGTGCATGACTATGGTGTTGGAATTGGTCTGAAATGGACCTATTGTTCTTGTGTGCCTGTGTCTTTCACTTGCATGGTTTCAATTTCATGTCTTTGGCTCTGAAGGTTTTGTATAGACTTTCCTAAAAAGTCTATGATGCATATTCATGTTTCTTTTCATTGTTCTGGTTAACTGTGATGGTTGTGTGCAAACTCCTGAGTCATCCAAATGAGCAGTGAATATGGAGGTGCATGGGTGTTTTGGAAACACTATGGTTTTGTAGGTTTTGCATGATCAAGGAAAACTTGTGTTTTGTGTGGAGCTGTTGTCTGCTATTTTTTCTAGATCTTGTCTTCTGGGGTGTGACTGGATGATATAGTTGTAGTTCAACATGGTTTGAGGAAGTGTGATGTCTTCTCTACATGAGAGTGTTGGTATGTGTTTACTTTCAGCATTCTTGTGGTGTTGCTTGATGCTTTCCTAGACTATGGTGCTTGGGTTGTGGACGTGACTGGAAAATCGGATCTGTTGCTGATCTGGTGTTTGAGTCATGCTTGTTTGCTTTAGTTGTTCTCTTTGATTATCTCAGTTTTGCAGTTTCTAGTGCCATGATAGGTTTGCAAGGTTTACATTTGGTTGCATCCATGAGTTGTGCAAGTTGTGGGCTATCCTTACCTACATGTTTGTTGTGAGACAACTTAGAAGTGGACTATCTATATCCACGAGGTTGTAACTATGTGGTGCAGATCTGTTAGCTAACCTTGTCTATGGTCACTTGTGCATTGGCATGGCTTTTTTGAGATGAGAGGATGAATGGCATTTGAGTACCTGAATAATCAGTGATGGGGACTTGAAGCATGTAAGTCACAATGTCATGGAAAGCTAGATACACTAGCTAGTGTAAGCCTTTGACAGTGATGGTGTGGTCAGTCATGATGCTTGGAGAGCTTAGTGTCACATTTCAGTGGGAGCTATAGCAGTGACTATGGATTCATCACTTGGTGGTGAATGATCTTCTTTGGTGTTGTGGATGCTTCTTGGGGATTCTTAGATCTTGTTGCTATAGAAGAGCTCTTTTGCATCTGCATGGTCACTATTTGAAGATGTGCAACATCTTAGAGCCATGGAGGACTCTAGTAGTCTTTGGCTGAGATGCTAGTGGTGCTTGATAGGTGATGTTGGTTTAGAGTTTTTTTGCTTTATGTCATGTATACTCTTGCTTGTGCATTAGATTTTTGGCATGTTGTTTTTCTCTTGAAGACCATGGAAATTTCACTTGAAGCATGGTATCTCCTAAGGGAGATGTGTAGATCATGGTGTCATGATAAGTTCATGTTCTAGGTTTGGAGCTTTGATAGTGGTCTGGGGATTCTCTAGGTTTTGAGTGCCTTGGTCATATGCTGGAGGACTTCATGTTTATTGTAGTGATGCAATTTGGAGTTAGCTTGAGATGATAGGTTGGTTGGTGCTCATGGATGCATGGAGAATAAGGTGAGGCTAGAATTCTTATGAGAATGTTGTTGTTATAGCTAAAAGTCTGAGTAGCCTGCACCTTGGTTAAATGTGAGTTCAACAGAGACCATGAAGGAGAATTCTCTTGGGTAAGTCATGGTGACTTGTATATCTTGGAGGAGCATCTCTTCTTTTCTTCTTGGTTTGCTCGGTAGTGGTGTCACTTTGAAAGGTATTCACCTATTATATCTTTCAGATGTTTGTTATGCTTTTTCTTTCATGGATATGAATCTTGAGTTGTTTTAAGATTTTGTAGGATTCATAATGAAAGGTGGACAACTTTGTGTATCTCCTTATTCTTTTGAGGACTGATTGGAGATGGTTATATGGGTAAGTCTGGTCTTCTATAAGGTGCTTACATCCATGGTTTTTTAGGGTGTTGTTAAGGCTTCCCTTTGGGATGTGAAGAGGATCATTCTTGTCATAGCTAGCATTTAGAAATGTATGTAGGAGGATGCTACATGTTTTGATTTGCGGTTTCTCTCTAACCTGGTCTTGTTCTTCCTCATTGTTCTTTTGACTTTAGATGTGAGTTTCCTTTTGTGGTGCTAAGTTGGTCACAGTTTGTGGTCATGTGTTGTCACTTGGGTGATGACAAGAGGGTGCATGTGCTTCTTTCTTCAGTTAGGTTTGGAGGAGTTTGGAAGAACCATGGAAGAAAGTTGAGAGAAAAATTTCATGCAATAGGTGGTTGCAGGTCATGCAGATCTGTGTGGCAGTTCATTGGAACTACATGGTTATATTTTTTTGTGCAGGGTTTGGTGGAATTGGTATTCCTGGATCACTTGTGATGATGCTTTGTTTGCATTCATTTGGACAATACCCTTGCAGTGGGAGTCCCTGGCCATGTGTAGTCTTTCGACTGGTTGACACAGGGTGCTTGTTTGCTACTGAGATGGGTGGTTTTATGATGCAATGAGTCTACTGTTGGTTGTCATAGCTTTGAGGTATGGGTGGTTGGATGTTTTTAGCATGAGCTATGGGTGTTGGTTTTCAATCATGTGGGTTTGATCAGTTGGATGGAGGGCAGTCATTTTTATGGTTGTTGTTCGAGCTGGTTGGTTTCTTGTTTCGGAGAAAGTGTTTTGATTTTTTGTGCTCGTGTTGGTGCCTTGTTGTTTGTTTCTTTGTTGCCTTTTTCACCTGGATGATCAATTGCTTTCATTCTGAAGACTGGTGCATATACACCTTGGCATGTTCCTATGTTTGGAGCTGGTGCCTGATATGGTGGATATTTTTGATGTCATTACAAAGGTCTTCCTTGGAGCGTCGAAGCATGGTTTTGGTCCTTGTTTGAATGTTTGCAGGAAGCCTCAAAGTCTTTGGCAAATGGGATATTGTTGGGAAATTTTTCCTCAGCATTTCTGGCCTTTCCCTTGAAGATTTGGAATTTTCCTTCTTGTTCTAGCCTTTACCGCGATGGTGTGCTTTGGTCTTGGTGGCTTCTGTCCTGGTGGTTATCACCATACCATAGGCGGTGGGTCCTCTCACCGTGGTAGGGTGGTGAGACCACCTGTGGTTGGGTCTAGCGGTTACCGCCATACCGCAGTCAGTCAAGTGACTGATTGTGTTGGCCATGGTAAGACCGCCAGTGGCCTGGCTAGTAGTTACCGCCATACTATGGTCAGTCAAGTTACTAATCATGGTGGCCACGGTAAGACAACCAGTAGTTACCGCCATATCGTGATGGCCATGGTAAGATCGCCATACTGTGGATAGTCAAATGATTGACCATGGTGGCTGTGGTAAGACCACCAGCAATTTGCTAAGATGATTACCGCCATACCGTGAGGCATGTTGAAAAGGGCTTCAGTAGCACAGTAAGAGCTTAGATGAGCTCAGGGCAGAGTTTGACTGAGTTGGACTCAGTGTTAGAGCGATAGGCGAATGACAGGTTGGCACGTGGTAGGTTGACTGCATCTGGTTGGCCAAAGACAAAGAAGAGACAAAGCACAATAAATTCTTGGGTGAGCTCAGGTGAGGTCACCGCCATACCATAGCTGGGTCAAATGAGCTCGGCAGTAATGCGGTAAGAGCTCAGATGAGCTCGAAACTCAGTTGACTGAGTTGCACGATTTGACCCACTACTAGATGCAAAAGATGAAAGAGATGGTGACACATGGCAAGAGCTCTGAGATCTAATTGGAAAAGTGTTATTTCTTGATTGTGATTGAGCTGAATTATTGGATGGAGGTTGACGGACATGTTTTCAACAACCTATTTAATGTTGTGCGGCTTGATGCATGCTGTATGGCTGATGCACATTATCAGTGAAGTATGGGTGCTTGTAGGTGGATAATTAATTATCCTGATGACCGTTGAAGGTTGGACTGGTTGAACAGGTTGGCACATAGTATATCTATTTGTGTGTGCAAGTCGATAAGGATAATGAGCGATAACAGAGAGGGGCTGAGAGTGTTCGAGCGATTCAACCGTGAACACTTAGACTCTTAGATCTAGTAAGATGTGAACCTATGAGGCCAAGAGGTTGGGCTGGCTATGAGCAGCTAAAGGGAATCTACACAGTGTGTCATAAGTTCATTGTAACTGTGTGATGATTATGTTTTGTGTTGCTTGTATTCTTTCTCTAGATGAACAAGATGTAATCTCCTAAAGAGCATAGCTCTAGTTTGGTATTGTAACCATTTTAGTTACTGAATAATACAAGTGAGCTGAATGTTTTGGAGGTGGGGTTTTTTACCCGAAAGGGTTTTCCCCACATATATTTGTGTGTTCATGTTTTATCTTTCATGGTTGTCTGATTCATGTTCTTGAATTTGTCCTTGTGTTGAATCTATCTTTTGTTTGCATTCACTTCTCTCTGAGGTTCAATGGGGGATCAACTGTACCTGATTCCACTTTATGGTATGGTTGGTTGTGTCTTTATTGTGATTTTTAATTGAAATCACTAAGGCACTATTGTCTTAGATGTCTATCTTGATGACAGAATTGAATCCATATCCCCAACAACTACTTCTACTCTGATTGCTTAGAACTTTTGGGAAGTGATAGAATGTGATAAAGGAAATAGACTGAAATAGAAAAGATAAAGGCAAGGAGAGAAAAGGGAAAGGAAACACTTATGAACATGCGAATGATGAAGCCTCCAACACTTGAATATCTTCAATACCTACACAAAAGAGAGAGAGAGAGAATTTTGGGGCTGTATAGGGGCATGCCTCAGTCGAACCCCCATTTTGATGTTCCCACCTCCACGGATAGCCAGATAGATAGAGAGAAAGATATGAAATGAAGTAAAGTAGAAAAAGACACTACAAAATAGTGTTATGCTACTCAACTAAGTAATAGAGGAGAGGAGTGAAATATTACCACCTTCATCCAAAGCATTCAAGTCTTGTGGAGGATAAAATGAGAGGAACTCAGGCCTCTGTTGCCATGGTGTTTTGTTCCACACTTGCTCTACTGAAGTGATGGAGTGTTGATGTTGCTGCTGTGAAGTGTAAAGTGTTGAGTAATGGATGGAGAAGCTTCTTGGAGCTTGTGAAGAGCTAGAAAGTGAAGAGAGAGCTAGAAAGGATGGAGAGGTCCAAAGATCCAAGAGATCAACTAGCCATCAAATGAATGAAGGTGAGTAGATATGAAGGAAAGAGGAAGGAAAATGGCCATATTCGGGTTGGTCGGCCGAAGAGAGCATTACAAATCGACTCCCAATGGGAATGGTAACACCTCTGCAGGCTCCAGATGTGGGAATCTGTCGGGGAGGTTAGTGCACCATGTGGCCATCCTAGATAGAAACACCTCTACTGACGCTCCAAACAAGTGCCAAGTGGAACGAAGGTAGCGGGCTTATGTGGAATTTTGCCTTCAGATTTGGTTTTCTAAAGTGCAAGGGGGTAAAAGGGAATTTATGTTAGGGGTAAAAATTCATGTTGATATAGGATACATTCATTTGCTTCATCAAGATTCTCCTTCAGGTCTCTTTTTTCAACTTCAGTCATATCAAGATCTTCAAGGGTAGTCTAAAGCTCTTCTTTATCCATTTGTTCAATTTGCAAGATCTCCTCAAGCTATTAGACTTCTCTAGAGGAACCAGAGCTCTGATACCAATTGTTGAATAGATTGGATACTGAGAGGGGGGTGAATCAACATCCAGTAAAAATTATTAAACAAACACCTTTAATTACCTTGCAACAAAATATATATAAGAGCAATAACAGAACATGAAATTCCAAAATATAACACCAAATTTTATGTGGAAATCCCAATGAGGGAAAAACCATGGTGAGGATTAACTCACAATATATAAAGTTATATCAATACTAGTAACAAAGAGGCTCACTGCCATATACAAAAAGATCATTGCTTACAAGGATTCACTGTCCAAATATGGAGGCTCACTGCCTACAAAAATTGTGTAAACAAAAATGGCTAACTGCCAGAGTTGAATTGAGAAGTTTCACCACTTGTGTAGATTCAGTTACTTTGATTCTCTGAGTATCTACTTGCATGACAATAGACTAATCTTCAACCATCTATTCACACACTTCTCTCATACATGTATACATACACACTTCATCTTCTATCCACATTCTTCACACACACCCTTTCGCTTGTTTGTATATGCTTCTCTACTCTCCTCTATCTTCAAACCATCTTGCATATATACCTGATATATCCACATGCATCAATTAGGTTAGCCTAATTAGATGAAATTCATATTTTCAAAATGATAACTTGTTAGCTTCATATAAATCTTCTTGTGTCATGCAACATTATGTCAGTTGGGACCAAGACTAGGTCTTACAAGTATAATATGTAATTCATGTTGAGTAATACACTGAATATTAGGTCAGCCATGATAAACTTAATACCGAAATATAATCACAAAAACCAGTGCCAACACATCACCCAAACATATGAACATCTGGGAATACATACATCCACGCTTCCAACCATTATAGGCCTTTTCTCAAAACCTCAAATCATACTAATGATTGGAGGGAATATGCGGTCCAAAATACCAGAGATACCAGATCAAATACCAAGTGAGATACTTTTGATCTACACATCGGTACAGGGTACTAGACCAACATGGTTACATCAATGAAAAATATGACATACTTCCAACAGTATCTAGATTAGGATTTCTTCAAATTTCAAAGTTCAATACTGTAATCCATTTTTTTAATGGAAAGAAAATCAATTTACAAATTGGGATGAACTGTCATACTATAATGTCTCTAGAATGTATGCATTGTACTTTTAATCAAAGTAATCAAGGATTATAATGGTTTTTGTTACACATTTTATGTAATAAGTATTTGGTTGATGGATCTTGTTCAAATAATAGGTTAAAGTGTGCTCTGAGTTTGAATGATGAGTATTTTGTGTTGCATTGAGGATTTATAAGAATGTTGCAAATGTGTCCTAAAGAGACCTCATTATTATAATGTAGTTATGGTTTAATGGTCACTAGTTTTGTGTTTGGGCTATTACTAGATGGGTTATTTCATTTTGAATTTGTTATCCAGACAAGGCACTGGTCTAGTGTGTTTCTCTTGTGCAAAACTTGGAAGGAATCACCATTTAAAATCTTAAAGAATCTTTCCCATTTTCATGTTTAACTTATTTATGGTTTTATGTATCTTCATGAAGATTAAAGAACTTGGAGGTTATGCTTAGGAATGATTCTCATGTAACTTCTTTGTGTGTTTGAGATGAATATTTATCTTAATTTATTTGTTCTCAATGTTGATTCAAGGTGCAAAGGGATCATGCTTGAACTGTAATCAAGTGTATAACACTCTTTATACATTCATTTGATAACCATCCAAACATTAGAAATTTTTAATGTGTTGTCCCATTTAAGTCATATCATATGTGCAGATCTTTGAATAGGAACACCCTCCTGAGTTTTGTGGAGCTCAAAATGCAAAAGGCTAATTATAGCCTTTATCATTACAAGGTTATATTGTTGAATTTTCTCTAGAAGAGTAAAATGTTATCTCCATGTTTAGACTATGATTCTGCAAGTGTATTGTAACCATTTTTTGTTGATTAATACATTTCTTTGATGATTTGGAGTGTGGGTTTTGTCCAAAGGGGTTTTCCCTGTGTATATCATTGTTTCTTCTCTTTTGTCTATCTTTCTTCTATTCTTCTTCTTTCAAATTCTTGAATTATTAATTTACATGTCGTTATGTTGCCAAAACTTACCTAGATCTGTAAACTACATTATCTTTCCTTTATTGTGATGGAAACTAAACTATGTCCATTTCTTCTTTAAGGCATAGTAGCAAGTTCTTGTAATAGGTTGTTGAAATTTGATTTCTTTAAAGAAACAAAAGATACTAAATGTGCATATTGGTTCTTGGATAAATTTTTGGGTTCATCTTTCCCATTCATTCACATCTCAAATTGCATGAAAAACTTACCAAGAAATGCATCTAAAGTACCATGAGAGGTGTGGAAGAATCTCTCCCATATTTGAAAATGATTTATGGTACCTCTATTTTTGGAATGTGAAGGCATGAAATATCCCATAAAATTAAATAAAAATGCAACCAATATATCGCATGGAAGTATCAAGACAAAACATAATAACAATCACATTAAATGTAATACACATAAATTTTACCCTTTTGTTCCCATTGAATCCAAACTCTTTTTTATTTAAAATATTTTTTGGGCATAATTTGATATAATATTATAGCTATAAATCTCTAATTGATTAATTTTGGTATTCTTGAGATTCTCTATGTTGAAATTAACAAGACAACTAAGAGGGGGGTGAATCAATTGTAGCAATTTATAGCTTCAAAACCCTCAATAGTAATTATATCCACAAGCATTAATTAAACCTTTGTTCTATTAGTTTGATCAAACATGAAATGTAGATTTAAAAAAATAAAATCACAACTCCATACACATAAGAACACTAGATTTACATGGAAAACCCAATGAGGGAAAAACCACGGTGAGGATTAGCTCACAATATAAAGAATTCCAAAATTCAATATAGAGGCTCACTACCAAAATATGACACACTATCCAAAAGATGCTCATAGCCATAGAAATAATACAAGAAGATAGAAGAAGAATGTTACATAGAGAAACACTTCTCAATGCAACAAGGAGTCCACCATAATTACCTGCACAATTTCATAGTCTCGCATGAAATATATTGAATTCCTTCAGCTCACTACCTTTAGAACCCTAACATGAAATTCACAATGCTCTTCTCAAATTCACATCTCATTACATTTCACTCACAACACTCTCGCATCTATCTTGCTTCTTACTCTTCCATACTCACCCTTGCACCAACACCATTATATATTTATATCAACCTTTTCCTCAAAAACTTTCTCCAATGTCAGCCACTAGCCATTATACATTCAAATTTGAAATAAATCGGCACCCAAACATTCTCGTGATGGATAGGAATGAAAGGTGACCTATACAAATTCTTAATTAGGACCCAAATAGATCCCAACACACTTCAACACATTTCTATAAGCCTCACATATAGTGTTAAACACAAGTATGGCCAACACCTGTGCAAAACACCATAGAAATTAAGTGCATGCTTCCTTCGATCAAGCTAAAAGTTTTAGACAACCTAATTCACTTGAAACCAATCGAGAACAATCCATGAATTACTTAAGATTCATCAACCACTTCAACCAAGATTTGCATCAACAACTACTTCAGTCCAAGACGACTAATAGCCCTTGTTTGCATACTAATAAATGGAAGTTACACTATAGTGTACCAAATCAAGTAAGAAATTGAATACAAAAAGATAAAATAATTATAAACAACTTCCCAAATCTGCACAACCTGAATCCAAATAGCAAAGAAATGTAGAGAAAATACATTTCTCCTAGATCACAAAAACATTATTGAACAATTGGTTCACACACTAGTAAAAATATATCGCTCTCTACAATGATTAAAAAGACCAAATTTCGGATATAGAAAATACCAACAACCATGAACAATACCTCAAATCTTCACAAGCATAGAATCAACATAGAAGAAACATGAGGTACATCCCAAAGAAAACACTGAAAACCTGCAAGACATTGTTTTCTCTATTTATCAAATTTTATCAAAAGCACTTGGAGACCAAGTATCAAAATCATCATTCCATCTCATTACTTCATTCCAACACCTTCCAACCATAGAAACATAAGTATAACTCCATGTACTCACAACACTTCTCAACATCTCAAATATAAATGTACAAACAAAAAACTTTCTTTTATAATTTTCTCAATATCCTTGACATATATAGTCAATAACCAACTTCCTCTACACATAGTTGACATTAATAACAATGTTTTATTCTTTGAACAATATCCCCCTTTTTCATTGATGGAAACACACGATGTGAAAAACCATCCAAGACAACATAACAGTTTTGAAAACCTTTTCTTGGAATATGAATAAGCATTTTCCAATGATACTTTTTCTTCCCCTTTGACATAAATGGTAAAGGATTTTTTTTTTTTGCATTGTTATCTCCTTTTGAAATTGAACCAAGATCTATACCAACATTGAATAATCCCCCTTATGAGTAAACCCAATCATCTACACAATGACAACACATGACACTACCTACTCCCCCTGAAAGGTAGCCACCAAACATCAATCCAAAAAGAAGATAGATCCATAGATCCACTAGACCTATGCATCTCCATATGCATCTAGTTCAATAAAGGAGAGTAAATAATCCTAACTTCTCCCAGAGATATAGAAAAGCATCTTTAGGAAGATCCTTAGTAAATATGTCAACAATATGATCCTTTGTAGGTACATACTCGAGCTTTACTTCATTCTCCATAACCTTCTTTCTCATGAAGTGGTACTTTATTGTTATATGCTTTGTCCTTGAGTGCATCATTGTATTCTTTAAAATGTTAATTTCACTTGTATTATCATATAAAATAGAGATGGGATCATCATACATGACTCTTATATTCTTCAATATATGTCTCATCCACAAATCTTGTGTAGAAATATTTTGCAGCAATATACCCAGCCTATGTAGTGGATAAGGAAACTAAATCTTGCTTTTTACTTAAACATGCCACCAATCTGCATCCAAGAAAGAATGCACCACCACCTGTAATTTTTCTATCATCAACACACCCTACCTAATCTACATCTATATAAGCACTAAGTGTAAAGCTAGTATCCCTACAATGCCATAAGCCAGGATCCATAGTGCCTTTTAGATATCTAAATATCCTCTTGATAGCTGCAACATGCATTTATTTAGGATCCTCTTGGAATCTAGCCACAAGACAAATTGCATGTATGATATCTGGTCTAGTCAGATACAAAAGTCCACCAATCATGGATTTGTAATTTCTTTGATTATATTTAGGTGATGGAACCTCTTAAAAAGGTATGAAGGTGGGGGAATGAAAGTTATTCACACCCACTTACCAAGAGACTCCACTCAAGGGTAACCCTAGAGATCTCAATGCAAAGGAGATTGAGATTTTGCAATAGGGCTATCCTAGAGGTTGAATGATATGTAATGATGGGTTCACCACCAAGTTTATAATTGGAAAGACATGCAATGGAAGGATGAAATGTAAAAACCTAGTTTGATGCAATGCTTCAATGAATGACCATCAAACAAAACATAAAACTATGAAACTAGAAGTGTGCACCTAAGAAACTGAAGAAGGTAGGAAGGAGATCTAGATCATTGAAAAATATGTTGTTTATGTTGACTGAGACTCATTTTCCAAGATGGGAAAATTAGTCCAATTTTTGGGAAAATGTGTAGAAATAGGTTTCAACCAAAAGTATATCTAAATCTACAAAAACCTCTACTAGGACTGTACTATGGGATTCATTCACCAATAGTGGTGAATCAATCCACTTCTGCTTTTTTGAAAGTTTTGAACTAGATTCTATATCTCTTGATTTTCTCTACTCTTTTTGATTGGTTTTTGGATTCGAATATTTGAATTTCCACCTGTAGGTCTTCTCCAACCTTCTCCTAGACTTGATGAAAAAATTGATAACTTTTCTCCCTAGACTTGCAAATCACACACAAGAAGAGTGAAAAATGTTGTGTGGTTAGACAATATGGGTTTTCCTTGGTCAAACCCCTTGTTGGTAATTAAACCTTGAAATGAAAGAAAATATGAAAGGAGAATGATGAATGAACAAATGACAATGCTGCGAGTCACCAAATCCTAGCAATAAGGTGTTGCAAACATGTAAATAATGGCTCCAATGGATGTATACTTGGAATATTTCTTGATGTTGATAGATATTTGAATGAAGAACTTGCTTGAATCACAAACCCCACACCACAATTGTTTGCTCTAAAATAACATGACGCAAGAAATATTTGACATGATGATTGACACTTGAAGAATGATCTAGAATGCTTAATAATCTACCCTTGAATGCACTTGAATGCTCTTGTGAAATCAATTATTCTATAAGGATTCTCTCACAAAATTTTTAGGTGAAAATGAGTGAAATAACCTTGTATTTATACTCAATTATGCAAGAGTTCTTCAAATTACAACACTACAAGCTAACATCAAATCTAGGAGAATAAAATCTCACAAAAAATTTGATTTAAATTTGAATTTTGGTCAAACGGGACTCATTCGCCCAAGGTGGCGAATGAGTCCAATTAGACATAATGTATGGGACCAAAAATGAAGTGTCTAGAAATATGTGAAACCTGCATTGGGGCCAAAAAGACCTAATTGGGACTCATTAGCCCAAGTTGGCAAATGAGTCCCAGACACTAAATTTGGGATGCACAAGCTAGGAACACATGAATTATGATTGGTCAATGATTGGTTTTTGGATTATCCTTGAAAAGATGCAATAAATGAGGCTTCTGGATGAAAAATAGGGCCAATTAAAGCACAAGAAAGCCCAATTATCAATGAAAATCCTAGAGGAATGTGAAAGTGTGTTACAACAATTTACAACACTCCAAATAAGGCAGGATTAGGTTTAATTATATTTAGGATTATGCTTAGCCACCTGATAAAACCCTAGAAAAGTGTGAAAGTGTGTTACAACACTTCACAACACTTTTACAGGGCACCATTAAAATCCATTAGTTCATAAGGAACCAAGACCTAATGTGAATGTGTTATGCACATTACAACACTAAATCAAGGAAACATTAAGCCAAAGTCACAAGGAGGGCCTAAACAAACCAGAAAAAGTAGAAGGGATACTTTTTTGGTGGTCACATTTAGCACCCACTTTAGTGAGAGGATGAACATGCTTCAAACTCACACTAAAGTAGAAAAACATGCACCGAGAGGGGTTCCAATTTACCAATGCTAGCAAGATCAGATGACGATGATCAAGAGGGGTGATCAAGCCCCCAGGATCAAGATCCCCAGATAAACCAACATGAGCACAAAGGAACACACATGAGAGTGATATAAAGAGCAACAACAAACTACAAGCATACACCGCCAAAGATGAAAAAGAGAAAAAGGTAAAAGATAAAAGATAACTAGATCAAGCTTCGACCACTTGTCCAACGTCATGTGGATTAGATCTAGGTCATCTTTTTGAAAAACACATACTCACTTTGAGGCAACAAAACTATTGGCTATCTGTCAGGTGAGAAATCCTAAAAGGTGAGAAACATACACTTATGGTTGGTATGCACTCACATGCACGCAAGTGGCTATGGGTAAATTTATGCCTCGGATTTGGCTTCCTTCTCAACCATACGAAAGTTATATCTCCTAATAACTTTAATAAGGTGCCACACAAAAATGATTTTTGAGCTTCATGAGGCAAGCGAAACTTCATATGCTTGGAGCTCATGAACAAACAAGATGGCTCCATAGGCATGCAAGTTGTATTATGCAAGGTGACCATATAACAACAAATGAAAAATAAGAATTTTTCAAAGGAGTCTTTCTTAGTTCATGTGAGGTCCTTAACTTAGGGAACATTGTACCTAATGTCTCCAAGAGAGGGTCAATCAAAGAATATAAAATTCGCAACTTAGGGGATGCAGTGGGTCGCATAAAGCCACTAAGAGGAATGTAATATGCTAAGAGAGATCACACTCATGAAGTACATAACACCCAATATAATCCACAAAGGAAAAAACACATCATATGAAGAGAGAAGGCTGCACCAAGAACCATGAAAAAGAAAAATGCAAAAGGATAATGCCAATGTATGCCCCGACTTTAAAGAAATTACTAAACACCATGCTATGAGAAATTACTTTAAAGTAGAAAATGAAAAATTAAAACAAGAAAAAAGACATGAGAGCCAACTTGGAAATCCCTATTCCAAGTCATATGTTTCCAAGTAAAGGTGTGCCATTCAAGAGAAAAAGAAAAGGGATGGGTTGCCCCCAAAATAAAAACATCAAACACATGAGGGATCTATGGATTTGGGTTCAATATCTTCTTTGCTACAATTTTTTTAGAGAGCTTATAACTATCATCATTCCCCAAATACACATAGAACTAGAAGAATGACACAAAGAGAGTGAAAACAAAGGAAATTTTTTTGGGTCAACATGGAAGAAACATGAATGTGTCGACACCTTGCATCATCCCCAAAAGGAAAAAACAAGAAAAATGAAAAGGAGCAATTGAAAAGGAAAAAGGAAAAACAAGAAAACCTTTTGGGTCAACATGGAAGAGACATAGGGTATCTCAATTCCTTGCGTCATCCCCCAAAAGGAAAATAAAAGATAGATAAAAAGTGAAAGAGATGCATGACATAGAGAAGAATGTAGGTAAAAATAAAGGAATGTCACAAAGAGAGAGAAAACACCAAACAAAACATCATAGCCTGGGGATCACATCACATGCATGCAATCACACAAAAGAAAATGAAAAATCAATTAAGCAAAATATTAGTAAGGAAAATTCAAGGTAACCTATGATCAATTTATCCGCCTCCCAATCATGTTCATTATATACCGAAGGCGGGAAACTAGACAAAGGGACAAGAGAAAGTGTCAAACTAGGAGAAGCACTAGGTTTAATACTCTTTACAAAAGATTTGTCATTTAAGCTCATGGAAGAGGAAAAAAATGTATTCATTTCATTATGCACCTCTTTGATGATTTTAGCAATGTCATCATCATCTAAGTTGATCACAACAAGAGGTGAAATGATAATTGCCATATAAGAGGTCAAATACTATTGTGGAGGTTGTATTGAATTGTTGTGTTTTGGTCGGGGAGGAGGGTCATCATGCATTACTTCAGTCAAGTTTGGATCTTGATTTTATTTATTTAATTTGTCAGTAACTTGCGAGCAATGGCATGATGTTGACGTCTACGCTCCCTAGTACATCTATTTCTTTAGGTTTTATTTTAAATTTGTAATTGTGTAGAAGTGGGTTGATCAATCATTGGTTTGTTTTCTTCCCTAAGGGGAGAAATGGAAGGAACCACGAGAGGTTGTTCAACCATTTTCTCTTTGACTTTGTAAACTTGTTTTATTCTGGGAGGTGTGATGGGGTTGATTTCATTGTCTCTTGGTCATTTGTAGGATGTGGGAAAAAGTTTTGTTTTAGGTTGTTCTTGGGTGTTTTGGTCTTTTTTAGGTTCAAGTATGGTTTCCTCAAGGATGGGAGGTTCGAAGGTGGATGGGGACATGTTTCGAAGAGATAGCTCTACTATCTTCTTTTCCTTGAACTTTTGATAGGAAAAGAAAAGGCAGTCTTCCTGAGGTTTTATAGGTTCCATGGACTCAAGCCAAAAAGCTTCTAAGGAAAATTTTCCTCTGGAAGACAAGGGGTTAAAGCCATTATGGTGAACAGTGAATATTTCATTGTCAAAGGGAAGCTTTAAGAATTTATGCACAACTGAAGGGATAAATTTCATGGAATGAAGTCATGGATGGCCTAGCCTCACATGAAATTGGTCTGACGATGGGATGATGGAGAATGTGAAATATAATGTTTTTGGTCCTATTTGTAATGGAAGGGTGATCGATCCCAATGTAGGGAAAGAAAAACCATTGTATGTATTGATCCATGCTTTCGGTGTATCATATATATCTTGATAAAGTTCATGCAAAAGTAAGAATTCCTTGGTGATCACATTCTCTCCATAGGTGGGATCTATTAATATCCCATTAGTGGGCTTATCATAGATACAACTGGCTATGTAAAGAGGACCATCAGGTAAGTGTTTAAGTATATCCTTAGAGGAGAAAGAAATATCAAGAGGATTCTTAGTTCGACCCTTATGAGGGATGACATCTATCACCCCTACCATTTCATCTATAGGATTGACATTGATAGCATTTTTTAGAACAAAATCATTATTTTCATCATCTATATCAACATTCATCACATCAATCTTTGTAGTTTCGCTAGCTTTCACAAAGGAAATATTATGTTTGGGCATGAGGTTGGTGAAAATTTGCAAATTTTAGTTTAGAGGGGCAACAAACCTATTTCCTTGATTACTAATACCTATAATAGATAGATGACCAAAATTAATGAGGTCATGCACAAGATGTTTATGATGCTAACAATGTTCCATGTCATGTCCATTTTGTCAGTGATAGTGACAATAAGTATTTGATTTAAAGCTTGGGGGTAAAGGTTTATTAGGGTCGGGTGTTCTAACAAAAGGTAAGGAAATCATTTGTTGGTATAGAAGTTGGGACATGGTATTGTGAAGGGTATCAGGTAAGGGAGTGAATTAGATTTTTGGATCTCCATAGATAAAGGGTAGCGAGGCTTTGATAGTAGCTACTTGGTTATTGACATTTTGAGTTATTTGTTGAGGGGGGTTGAATTGAAGGAACCCTTTATTTTTATTTCTAAAAGGTTGGGAATTTTTTTGGTGTGTGGGCGTAGAGCTCTCAATTCATCTAGAAGGGGACTTTGTATCTCGATTACTAACCAAATTTTGATAATCACAAAGGGCAGTACATAAGTGAATGAAGGATGTGAATTTCATCATGGCAAGTTTGTCTTGAATCTTAGTTTGAAAATTTTCTATGAACATCTTTTGAAGGTGTGGGTCGAGGATCTCGACATCAATTTGGGAATATAACGATTGATAGCATGAGATAAAATTAGTTATCTTTTCTTATTTCTTTTTCTTGCATCTCATCAAATCGGCCAAGTTTATCTTGGGAGTCATATGCACTTGGAAATGGTATACAAGTGCTTCAAAAAGTTCATTAAATGAACAAATTGAGTTGTTTGGTAAAGAAGAGAACCACTCCAAGGTGGTATCTTTTAAGGTCCTAGGAAAGAGATTTTCCAAAAATTTATCATCAAGGAAAAAGTAACTACATAAGGCAGTGTAGGCATTAACATGGTTAGAAGGATCTCCCTCCCCTCCATATTTCTGAAATCTAGGCACCTCTACACCTTTTTGCATCGGTGTTTGTAATATCTCCAAGGATAATGGACTACTTTTGACATAATATGTGGGTGGGCCATTTTTATTTTGGTTTATGGTGTAAGTTTTATTTTGATGTGATGACATTGTTTGGAAAAGTTGAGTTATGAGAGGGTCATTGCTTGTGCTATGAGATAGAAGTGAAAGTGGTGATGGAGTGTATATGTTTTTGGGATAAGTGAATGGACTACTTATAGGTGGTAAGGTAGGAGATATAACTTGTGATTCCACATAGGAATTAGGGATGATAGCAAGAATACCCAAGGAAGGAATCACATTACTAACTTGTTGCATTGTTGTTGTGACTTGAGGAGGGGTGTAGGTAGGTATTGATGCTATTGTTGTGGGAGGAGGAATTTTAGTTCCTCCTTGGCTTGGAAAATTGCTTGTTAGTAAAGGACAACTAGTGGTTGAGGGGATGTGTTTTCCAAATATTTGCACTATGTTTTACACAAGGTCAAGGCCATCTTCACTTTCAAGCATGCGGTGAATGTTTTTCATAGTAGGGATTGTAGTAGTTGAAATATTTTCAAGGCTTATTTGATGTTGTAATTTTACTAAATGCTTATGAATTTGAATTATGTTTTCTTGAGGGATACTAGCATTCCTTGGTTCAAATTGCATTCTACTTGAAGGAAAAGAGTTGCTAAGGGTGTTATCCATGCCTAGTGTACTAGTGTCAATACTAGGAGAGCAAGGTCTAGATAACCCAAGATCCACAATGATTGTGATATCATGGGATGAAAAGTGTCTCAAACTTCTTCTCACTATGGTATTAGCAATAGGAAATCGAACACTCATACAAAGGCTACTAAATGTGGGGTGATTGAAAATGTAATGTAAGATAAGAACAGTGAAATGCTTATAAGTAAAATTATGGAAAGTGAAACAAAAATATAAAATCAACAAACAAAAACTCAGAAGATGATTTGTAAATTCTAGAAAATACAGTGAAAAATATGCAAAGGGACTAATTCGCCCAAAGGGGCGAATGAGTTCAAGTACTAACTTTTTTCAAAAATTTCAAAAATTTTGAATTGAATTTTATGACTTTTATGTTTTCTGAGCTATATATGTGATGTGAATGCAGAATTTGATTGATTTGGAATGAAACTAGATGGAATAATGCAAGCTAAATGATATTTTCACTAAAGCAAGTTTTAAAACCCTAAAATGCAAATTAACCAATGCAAAACTTGATTCAATGTTAATGCAATCTAAATCTAGGATGTAAATGCACTCCAAATCAAAATACTGATGTACTAAATTTAGGTTCACCAAAATGAAACCTCTTAAAAAGGAAGAGGTGGGGGAATGAAGGTTATTCACACCCACTTACTAAGAGACTCCACTCAAGGGTAACCCTAGAGATCTGAATGCAAAGGAGATTCAAATCTTGCAATAGGGTTGTCCTAGAGGCTAAATGATATGTAATAAGGGGTTTACCACCAAGTTTAGACTTGTAAAGAAAATGCAATGAAGGATGAAATGAAAAAACCTAGTTTGATGCAATTCTTTAATGAATGACTTAGAGATGACCATGAAACAAAACCAAAAAATATCAAATTGGAAATGTGCACCTAGGAAACTGAAGAAGGAAGGAAGGAGATCTAGATGACTAAAAAATATGATGTTTATGTTAACTAGGACTCATTTTCCAAGCTAGGTGAATCAGTCTAGTTTCTGAGAAAATGTGGAGAAATAGATTTCAACCAAAAGGGTATCCAAATCTGCAAAACCCCCTATCAGATGTGTATAGTGGGACTCATTTTCCAATAGTAGTGAGTCAGTCCACTTCTACTTTTTCAAATGTTCTAAACTAGATTTTATGTCTCTTAGTCTACTCTGCTCTTTTTTACTAGTTTCCATATCCAAATTTGCAAATTGTCACTTGTAGGTCTTCTCCAAGATTCTCCTAGACTTGATGATAACTTTAGAGATTTGAAAAAAAATATCCAACTTTTCTTCTTGACAAATCTACAACCTAGGCCTACAAATAACACACAAGAAAAGGGAAAATTTTTTTGGGGTTAGAGAATAGGGGTTTTCCTTGGTCAAACACCTTGTTGGTAATTAAACCTTGAAATGAAAGCAAATATGAAAGGAAAATGATGAATGAACAAATGATAATGTTGAAACTCACCAAACCCTAGCAATAAGGTGTTGCAAACATGTAAATAATGGATCAAATGGATGTATACTTGCAATCTTACTTGATTTTGATTGATCTTTGAATGAAGTACTTGCTTGAATCACAAACCCTACACAATAATTGTTAGCTCTAAAACAACATGATGCAAGAAATCTTTGACATGATGATTGATAGTTGAAGAATTCTCTTGAATGCTTGATAATCTATCCTTGAAAGCACTTGAATGCTCTTGTGAAATCAATTATGCTATAAGGATGCTCTCAAAAAAGTCTTAGGTGAAAATGAGTGAAAGAACCTTGTATTTATACTAAATTATGCAAGAATTCCTAAAATTACAGCACTACAAGCTGACATCAAATCTAGGAGAATAAAATCCAACTAGAAATTTGATTTAAATTTGAATTTTGGTCAAATGGCACTCATTTGCTGAAGGTGGCGAACGATTTCCATCACACATAATGTATGGGACCAAAAATGAAAAGTGTCTAGAAATGTGTGAAACCTGCATCAGGGCCAAAAAGACCTACATGGGACTCATTCACCCAATGTGGTGAATGAGTCCTAGACACTAAATCTGGGCCATGCAAGCTAGGAACACCTGAATTACAATTGGTCAATGATTGGTGTTGGGATTATCCTCAAAAAGATGCAATAAATGAGGCTTGTGGATGCAAAATAGTGCCAATTAAAGCACAAAAAAGCCCAATTATTAATGAAATTCCTAGAGGAATGTGAAAGTTTGTTACAACACTTTACTATAGTCCAAATAAGGAAAGATTAAGTTTAATTATGTTTAGGAATATTCTTATCACTTGATAAAACCCTAGAAAAGTGTGAAAGTGTGTTACAACACTTCACAACACTTTTACAAGGCACCATTAAAATTCATTAGTTCACAAGGGCTGAAGACCTAATGTGAATGTGTTATCCATATTACAACACTAAATCAAGGCAAAACTAAGCCAAAGTCAAAAGGAGGGCTCAAACAAACCAAAAAAATTAGAAGGGTTACTTTTTCGGTGGTCATAGGTGAATCATCATCCTTACTTAATTTGCAACTAGTTACCATAGGTGGGCATCCTATTTTGGAACGATCCATCCAAAACTTCTTCAACATTTCTTTTGCATACTTAAATTTTGAAATGAAAATTCCTTTGTTTGTTTAATTGATTTGCAATCCAAAGAAGAAATTCATCTCACCAAACATAGACATCTCAAAATATTTCTTCATTTCTTCAACAAACATCTTCCACATAGTTTCATTTCCTCCAAAGATATTCATCCACATACACAACTACTATCAATATCTTGTCATCTTCAATTTTGAAATAGATATTTCTAACAATAGTACCTTTGTCGAAACCTTGTCGATCAAATATTTGTCCAACCTTGCATACCATGCCCTAGGAGCTTGCTTCAAGCCATATAAAGCCTTTTGCAATTTGTAAACCATATCTGGTTGATTTGATAACTAGAATACCTTTGGTTGTTCCATGCAAACTTCTTCTTCCATCTCTCCATTCATGAAAGCAGACTTCACATCTATCTGACAAACCTTGAAATCCTGATAGGTAGCAAATGCCAAAAAAATTATAATAGATTTCATTCTAGCCACCAGAGAAAATGTCTCTTGAAATCATATACCTTCCACTTCTAAGTAATCCTTACACACAAGCCTTGCCTTGTTTCTTATCACTTCTCCATTCTCATTTTGTTTGTTTATGAAAACCCACTTGCTTCCAATTATATTCTTGTTTGCTGGTTTAGGAACCAATTCCCAACTTTATTTTTTCTCAATTACATAGGTTCTTCCATTAATTTCATCCAATGATCATCTTTACATGGCTCACACACATTCTTAGGTTCAACTTTAGCGAGTAAGCAATAATTTACCTCAACTTCAATAGCTTTTTTTCTTGTATATACACCTTTCCTCTTGTCTCCAATGATTTGATCTTCAAAATGATTCTTTTTCACATACTTGGGAGTTTTGGGAGCCTTTTTCGGACCTCCTTCCTCTTCAATCTATATTTATTTTTCTTCAACCTTTTATTCTTCTTTGCAATTAGGTTCATCTAATGTATATGCATAAACTTCAATTGAATTCTCTAATGCTTCATAAACCTTGATATTTATGCTTTCTACAACCTTTCTCAGCCTTTTATTGTAACATCTATAAGATTTGATTCTTGTAGAGTATCCAATGAAGATACCCTCATCACATCTTGCATCAAAATTTCCTAGATTTTCTTCATCTCTCCTGATATAATATTTTCTTCCAAATACCTTGAAATACTTAATAGTAGGAATCTTTCCATACCATAGCTCATAAGGATTCTTAGTTCTATTATCTTTTGCTTGAACTCAGTTGAGCAAATAAATAGTAGTGTGAATTGCTTCTCTCCAGTAGACTTCCAGTAGATCTGCCTCTACTATCATTTTTCTAGAAGCTTCTTGAATTGTCTTGTTCTTCCTTTCAATAACTCCATTTTGTTGAGGAGTTCTAGGGGCAAACAATTGTCTTCTTATTCCATGAACTTCAAAAAACATGTTAAACTCATTGGAGGTGAATTCATCACCTCTGTCAAACCTCAAAATTTTTATTTTAAAATCCATTTCATTTTCAACCATAGCTTTGAATGTCTTGAATTTGTCTAATGCATCAGATTTCTCTCTAAGAAAAGTAACCCATGTCATTCTAGAATAATAATCAATCAAAAGAATAAAATACCTTTCACCTTGTAGACTTCTCACCCTTGTAGGACCACAAAGATCTATATGAATTTATTCCAACAACTCAATAGTAGATTGTTCCTTTGTTCTGAAGGTGTTTCTAGCATGCTTTCCAAACTGAAAATTCTTGCAGACAACATTAACTAGCTTTATGATTCTTGGTAAATATCTCACAAAATGTACTACATTTATTCTCACCATGTCAAAATTCACATGACACATCCTTCAGTGCCATAACAAATTGTCATTAATCTAAGACATAAAGTAATGTCCATTAACATATTTAAGTTGATAGATGTTTCCTTTAGTCCTCTTGCCAAAAAAATCACAGTTTTGGACCCTTTTCTGATTTCAAATTTCTCATCCTTGAACACAATATTATATCCCTTATTACACATCTATCCAACACTCAAGATATTATGTCTCAAAACCCTTAACATATTAGATATCATTAGTATTACTCTTTCCATCAAAATTGATTGAACCTATCCTGCAAATCTTAGCACAAAAATCATCTCAAAACTTAACTAAGCATCCATCATATTTTTCAAGTTTGAAAAACTTACTTTTGTAACTGTTCATGTGATTTGAGTAGCCACTATCAACAACCCACTAGTTCTTCTCTTGTTTAGCATGAAAAGAAGATACCACAGTACCTTCAACTTTCTATACAACACATTCATTCACACATCTTTTAGGAGTAGATTCATCTCTTAAAGCCAAGAAAAACTATTCATTTTCATCAAAATATCCATAATCAGACTCATCATCGGAAATTCCAACATCTTCACTGACATAATATGCTCTTTTGTTTATCTTTCCTTTATTTTCCTTGCATTCTCTAAGTTTAATTCTTTTAGATCTCTTAGGACATCTTGAAGCATAATGACCTATATCACCACAACTAAAAAATTTGAAAGGTAATTTACCCTTGTACCTACCAGTGCCCTACTTCATTCTTCTCACTAATTTAGCTTCCACATCATCTAGATCTTTCTTATCTGGTTCTTCAATATTTTTTGTTGTATTGGCTTTAAAGGCAACTTCTACATTTGTGTTATATTTCAATCCCTTTTTCCTAATCTCAAAAGACATTAGTGTACCAATCATCTGATCTCTAGAATAATTATCAAGATTTACAACTTCCTCAATAGTAGAAATTTTTTCACTATAACAATCAAGAAGAGATCTAAGAACTTTCTTTACCACTTTAGATTCTTTTACTTGTGCACCAAGACCTCTCATTCCACTTACCAACTCATCAGTTTTTTGCATGTACATTGTAATTGATTCATCTTCAGACATCTGTAGGGCCTCAAATTTTTCCTTCAAGATCTGAAACCTTTCTTGTTCAGCTTTTTCATCTCCTTTATAGATGCTTTCTAGCTTATCCCAAACTTCTTTAGCAATATTCAAACTCGTAACTTTAACTAATTCAATTTTTGAAAAAACATTTGTAATAAGAAATCTTACCTTAGCATTTGCCTCATTTTCCTTGATCTTTGCACTTGTACTTGGACCATTTTGAGGTGGAACAAATGTTCTTTTATATTCTTTTTCAACTTCAAATCCATATGATGATAGATAGCCTTCCATCTATGTTTTCCAAAATGCATAATTTGTGCCATCAAATTTTGGGAAATCCAAAGTAATCTTACTCTCCATCCTAGATATACCTTAAGTGGTTAAGCTCCTCTTCCAAGGAACCTTTCTTTGATACCAATTGTTGCAATGAACAAGACAACTGAGATGGGGGATGAATCAGTTGTAGTAATCTATACCTTCAAAACCCTTAATAGTAATTAGATCCAAAAGCATTCATTGAACCTTTGTTCTATTAGTTTGATCAAACATGAAATGTAGATAACAAAAACTAAAATCACAACACCAGATTTACGTGGAAAACCCAATGAGGGAAAAACCACCGTGAGGATTAGCTCACAATATAAAGAATTCCAAAACTAAATATAGAGGCTCACTGCTAGAATACAACACACTATCCAAAATAGGCTCATAGCCACAAAAATAATACAAGAAGATAGAAGAAGAATGTTACATGGAGAAATGCTTCTCAATGCAACCAAGAGTTCACCACGATTTCTTGCACACCTTTGCATTCTCAGATGAAGGATATTGAATGCCTTCATCTCACTACCTTTAGAACCCTAACATGAAATTAACACTTCTCTACTCAAATTCACATCTCATTACACTTCACTCACAACAATATCGCATTTATCTTGCTTCTTAATCTTTCATCGTCACCCTTGCACAAACACCATTACATATTTATATCAAGCTTTTCTTCAAAAACTTTCTCTAATGTTGTCCACTAGTCGTTATAAATTCAAATTTGAAATAGGTCGGCACCCAAACATTCCCATGGTGGATAGGAATGAAAGGTGACCTACTTAAATCCTTAATTATGACCCAAATAGATCTCAACACACTTCAACATGCTTCTACAAGCCTCACATATAGTGTTAAGCACAAGGTCAACCAACACCCGTGCAAAAAACCATAGACAAATATAAGTACACGCTTCCTCAGATCAAGAAAAAAGTTTTGGACAACACAATTAACTTGGAATCAATCCAGAAAAATCCATGAGGGTAAGTGCACCAATCTGTGACACAATTTAGGTGCCAAATTGAAAAAATGTTCAAAAATAGCCCAAAATAAGCCATTTGGTACATCCCAAATTTAGCATGCGCCAAATGGTAAAGTAGACATAAAAGTCAAAAATTGGGTTTCAAACCCTCATTTCTCTTCAACTCGTACCTTGAGAAAGAGGATTTCAGGTCTACAACTCGCGCTTGCCAAATCTCATCCATTGTTTGCATTCTTATCTTGCCATTTTCCAAGAGGATGTTTCCAACACATCGGAGAGGTCGAAGATTGCAAAGAGGCGTGCATTTTTATTCTATTTATTTTGAATTTGATTTAGAATGCAAATTTAAATAGGTTTTTATACTAAAACTTTGTTCTAATTCTCAGGGAATGAATCTCCACCTTGAAACATTGAGAATTCACAATCACCCCCTCGCGAAGAGCCTCCTATACAAGAACAACCCAAAACCCCTCCATCAATTCATAGGCATCCTCAAGGAACACAAGAAAATATTCAAAATCAAATTGAAAACAATAAAAGAGACATTCAATAATTAATTGCAAGATTAACCGAGCATGTTGAAACCCACTCGTATAGGAGAGGGATTGTTGAATCATTGAAGTCAATTGTAACTCATGTAGGAGAAATGAGCAAGAAAATAAATTTTTGGTCAAATAAGAGGCATGAGATGAGACAATTTTATGCTAGTGGCTTGTCATATGTAGATGTCAAAAAACTAAAAATTAGCAAAGCCAACTTGTGTGCCCTATTTATAGACCCGAAAACCAATGAACCTTTGTCTCATGCATGCAAGAGGTTCCCCATCCATTGGTGCCACCATGAGTTAATTAAAAATAAATTTTGGGAGTGATAGTGGATGGTATTTAACCAACCTCCATGCAATAACCATGAGGTGCCGCAATACTTTTTGAGGAAACTCTATTGTGAGTTTGTCCTCAATAAAATGCCAAAACATATTTTGACATCTTAGACTTTCAAGGTAGAGGTGGGGGCTCCACACATGATAGACTTGCTACACGATGTAATCCATAGTTGGCATCGAGAGCCTTTTCCAGACCTATGGTGAAGCATTTCGATGTTCCTTCCATTATTAAGGATAGTGTAGAGGTGGATACACTGATGTCGATTGACTCACTCACCCAGACCATTTTACAGTGTGCGAGTCCTCTAGTAGAGCCTGGTGTGGAGGAGACGTGTAGGCCCTGAGCTCCACCCCATCATTGTGGCACTTGTGGTGTTGTTTGCGTGCATGATTATCAGAGTGCTCGTGATGTAGCTACATAGCCTACATTAGTTGTAGAGGTGATGGCTTTCACAAATGATATTCTGAATGATACATTCGGCATTGACACTTAGGTAAAATTTAACAAGTTATTTTAATGTTTTTTATTAAACTATATTTTGAAATTTAAGAATAACTAAATTAGTAGAATTTTGATATGATGAAATTTCAAGGTTACGTTGTTCATGAGGCATGCTCTATTCCTACAAACCCTTATACATTCTCAAAGATGAGTCCACAGGTATGCAACTAGTATTAGAGATATTATTATTGCATTTGAATAGTTGAATGTTATATTCAAATGTTTGTGTCATAACATGCTTTGGATTTCAACTAGTTTCCTAGTGCACCTTCTTCCTCCACACCTCATGATTCATATCCTCAAACAATGTACACTCAAGTAGCCTTTATTCATTAATGCTGTTGTAAATCAATGTTAGCTAATTTTCATAATTTTGTGTATATATAAATCTAAAAAATTGATGAGAAACAAAAAAATTGCATTTGTATTCCTTGATCGTGTCACATTATGTTCTCCTAATTCACTTTTTGTTCCTTTATTCCTTCCTAATCCCATACTATTAACATTTAATAGTTCACCCTATTTTCCATGATCCCCTCCTAGCCCATCCCACTAATATCTTCTAGTCCATGCTATGTATCATTATGTCCTTCTACTCCCATATTATTGTACCCATTATTATTTCACCCTAGACATTCCATGATCCCTTATGTTCCACCCTATGTTCCTTTATATCATCCTATGTTATACCATATTTATCCACGTTTCATCCTAGATAACTCTCCTCTTTTATTTCTACACACAGGTCAAGTTCACACTTTGTGTACTATAGTCAAACCCTAGACACCTCATAATTCACCCTATGTTGCATTATTCCCTAATAATTGCATCCCATTAATCTCTAATTGTCCACCCTATATTTTGTTATCCCATCCTAGCCCATCCCATCAATCTATAGTAGTCCATCATATGTTCCATTAATCCCTTTGGTGCAGGGGCACCACTCTTTTTTATTTTTTTTCATTAAGTGTCTAATAGGAAAGGTGTGTTAAGATGTTTGAGTTGAGTCCTTGAGTCTTAATAAGGTCCAATGTGACCATTCTATTGTAATTGATCAACTTTGAGGGGCTTTTGTATTCATCCTGTAACGTTTGCAAATCATGTGGAAGGAATTTTCAAAGTTGAAAAGGGGTGTCAAGGTAGATAGGATGATTTTTTCTTGAGTAATTCATGATTTATTAGTTAAATAAGGTCTCATTAGACTATTTTTAATAGTTTAGGTGTTTAAGAGGGTCTAGGAAACAATAAAGAGTCAAAACTTGAAAGTGCCAAATTTGTGAGTTGCATAAATGCAACAAATCTATAATGCAATGGTCATGAGAGGTTTAAAAAGTAGTTGTAAGGTAGTGGGGCATTGTTTTGATGAGTATAAGCCTTTAAAAAGGTATGACAACTTTTTTTGGAATGTTGGCTTGAAGTTTGAAGCATTGGCAATAAGAATATCTCTATTTTTCATCAAATTTCTAAGTTTTCTTGTCATTTGCAGGCCTGTACGAGACAGTATAGTTTGATTGTGCCATGTAAATCATTTTAATTTGTGGTGGAAGGTGTTAAAAATATTTTGGAATAATTTTGAGGGAGATCCATTTTGATTTGTGGTAAATATCCTTGTTTTCCTGTGACAGGTCGAGGACACATTGTTTGAGGGTTTTATAACCAAAATAATGATTTAAGGGCCCTTACACTGAGTGTACCTACTATAACTATTGTAATGGGCCCTAGGGAATTTGAGTAGGTTGTAGGTTGAATTATTAGAGTTGTGGAGAAGGAACTAAGGAGATAAACATGTTGTCTTGATGAGTTTTATGAAGAAAAACACATGAAGATGGAGCCTTGGGTCTAGGCTTTGTGGAAATCAATGAGAGTGTGGAGTTTTTTTCTAACTTTTCAGCAAATTGGGGTCAGAATATAAATGTTTGTGTTGGTGGCATGGTCTGGGAGGTTGTGCAAGTTGGACTTTGAATAAACCCTCTTGACTTGGCATGAAATTGAGGGTTTTGGAGTTTTCTATGTTGGAGGTGTCAACCCTATGTGTTGATTGTGGTTTTAGAGGTTTGAGAGCATAGTAAATTCTGCCCCAAGGTTTCAAGGGTCTATGTTAAGTTTAAAGGTATGTTGCTTTATAAATCTGGCCTAATTCATGGCCTAGGACAACATTGAGGGTCTAATTTCAAGGGATTGGTCCAATAGACTTGTATCTGGTTAAGAGATATGTTGTATAACTCTGAAATGAGTATCTGAATCCACCTTTTTATTGTCAAGTGTTTTGGAAAGCATGGGAGTTAAAGGCCAAAAATTGAGTTTGCACTACTGCTAGGTTATATGGGTGAAAGTGAGAAATTACACTCCCGATTGTTGTCAAGATTTGAGGATTGTTTGGATTAATCTAATAGGAAATTTTAATCTTGTTAGATGCCTCTTGAATGCAAGTTTTCACTTTGAATGAGTTTGAGCCCCCTCTCTGCATCACCCTTCTATTCCCATCCCATTACCCTCTCTTATTTCACCTTATGTTCCATTATCCCCTCTTGGTCTTTATATCAACATGATACCTTAGATATTGTTTCATTTGTAGTTGTTGACAAGAGATAGCCCTGGTGATATTGGTTGCATGATGGACCATGGAGTTTCTGCAGCAATAGCCAATTTTGATCCATTAAGAGAGGTATGAAATAGATTAGTCAATTTGACATTATATTTTCTCTTTTATGGTCTATTATAGAAAATTTTCACGATACTTTTATGTAGTTTAATTTCTATCTTGATGGTGGCTATAGGTGGTTGTCGCTCTAGATCATGGATGTGGTGATGTTGTAAATGTGCATGATGACTGTACGTATGCGGTAAGTGATTATATATTTTGTTATATGCCATTCCACAATTCAATTTCTATGTATTAACATATTTACTTTTTATTGTATTAGTTGAAGGTCTAGAATGAAGAGAGGAGGACTAGTGAGTGTGTTCTTAAGACAAGAGAAGCAATAGTCACTCCATCCAACCAAATTTTGAAGGCAGCACACGATCTATTTCCTTCCCCTAGAGGGAAATGGCTATGTATTAGGGTTGTTTGTTGTATGTCTATGTGGCATTTTGGAACATATGTTTTGTACTATCGATATATATGTGACATTTTATGCCCATATGACTCCTTTGTACTAAGCTTGTATGGTTTTTTTGGATATATTGTATATACTTTTATCAATATATATCATTGTATAGCCTTTCAGCTTTTTGATTAAAGAAAATCTTATTTTGCAACTGCCATTCTTGAATGATGTTATCATGTGTTTCATGTAAATTGTATGCTTGAATGGTGTAGGCATATAATTTTTTTATATCTAATGCTTAATTAATTACTGTTGAATGCTCAATAAGCCCCATCTAAAGTGTATTATGTAAATAAGCTCCATTCATGGTGGTTTGTATCCTTTTGAATGCTTCAATTACTTGTGCCTCACTTATTCACATGTATAACTCACCTATATTGTGTGTATTCATGTGTATGATTCATGCTTCCAATGCATAGCAACAAAAATCTTTTGGGGAAAACATTGACAAACCAAAAGTATAAGAGTTTTTGAAAAAAACGGGAAAATTTGTAGAACAAGAGATAAAAATAAAATTTTAAAAAATTGAAAGGTATTTCCATAGCATATAGAGATATAGAGAGCAAATAAAAATAATATTTTAACTAATGAATTGTAAAAAATGGATTTTTGTAGTTTATATTCATATCATTGATTACATTGCATTGCACATCTTTCAAAGTCAAAGCATTACTTCACTTTGCATAACTAATAACTAGATGTTGATAGATGACAAAATTTCAATTACAATATAGTTTGTACAAAGTCATCCTAAGCAGTTATGCAATTTCTTCACATTGCATAACTAATAACTAGGAGTAGCTATCAATTGCATTTTCTTATCATGGCATTCTATGAGACCAAATTTCTTTGAGGTATTTTTCAAATAGTTCAATAACTTGTCTATGTTACCACATTTTTCATACATGTCTACCGAAGCATCTTGTCAAATAGTTCACTTCCTTGTTGCTATGGCTAAAATCCTAAAACAAGTGATTTCAAACAAGCTATGGATGCTTCGAAACAATATATCAAAAGAATAATAGTAAGCAATGGCATAGACAAGGTAGTGAACTGTTTGAAAAAATGCATCAAATAAATGTGGTGATGGAATTCTATGACATTCCATAGACAAGGCAGTGAAGTAGTTCAAAAGATGCCTCAAATAAATGTGGTCTCATGGTGACAGAATGCAATGACAATCAAATTGCTTTTGATTTTCATGGCATTCCATCACCATGAGACCTCATTTTTTTGAGGAATTTTTTCAAAGAGTTCACTTTCTTTTCTATGCTACCACATTTTTCATACATGTCTATCAAAGCATTATATCAAATAGTTAATTTCCTTGCTTCTATGGATAAAACCCTAAAACATTGATGTAGTAGGGGAGGTCCTGCAATCTCACTAAACACAATTCCAATCATTAATCACAATCCTCAAGTCATAAAGCCTCACAAATATGAATTGTCATGAAATTCTATCACCATGAGACCATGTTTCTTTGAGGCATTTTTTCAAACAATTCACTCCCTTGTCCATGCTACCACAATTTTTCATACATGTTTACCAAAGAATTTTATCAAATAGTTCACTGCCTTGCTACTATGGCTAAAAGCCTAAAATGGGTGGATTTATTGAAAATCCTATTCCCACAATATAACACCTTTCCAATGCATCAAAAATACTTAAAAAAACCTACACATACTTACAAGTACCTCACAAACTATTGTCCCAAAGGATTTCAACCATTTCCACTCTTAAACCATTGAATTTCACCAAAACTCATCAAATTGCCAACTAGGGCATCACACCAAAACACTCAACTTGCATCCCCTGATCTAGAAACCATGAAAATATGTTCCCTACCCCTAATTATGCTGTTCCACTAAGTAAAAATAGGATACAATGGGTGGAATGGCTAAAAAGTCATTTTTACACACTCAACTACTTGCATTTGACAACTTTTTCCCCAAGTGAAAATTCACCACCACAAGAAAATGCCATTAAGATAGAAAAAAACTAAGAGAGGTTATTGTAGAGGGGCTCAACATGATCTTATAGAATCAGATGAGAAGTTTCTAAGCATCATGATATTTGAATAATAGCATGCTGAAGTTTGCAGCCATTTTGCACTTTGGACCCTTAAGGAATCGATCCAGTTGAACGTAGCTTGGAGCGATTCCGCGTGTTTGGGTGAAAAAGAGGACCATGAATAGCATAAAAATACCTATTCAGATGCATTGGAATAGTTCATTTGGTCACATGAGCTGCAAAATGAAAGTTGCACCACTTTGCAACTTTCAACTACTTGCATTTGACAACTTTTTTCCCAAGTGAAAATTTGTCACCACATGAAAATGCCTCAAAGATAGAAAAAACCGAGAGAGGTTATTGTAGAGGGGCTCAACATAATATTTTATGATACCATGATAAGTTTCTAAGCATCATGGTATCTGAGTAATAGCATGTTGAAGTTTGCAACCATTTTGCACTTTGGACCCTTAAGGGATCGATCTGGTTGACTATAGCTTAGAGAATTTTTGTGTGTTTGGGTGTGAAAGAGGACCATTCCTAGCTTAAACGTACCTATTCAGATGTGTTAGAATAGTTCATTTGGTCATAGGAGTTGCGGAATGAAAGTTGCACCACTTTGCAACTTTCAACTACTTGCATTTGACAACTTTTTCCCCAAGTGAAAATTTGCCACCACAAGAAAATGCCTCTGAGATAGAAAAAACCAAGAGAGGTTATTGTAGAAAGGCCCAACATGATCTCATAGGATCAGATGAGAAGTTTTTAAGAATTACGATATCTGAGTAATAGCATGTTGAAGTTTGCAGCCATTTTGCACTTTGGACTCTTAAGGGATTAATCCGGTTGAACGTAGCTCAGAACAATTCCGTGTGTTTGGGTGTGAAAGAGGACCGTGCATAGCATAAAAATACCTATTTGGACATGTTGGAATATTTTTTTTGGTCACACGAGCTACAGAACAAAAGTTGCACCACTTTGCAACTTTTTCCCCAAGTGAAAATTTTCCACCATAGGAAAATTCCTCCGAGATAGTAAAAATCAAGAGAGGTTATTGTAGAGGGGCCCAACATGCTCCTGTAGGATTAGAATAGAAGTTTCTAAGAATCACAGTATCTAAGTAATAGCATGTTGAAGTTTGCAGCCATTTTGCACGTTGGACCCTTAAGGGATCGATCTAGTTGAACGTAGCTCGAAGTGATTTTGCGTGTTTGGGTGTGAAAGATGACTATGCCTAGCGTAAATGTATCTATTCAGACATGGTGGAAGAGTTCATTTGGTCACATGAGCTGCAAAATGAAAGTTGCACCACTTTGCAACTTTCAACTACTTGCATTTGATAACTTTTTCCCCAAGTGAAAATTTGCCACCACAGAAAAATGCCTCTAAGATAGCAAAAATCAAGAGAGGTCACTTTAGAGGGGCCTAATGAAATCTCATAGGATCAGATGAGAATTTTCTAAGCATCATGGTATCTGAGTAATAGCATGCTGAAGTTTGTAGCCATTTTGCACTTTGGACCCTTAAGGGATCGATCCGGTTGAACATAGCTCAAAGCGATTCTACGTGTTTGGGTGTGAAAGAATACCATTCCTAGTGTAAATGTACCTATTCGGATGTGTTGGAAAAGTTCATTTGGTCACATGAGCTGCAGAACGAAAGTTACACCACTTTACAACTTTCAACTACTTGCATTTGACACTTTTTCCATCAATTAAAAACTGGACACCACGAAAAATGCCTTCGAGATAGAAAGAACCAAGAGATTTTATTGTAGAGAGGCCCAACATGATTTCATAGGATCAGATGAGAAGTTTCTAAGCATCATGGTATCCGATTAATAACATGCTAAAGTTTAAAGCCACTTTGCACTTTAGACCCTTAAGGGATCGATTTGGTTGAATGTAGCTCAGAGCGATTCCACGTGTTTGGATGCAAAAAAGGACTATGCATAGCATAAACATATCTATTCAGACTTGCTGGAACAATTTTTTTGGTCACATGAGCTATATAACGAAAGTTGCATTACTTTGCAACTTTCAACTACTTGCATTTGATAACTTTTTTTCCAAGTGTAAATTCGTCACCACAGGAAAATTCCAATGAGATAGAAAAAACCAAGAGAGGTTATTGTAGAGAGGCCCAATGCAATCTTGTAGGATTAGAAAATAAGTTTCTAAGAATCATGGTATCTGAGTATTAGCATGCTGAAGTTTGCAACGATTTTGCACTTTGGACCCTTAAGGGATTGATCTAGTTGAACGTAGCTCGGAGTGATTCCATGTGTTTGGGTGTGAAAGAGGACTATTCCTAGCATAAACGTACCTATTCAGATGCTTTGGAATAGTCTGTTTGGTCACATGAGCTGTAGAATGAAAGTTGCACCACTTTGAAACTTTCAACTACTTGCATTTGACACTTTTTCCATCAAGTGAAAACTAGACACCACAAGAAAATGCCTTTGAGATAGAAAAATTGAGAGAGGTTATTGTAGAGGGGCCCAACATGATCTCATAAGATTAGATGAGAAGTTTTTAAGAATCACGATATTCGAGTAATAATATGCTAAATTTTGCAGCTATTTTGCACTTTGGACCCTTAAGGGATCGATCCGGTTGAACGTAGCTCAGAGCGATTCCACGTGTTTGGGTAAGAAAGAGGACCATTCCTAGTGTAAACGTACCTATTCGAATGCATTGGAACAATTTTTTGCTCACATGAGCTGCATAACAAAAGTTGCACCACTTTGCAACTTTCAACTACTTGCATTTGACAACTTTTTTCCCAAGTGGAATTTTTCCACCATAGGAAAATTCCTTTGAGATAGAAAAAATTGAAAGAGGTTATTGTAGAGGGGCCCAACATAATCTTGTAGAATCAAACAATAATTTTCTAAGCATCACAATATCTGAGTAATAGCATGCTAAAGTTTGCAGCCATTTTGCACTTTGGACCCTTGAGGGATCGATGTAGTTGAACGTAGCTCAAAGTGATTCCGTGTGTTTGGGTGTGAAAGAGGACCATGCCTAGCATAAACGTACCTATTCAGATGCATTGGAATAGTTTGTTTTGTCACACGAGCTACAGAACAAAAGTTGCACCACTTTACAACTTTCAACTACTTGCATTTGACACTTTTTCCATCAAGTGAAAGCTGGACACCATAGGAAAATGCCACCGAAATAGAAAAAAATGAGAGAGATTATTGTAGAGGGGCCAACATGATATCGTATAGACAAATATTTTTTAAGCACCACAGTTTACAAGTAATAGCTCATCAAAGATTGCTATCATTTTGCACTTTGGACCCTTAAGGGATCAAGCCGGTTGAAAGTAGCTTAGAGTGATTGTGCTCTCATTTCAATGAAATTAGGTGGACAGTAGACTTATCTCCATTTTAGTTTCGGTTTGGTTTGATTTCAAGTGATTTTGTGCATTTTAGAAGCCAATTACTGAGGGTCAATCTGTATACCCTATTTTAAGGGTTTTGAGTGCATTAAAATGTCATATTAAGCCTTCCACCCATTGTATGCTTATGTAACTCGATGGAAAGGCTTAGTTAGGGTTATAAAACATGTTTGAAAATTTTTGTGTGTAAGGGAGGTGAATAGAGTGTTTTTAGGTTATGCCCTGAATGTCAAATGGTGCATTTTTTAGTGGAAAATGGTGGTTTAGTGCTAGGGTTTGAAGAAATGTTTGGGGTCAGCGATATCTCTTGAACTTTTAAGCTTGTACAAACCTTTTTGAAGGTGTTTCAGGCTCTGGTTGGCTATGGGAAGGTTTGGAGTATGGTTTTTTAATAAACCCTTGTCTAACTTGTGAATGAAGAGGGTTTGGGGGTTTGTTATGTTAGAGGGCTTATCACGCCCTAAAAGTGGAGGAATTGGTGGTTTGGTTGGCTGGTTAATGCTGCTCAATGGTGGTTTGGCAGACTGTTTAGTGTTGCCCAATATAAAAAAGTGAAATTTTGTACTCCAACATCCATAACAAGTTTGAAAATTGGTTGGAGTTAGCTGTAGGATGGTGGTTGGAGTCCATTGTAGGAGGTCGGTTTGTGAGCCCTGTTTCAAGCATTTGAGTGTATTTAAAATGGTGTTTTAAGCCTTCCACCTATTGTATGATGTTGTAACTCAATGGATAGGCTTAGTTGAGATAGATAAACATTTTTTCATTGTTTCTTGACAGGGGAGGTGCGAATACTGATTTTTGGTGATGCCCTAGGTGGCATTTGAGGTGTTTTTACATGAAAAAGTGAGGTTGGACAATGTTGTTTTCAAGTTTGTAGCAAGTGGCTCCAAAGGATTCTTAGGTGGAATTGAGGTATGTTAGAGATGACCTAGGTTGCATCAATTTATATGAGGCATACGCTGCCCCTACCTTTTCAACCCTACGGAATTGGAAATCCAGTAAGCTCACTAGCTTGCCAATTCGGTAGGATTGACAAGGTAGGGGCAATAAAATATGACTTTCTACAATTATATTAGACATTATTTCATTCTTACTCATAAATCCACATGTTTTTCTTTGAAGACAACTTTAAATCAATCCAGGGAACCATCTAGGTCTCCTCTACTCTTTATTGTGTCAAGTATTGCCTTGTGGTTAGACTCACGCACTTTCGACAAGTTCTTGTTTGCGGGTCTGCTCTTATATTTGATCAAATGAATATTGGTGGCAATGACAAGGTTCGAGTAGTGAAGAATATTCTAATGCATGTCAAAGTCCTCAAACAACCAAACTACAACATTCTTAACTAGATACCTTTGAAGCCATGTTCCAGTAACAACCACCGAACCTGTAGGATATTTTATGTTTTATTTGTCTATAACTGGGGCCTCTAATTTATTTTTGGCCTCGATACAATGACATAGGTAATAATATGTACCCTCTTCATTCTCTTCATCTACAATCACTACATAAATGTGCCTTGCATTGATATGTTCATCTTGTTAGATGTATTTACTAAGCATCATAATAAAACCTGTAAGTAAGATATATTACCTGGTTCTAGTAGGTTCGATACACGATCAAAGTCAATGGATGATTGCATATCCATGATTTGTAGAGTCGTCAAGAGCTTATAAGTGTCAAGTGTGGTTAGGCTTCTTATAGATCATTTGTCAACCTTGTTGTCCTTTTTGTTGCACCAAAAGATGGACCTATCAATGCCCGATACAAGCATCAGTTAAGATCCACAGGAGGTGATTAAACCATGTCGCAAACCTGAAGGGAGATGTTGGCGGTTAGTCCAACAATCCCCCCTCAATGTCACCCGAGGGGTTCAAACCCGTGACTGGCTCTGATACCAATTGTTGGATTTTCCATTGCACCAAAAGATTGACCTGTCAATGCCCGATACAAGCATCAGTTAAGATCCATGAGAGGTGATTAAACCATGTCGCAAACCCAAAGGGAGATGCTGGCGGTTAGTCCAACAAACCCACCCTATTGACTTGCAATTATTCCATGCTTGAACTATACATGCAGAACAAAAGCATACCATCTTTCGCATATGGATATTCCATGTACCTACATTGGAGCTTCTAAAGGAGTGTAGCATGCTCGATCTTGTTAGTGTACAACAATCCTCATATTTTGCAATGTTAGTATCATCTACTAAATGAAAAAATCTACAAACTAAAGAATTACCTTTACTACTTGGACCCATTGCACTATTGCACCATTGGACAATTGATCTTGCATCTATCAACTTTACACTATCTATGTACTTTAACTCTTCTCATGCTAGGGCTCTTTTGATACATGCAATTGCTCCATCATGCTCTCCCTTTCCATGCCCAGCCTCTAAGAAGTTCCACATATGCTGAACACCACTAATCCTATGCATCTTGCTCAACCAGTTAAAATTTCTAGCATTCTTGAATTGTGATGTACAATTATCTAACCATATGATATGATGACTAAATGATATGCCCCTGCTAGCTAGATCAGCATAGAACATATGAAATCAACCTTGCACAAACTCTATAGAATGTGTGTGATCATCACTGACGTAAAAGTGATACTCCCTCAATACTTTCCTATTTTCCTCGTACTATCATTTACATGAATGAATGCTATATGCACAAATATATCAACCTATGTGGAGTTGTAGTACTGTGATTGCACCTCGTTCTGTGGCTGTAGTGTGTAGTTCTCAACGGAGTCAAAAACTAAAATGATATGACAAAGTGGAAATGTGTCCTTGCATAACTTGAACTATGAGTCCAACCATTGTGCTCTATGTGTATATATTGCATAATCATAGACCACTTGTTCATGAAAAATTCCCATAAAATGATACAATGGAATCTTATCACTAACCAATTCACACTTCTTTTCTTCTTTCCCATCTTTTAGACTATATGCCACTGTCTTATATTTTCCAAATTCCACAATTTTGTCTTCAATTATGTGTGTACTAGCCATGTTTGTGAAAATTGGAAAATGTTGCATGCCACCACAATGATCACATGTTCCATCCAAACATGACTTCTTGTAAAAATATTGACCATCCTCTCTTTCACATAAAATGGAAGACAAAAATTTCCTTGACGATTTAGGTGGAGGCATTATGTAATATTCCTACAAAACATTGTCAGTATGCATATCTACACATATACGTCGATAAACATCATAATGGTTAGAAAGCTCTATATGAGCCCTACAACAAAAAGTAGTAGGTGTGTGATTTATTTTGACATAAAAAGGCTTTAGCATTTCAAAATACCTTTGACATATTTTAATTTCAGGAAACTTCTGTACAAAATCAGGAAAAAAACTGGGTTTGAGTGGTATCCAAATAATGCATTGGATGTGGCTCATGGATTTTAATACCAATTATCCTTCTTACAAAATATCTTTGATTAGGAGAGGTCCTTGTTTTATCCTTCCAATAATTCACAATTAAAGATCTCAAGCCTTGAGCAATTCTTGTATCTTTCCGTGGCACTCTACCTGAGAATTCCCATAACTCATTGCTATTTGGATCCTCCACTCTTTGAAACCTTCATTTGGCTCTCATTAGAGATGATCTACTTATTTTCAAATATTTACTTGCCTTTGTAAGGTTCACCTTGTTCCTTGTTTGAATGCTTAATAGTGTTTTTGTCATGACACATTGTGTAGCACAACTATCCTTCGTGAATGAGGTAGAACCCATGCTCTCGTATGCACTCATCAAGTTCTTTAAAATGGAATTTTCACTTGAGTCATTTGAAACTCTTACCCCAAGAGCCTTCATGGTGGGCCTAAATTTGAGTTTCCTCATCATTTCAACAAATAGTTGGCATCTTCCACCCTCACTTAGCTTCACAAAAATAAACTCCATATCCTCTGTGCATATCTTTGAAATGTAAGTTTTGGAATCTTATTAGGCATCCATTTCAAAACATTGGAATCGATATCAATCAAAAATGTAGGTTTTCTACGCAAAACTCTAGGAGGAGTTCTCAAATATAAATTTGTGTCAACATTGGGAAGGTCAACAACATCGAGGATAGATCATGTACCTTCAATCAGAGGTGCAATTAATGACATACCTTGAGATTCACATGTAAATGATGTTATACCTCCAACTTGAGATGTCATTTGTGGAGTTCCTTCAAATAGAGATGTGTTTTTTGATGTACTTTCAAAATGCAATGTTGTTGATGGTATGTCTTCAATTGGAGATGTGATTTCCGATGTACTTGGAAAACCACATGTTTTTGTCGATGTGTCTTCAACTAGAGATGTGCATTGAGGTTCACCTATGGTTGATGATGTGCCCCCAACTTTGGTATCCATTCTTTTCCTTCCATGAACTTTCCTCATCCGTGCCCTTTTTTTTTCCAATTTGACATCTCTCTTAGATTGTACGAGAATTTTTGGTTGTATGGGCTGTAATTCCTTTGCTTCACGAGCTAAATTTTTTGATTCTCTTCTCCTTGCATTTCTAACTGCGCATTCTTCTGGTGTTAGAGGCTTCAATCATTTTGTTGGCATGATGTTCAATGGTACATGTTCACAAACACACCTAGAACCACAAACAGACATAGAAAAAAAGTAAGTAATGCATTTTATGAAAATATTGATATCGTTGATTACATTGCATTAAATATGAAACAAACCAAAGCATTTTATAAAAGAAGGCAGTGAGCTATTTGGAATTATCAAACATGTCTATGATAGACAAAATTTTTCATATGATGGAGTTAGATATCTATAGAGTTAGATATTAGAGTAGGGATTTTGAGTGTGTTTGAAGAGTTGGCAAAGTAGCTAGAGGCTGATGCAGTACATGTAGGGATCCACAATGAACTTGTTCAAATATTTAGAGGAAGGCACTTAATAGACTTACACACACTCTTTCAAAGTTTCATCAAAGGAAATAGGCTTCTAAGGACTCCAATCCACACTAAGGCATATAGGATTTGCATGAGCCTATTAAGGCATCTAACAAGATTAAAATAATAAACCAAACACAACTTGATCACTTAACTTACCAAGCAACACCATTTTTGATGCAGAGAGGGGCGAAAACCATTCAATACACCAAATTAATGAGAATCAATCATATTCCAAAGCAAAATCAGATGTTCAATTGAAAATCCCAACTTCTACAAGCTTTCCCTTGTAGCATAGGTAACCTGGTTCAAGGGCCTTTTCACCAATATTTTCCAAAACACTTGAAAAAATCAAGGATTATTAAGATACCCATTTGCAAGTTATAAAACATAGGTAAACCCCAACATCAACTCCTTTGGACCAACATTGACTTCCAATAGACCCACCTTGGAAAAGGTTATTCAATTGGCATAATTTACAAAGAGAGTACCTTTCAAACACTAGATATTCACTCAAAAACCTCAAACAACAGCATGTTATGTGTCAAAACCTCCAATTTATTGATTTTTTTCCAAGTCCAAGACCTCTAGACCCCTAATACATCAAACCCTCAATTTCAAGCAAAATACTTGGGGTTTTAATGAAACTCCTATCTCCCAGACCTTCCAAACCCATAAAAAGCACCAAAAACATTTACCGGACCTTGAACATGGTGAATAATACATTACATGGACAGTCCTTCCCAAATTTTCTCAAAACACCACTTGAAGCCCTCATTTTCACCATGAAAATACCCTACTACAGTCCTAGAACATCACCCCAAACACCAAACCTTGACCCCAAACACCAAACCTTGACCCCAAAACATTATAAATAGGTTAGGAAAGTATTTTAAAAGTTAGAGGACCCATTCCACAAGTTATAGTAGGCACAAAAAGTGGAATGGGTCGAATTACATCATGAAACCCTTAAATCCAAGAACATTGTGAAAGTAGGTAGCAGTGGTAAAAAACAAGATAACTTTCACTATAAAAAGAGTTAGAACATATAAATAGGTTAAAATGAAAGCTAATTAATTAATATACAACATCCATCCAGTTTCAGATCATCTTAGATTCACTGCAGGCCGTTCAACAACAAGAAACGTGAGAGAAACCAGTAAATTTCTAGAAAATAACGTTCTTCTTGAAAAAAAATGGGTTACAAATCAACCAACAACCTCTCCTTTGAGGAATTTAAGTTTATTATACATATTTTTATTTCATTCCAACTCCCTCCAATTCCCATAACTTATTTTTAATCATTAAGACATTCTAATCTTCATTAAGTTGCATTTTAGATCTTTTACACATGACAACATTACATGAATTTTGCAACCTTTTAAGTTTGAATCCTAAGGACTCATAAATCACTCAAACACCTTTAATTCACCCTATTACAACATTTTAGACCTCATTCTTGCAAATTTACATCCAAATTCAAGGATTTTCCTTCAAAAGGCTACAAATTCAAATATTGACAATTTTGTAGCAAGAATGCATTTTTTTGCACATTTGACTACCAAGACTTGAAACTCAACCTAATACACCTTAAATGGTCTTTATTGACCTTATTCATGAAAGAAAACATGAAAATCAAACCTATTCCATACTCTATCCACCTAGACCTCATTTGTCATCATTGACATTGATTGACAACTTTTACAATTCAATATATTTTGCAACTTCCTCATTGCTTATTAATCAAGAAACTTCAAACCAGTCTATTAGACCTTCCAAGAATCCATTTTATTTCAATACAAGGTGTGGGTTCCCCTACAACAATTTTGTATCACTCACTCCTTAACCACTTAAAAACTAGTTCTATTTCAAACTAGGTTTCCCCTAGGGTTTTATTGAAACCCGAACTTCCTCAACACACCACACCCAACAAATAATTGTAACAATTTAAAAATAGAATTCAAATTCTCTAAAAACTTACTACCAACCTTTAGCACTGCTATTTCCTCAAACCCTTACTTGAAACCTCGATTTTTGGTCAAGACACACAAGAAATCAACTAGGACAACAACTCACAAAACACTTCCATCAACTCTTTAACTCTTGAATCCTTATTGAACATGGAAAAAAAACTGTCAGCCTTCATTTCACTAAGTTTTAGAAGAATCCACCAAAGGAAAATTTCATACATGCATTCTTTAGTGTTCAAAACCCCAAAAAGGGTTTCATACCTGTTAGCACCAAAATGATCATAAAACTCACAAACCTCCATGAAATTCAATAAAAAAAACTAAAAATGAAAGGTAATACCTGCATTTAACATTTCCCATAGCTTTTAGACCATGAACCACTTGAATGGGGCCATACAATTGTCTGAAACATAAATTTACCAATCAAAACTCAGAATTTTACACTAAAAACAGGGAATACTCCTTGATCTTCTTCATTTTTTCCATACTCTCACCTCTTCCTCAAGTTTATCCTCACATTTATGCACTCATAACAACATAAATGAATTCCTAGAATTTGAATTCTACTTACCTAACCTTGCATGCACCTAACTCTACAACTTTTACATCTTTTAGCAACTTTTCTGACCACATTTTGCCAAATTGCAAGCTATGACACAACTGAACTCCCTTAGCTCCAAATACATTATAAAATAGTCTAATTGACCTTATTGAAAAAAAAATACTCAACATTAACTAAAATCCTAGCATTTTACCATACTCACTAAAGATGACCTTTTTGACAAAATTGAGCTTACAAGGTGCTCCTGCACCAGAGGCCTGGAATGTGAATTGGTCAGTTGAGCATTGAATTGAGGTTTTTGAGATTGAAGATTGTTTGAAACTAATCTAAATGTTATTGTTGAAGGTTTTTTCTCCTTGCTCGGCATCACAAACCTAGGGTATAATTTGTTTCCACCTAAATGAAAACTAGAGAATCTTGTGTTTATTGTTCTCAAAACCAAATTTGTGATTGTCAACGAAGTCATGAAGAATACAAATTCAAAGAAGGGTTTTTGATGCTATATATTATAATTATTCACTATTTATTTAGCAATGAAGTAACTTAGAAAGACAATAAGCATTCTCAATTGCACAAAATTTTCCATTATTTTATTTATTAGAAAGGTAAATGGTATGAATGAATGGAAATTTGCATTAACAACTATGTCAACTCACTTGAATTTATCTAAGCACATGTGATGCAGGTGAATTTTTTATGGAACAAAAAAATTAATGTAAACTTGCATTAACATTGATGAAAGCTATTAGGTTTTCCAAATTAGTTGAAAATAAAATGAAATAGAGTGAATTCCAATAGCCATGCTGGAAATAGACTACTATAAGAAATGCAAATAGAATTCATAAGTAAATTTGTGTTAAGTAAATGTCATGTTTTTCATTTTTTTTTTCCATCAAACTCATAAAAAATAAACTTTTAATGCAAATCCCATCTAATTCAATGTTGAATTCTATGTCCAATTGTTATGATTAATAAAATCATTAAGGAAATTTAGTTTATATTGTCAAAAACAAATAAATACACTAAATATAAACATTTCAATATTACCAAAATGAATATATTACCTCAGATAATGTAAAATGATGTAGAAACTTCAAAATTTCTTCTTCTACATTGTCTACCATGCAAATTGGTGGTAAAAAGGTGATGGATCAAGCATATATTGGTACAACATGAAGTCATCTGCATAAAAAAAGGTGTTTTTGAATCAGATAAAGTGTTGAACCAGACAAATATAGAAGCATGTGGGCTTGAATCATGGGGTCAATCCTTATTTTACCATTTCAAGGTAAAACACATTTGGCACACACCAAATTTGGCGCTCTCCAAATTTGGTGAGCACCAAATCTGTTGTTTTAAAAGGGAGAGATTCCATAGAGACAAAGGGAGTCACACTCGAGATAGAGAGAGAGGTGATAGGAGTGAGAGAGATTAGTGTAGGTAGTGTGGTAGCAACTGAGACCTAAGAGTGATAGAGACTTGAGAGGGATAGAGAGCTATCCAGTTACATTGGGGGAAAATACCCGACAATGGGAGAGGGGTTGGGAGGGATGAGACCTGAAAGATACAAAAAGACCAAAGGGGGAGAGAGAGAGATGGAGTGTGGGAAAGGGCATTGGAGTGACATATATTAGTCTAGGTACATGGGAGGGAGTGAGACCTGAGATAGAGAGACTTGAGAGGGAGAGATTTATTCAGTTATGGTGGGGGGTGTTGATGGTATTTTCTACGAAACAACAACTCAGACAGAATGTGATATCCTATCTCTCTTGAAAGGTAAATCTCTATCAGAAAGCCTCAAGAGATAACCCCAAGGTCTCTAATGTCAAGTCTTGACAATGCAAATAAAATAACTCAGAGATAATGTGAAAATGATGGTAATCACAAAGGGACCTTACTACAAGCAAATGTTGAACTCGAATTTATCAGATCTAGCAATGTGTTTATACTTCAAAACCTAAATCTAACCCAATTAATAAAATAAATAACAAAAGATAAAGGTTTCAAGGAGATTGCTAAGACTACTTCTAATTCTAAGATTGACAATGCAAATGATAAAATGTTCGAAATGGACCAACCCCTCAGAAACTAACTCCTGTTTGACCCAGATAAATCTGTAATCTTACAGAAATAGTGCAATCTTCTAAGGTATTAAAGATTTTCAAATTATGAACATCCATTCAAAACAACCCTATTGCAATTGCAATGAACAAGAATTTGTAATCGAACTAAGCATAATTTTAGTTCTAGGATAAATTTTCAAAGCAACTAACAATCAACTAACTACAAAAAGTATGGACTAGAGATTGTTTCAAACACTTCAAGCATAAAACCCTAAACATCATTAAATCATCTAACATCAAATAAACTTAAAAAATTTCAAAGATAGAAGACCAAGAACCATGCCAGATAAAACTCAACACAAGAAAGGCACCAAATCACAATGTCTTTACTTGTATTAAATCATCCAAAGTGGCAACAATTCCAATCTTCTGTTACAACACTTGCTTGAAAGATAAACTAAACTCTAACTCTAATTCTTGCTCTTATCACAATTCGCTCTAACGAAAAATTGTCTAACTAACTCCTTACAAATGAGGCCATAATGCCAAACTTATAGAAAACCCCCAAGGCATGTCAACCAAATTAGGTTTACAATAATCAAACGGCCAAGATAGTTCGGCCAAGAGGAATTCAAAAATAACATGAAATGTGCAATATATGCAATAATTTCATCCAAGTCGGCCTAGGATTGCCAACATAACCTAGCCCAATACATGCAAAGGAATAGGAGGAATAATAGGGAAACACAAATCCCAATGACATGTTGCATTAACTACCCTTTCTTTTGTCTTTATCTTGATTCACCCTATCTTGTATCATCAAAAATACCTTCTGCAAGTCGGCAATAGGTGGCATAACTAACACCTTCATTCTTCTTTCCATGGACTTAATGTCATCCCTTGATTACTTAACCACCTTATCCCAATCCACCTTTTGGGTCTTGTATTTATCAATTACTACAAGGTAGGTAGTTGCATCATCCAACAGATGTTCAGTGACCTCCTCCTCATTGACTGGATAATACACCTCTCCCCACCATTTTCTCAATTGTTCTAGGCTTAGATCTTTGGCACAAACTTCTATCTCCCTGTCATAACCTCGAAGAAGGAGATGCACTTGTTGCAAATTTCAGTCAAGGCATCCTCAATCTGCCTCCCCTATTTATGCACCTTCTTCAAAACTCTTTTCCCTATCTGCAAAACCTTGAACCATTCCCAGGGTTCTACTACTTTGGAAGAAGGAAGAATTCCATATCCCACTAGCTTCTCCTCAGTGTAGTCCATGATGATTCTAGCCTTTTGTAGTAAAAGATCCATATCTTCTTTGTCTTGGGACAGTACATTCTTCAACTAGTCAATTGACCTCATAGCATCCCCACCAGTTGAGAGAATATCCTTGATGGCATTGCCTCCCTGAGTTTGCACTCCCTGTAACCAACTGTAGGATGGTGAAATCTTACACATGGATTGTATAGATTCACCCATCCTCATAGAATAATATGATTCATTCCTTCAAACAATTGATAAAACCAACTCAAACATGCAAAGAAGAAATGCAATACAACCTATTCTATGGTGGATTGGTGCCCTCCATGAAAATGTGAGAGAGCCCTTTCCCAATCCTTGATAAGCTTAGTGGTATGATAGACAATGAGATGCTTGAACTCAAGTTGCCTATAGTGTAGATGCTTGGAGATGTGGCTGTTGTGTTGTTTGAAGGAGAGAAGCCTTCAACTTATAGTTGAGCTTGAAGAGAGGAGAGGCCAAATTGATGAATGTGGGATCATTCATGGGCCAATGACAAGATGCCACTTGTCAAGGTGTGAGAGGGTGAGGAATGTGCAAGTTTTGGCAAATGTGCCAATTTCAAATTTGAATTTGAATGACTTGACATGTTTAGGGGGGATGAAAGGTGCAATAAATGCTATGTTTGACTTGTGCAAATAGCATTTAAAACCTTGTTGGAAGGGACAAGTCCCTTTTGGGGGAAGATTCAAATTGGAAGAATATTCCATGTTGATTCCATTTTGAATGTAATTAGAAGAAATAATAAATCAAATAAATGATTTATTGGTGCAAGTGGGTGGGTTAGTTAGGAGTTTGGATTTGACTCTAGTTGAGTCAAAAGTTAGAGAATGATAATCATGATTAGAAGTTAATTAATGTAGATTAATTAACTTGGATGATATTAAGAGGTGACATATGATAAATCAAATGAGAAGAACTTTAAGGATTTGATTAAATTAATTAATTTATTTAATGAACCTTAGGAAATTAATCAATAAATTGTCTTAATTGATTAATAGGAGAATTCGATGCATGATGTTAGTTTTACATGTCTACATTTTTCCCCTCTTTGAAGCAATGTACTCATTGCATTGGTTCAAAGAATGATGTTGCTGGCATCGAAATTAAAAAATTCTTTGGTTTTTTCGGATGCCCCAGTGAAAATAAGTAAGTTACTACATTGCCCCCTCGTGAGATCGAGCGAAAAGATTCAATTTGAGGTGGATCTCACGACAAAGAGGTTCAAAATGGATGTATGGATGGTTAGACTATATGATAATGATGATGTAAATGAGATGTTTCAAAGATGCTTAAAATAACAAATCTATATTATTGTAAACAACTTAAATGATTATGCAATGCATGTGAGATGGATGAGATGGATGATGTTGTCCTATAATGATATGGCGTGATTATGCAAGATGAGAGGATGAATGCAGCATGGATGCAGGATGGATGCATTGTTAGCATGAAAGAAGGTAGAAGAATGAGAGGGATGAACCCTTAAATCTAAGAAGATGAAGAAGTCCAACAAGTCTCCTAGTCATCGAGACTTTATTGGATATGATGATGAATGATGATGATGTGTTGCTTATCCAAGGATGGGAAAAGAGCATACCTTTCTTTATGTTTGATAACACACGTAGGTGTGATGCATCAAGGTATTAAGAACCAGGATGGCGTTGCACCTAGTGTGATGGACTTTGACTCGACAATCAGATAGGAGTGCTCTTGTTCACACTTGACATACAGAAACTTTGCTAGGACGGACCCAACAAAGCAAGTATTCGCCAAGTTATTTTACAAGAACATCCAACAAGCACAATAGATAAAAAGATAATGATCATTGCCCCATTCCTTTCTCTCTAAACCTATTTTGTTTAGGCATCATCAAGAGGTCCTTGGAATGAGCGCAAAATAAGATAAGTCTAAAAAGACCAAAATAAAGTAAACAAACAAGCTAATGTTCTTCGTACCGCTAGCCAAGGCTAAACTATTGTGGGGTACCTAATGCTTATGTCCATCATGGGAAAGCTTCATCCTAGGACATGTAGTGATCAGGGTTTTGGTAGGACTCATTGGGTGATAAGCTATTGATACTCCGAGTTGACCAACTTGCTGACTTACTGACTTAGACCTTCGAGACTTTGACGATTAGGCGTTCACTTTAGAATCTGCTGACTTGCTTCTGACTGAATCACCAAAGGGTGAAAGCGACGATAATTTATTATGAGTGATGACAATCACGGGTGAAAGTGAGATGAAATGGATGCACCATTTTGGTTTTCTCAAATGTTTTGAGGCTGTTTTTGGAATTTTGAGATGTTTTACAAATGTTTTTAGTATTTTCAAGATTTTTCAATGTTTTTGGTATTTTCAAGATTTTACAACGAACAGACTAACTTAAAGACCTATCCTAGGGGTCTCGGGAGCTAATCCATACATTAGCCTTGCCTACGTTATATACGCAGAGAACACGTAGTTCAACTAGTGGTGGACTGACTTGATGATAATATGGACAAATGGATTGCCATTTTATTGCCTAAAGGACTGACTTAAGATGTAGACTAGATGGGAAAACGGATTGCCAATGCGACGGATGCCTAAAGGACTAACCTAACCGTCTCAGGGGATGATCAAAGATCAACCTTGCCTACGTTCAAGCTCAGAGACGACGTAGTTCGATAAGGTGAAAGACTGACAAGACTAAATGATGAATTTTTTGAAGATTTTCTGATATTTCGACATGTTTTTGGATTTTTGAGTGATTTGGATGTTTTTTGGATTTTTGATGAATTTTTTTGAATGTTTTTGGTTTTTCGCATGATTTTTTTGAATGTTTTTGAGTTTTCTGATGAATTTGACAATTTGGATACGGATACGTGATGATATCAGTGCTTTATTTTGGGATTTTGTTGAAAACGAAGCTTTAATGTTGATCAATTGGACTAATGGATTGATAGTTTGACTAAGTGTGTTAAGTCAAACAAAAGTGATAATGCACTCGTAAGTTCCAGGAAGTTGTGTTATCCCAGAGTAAACTCGTACAAAAAAGATAATTTGGCTAGGTGTGTTAAGCCAAACAAGGTGATTATGGTTTTGATAATTTGGCTAAGTGTGTTAAGCCAAACAAAGTGATGATAATGAACTTGTAAACCCAAGGAAGTTGTGTTATCCTAGAGTAAACTCATGCACAAGATGATAGTTTGACTAAGTGTGTTAAGTCAAACAAGGTGATAATGGATTGGATTCGATTGATCAAGATGAAGCTTGATTTGGAACAAAATAGCTTTGATGATTTTGATGTGATGTTGAATGTGCGCATTAGATGTGACTGATATGGATTGTTTGGATTGATATTTGATGAAAGATAAAGCTTGATGAGGAATGTCGTCCTCCTGTCAAAATATGCCCTGGGCTAGTGATTTGGATCGTTGGTTCACAAATGCCTTGACCAAGTTGATTTCACATTTTCCAATGTTCAGATCACTTCATAAGCTGGATGATATACATCAAGATTTATTCTCAAAGCAAGATGCAAATATCTGCCCCCAGTGTCTAGCAATGTTCGAACGGCCATGGGTGGATTCTTGGATACGAATGGATATGGATTATCTTGTGATAAGATAAGGGTGTTTAAACAGAGGAATGCTCACTCAGATAATGCTTCAAGGCTTAGATAATGTTGGATAGGATGGGATCAATGAAAATGACCCATGTCAAGATGTTTACCATAAATAAGTGTAAAGCGTACACCAAAATTTTCCAAGATCAAGATAACTTGGAGTATGGATGCAGACGGAAAATGGATTGGATAAACGGTTCATGGATGAATGGATGATATGGATGGAATGTTGGCTTCATTATGGATGCAATAAGATGCTTTCTCCTGAATTGGCGCACGTAGATGCTCGATTCTACACATGACACCTGTTTGCCAGGTTTTCATCATGGTACCTATCCAAAGTGCCACCAAAATGGTTTTCACTAGAGGACGATTTTTTTCTCTACTGTTTTCAATCCTTTTTCTGATTTTTTTTGGATTTTTTGTATTTTTTTATTTTTTTGTTGTCACCAGGACGCCTGTTTGCCAAGTTTTCATCAAGGTGACCATTTTTTTCAGGACATTTTCTGATTTTTTTATATTTTGTGAGAGATTTTAAGCTGATGCTGAACCACTTGGTGGTGCTGATGTTGATGCTTCTGTCATAATGTGTCATCGATATCCTGCTTGTAGAAGTTGTCTTGCCAAGATACGTGCACTTGAATGCAACTTTTGAGATTCTTGATCTGCTTTGCTGATACCGGAGTTAACTCTGTCTTTGTGCGCCCATTGTGATAGAGTGCCTTCTGAATCCTTATGATGAAGGGTCGCTACCAATACATGTTCAATGTGAGAATTGGATATCATGCGTGGAGGCATGGATGGAGTGTGTTTAGGAGTAAAAGATGGATTGGTCGATGGTTTGGAACCTTTGACTCTCCAAACTTGGGAAGATGAGCAATAATGGGTGGATATGGAAGTGTGCATGGAATTTGGACCAACTGCTTGATACACTTTGTACGTTGCTTTAGAAGCATGTTTTCGCTTTTCTGGACATCTTTGATGGATACTGTTCCCTTTTTTATTTTTCCCCATAGTTTCTTTGACTGATGGAGTTTGATAGGGATAATCATTCTTTGTATTCTTTGGTATCCATTTGTATTTGATTTGTCTGATATTCTTCTTAGCTTCTTTTTCTTTGATGACGTTCTTCATGCTTTGATTCAAATCTTTCTTTTGTTGTTGGTCCCAATTCATCGATAGGGTGATGGGTGGATGGAGATTTAGCACGTGGCGGGTTGTAGTATTGGCATTGGTTTCATCATAAGGATTCTTTGTGCTCCCTATGTTGATGTTTGCTCGAGATGAAGTTGCCCCCAGTTTTGTGGAAGTATTACTAATATGTTGAGATCCCTTGATTGTTGAGTAACCAAGGCCTTGATGCTTAGGATTTCCAAAAATCTGCACTTGTTCTAGGATACCCTGTTCATGTAGGCCTAATCCTCTGCCTTGATAATTCATCTGCTGAAAAAATTTATTTGCCATAGGATATGATTTACCTTGGAAACAAGGTGTTGCTCCTTCTCTACTCTGTCGTGGATCTTCAAAAGTGTCAGCTTCTTTATTGACGAGATAGCTTGCTCTAAGAAAGGTGAGTGATCCAACTTTATAAGTGATAGGATCCTCCACATGTGGGATAAACTCCTGATTGATCTCTTTGGCTTGATCTTGTGAGATATCAGATTGTAGTTCTTCTTCAAGAGGTTTTGATGATTCGCTGTCTACACAAAAGTCTTCTTCATGAATCACTTCATAGGATAATTCTGATTCATGACTTATGTACAAGCCTTCTTCATGATCCATTTCTGATATGTCTCTGCATTTGTCTACATCTTGATCATGTGTATAAATTTTAAGAGTAGGAGACTCTTGTTTTGAATGAAGATCATCTACAGGTCCATCCAAAGAAAGCATCTCATGGGTAGATGGAAGAGTATGTGCTATGCGGATATGGTCATTATTTGCAACATCTTGTATAGATAAAAGAGTGCCCATTAGATCATTGTAGCATCTCAAAGATACAAATTCTTGATTTTGACTAATTCTGGAATTGCTTTCGCCATGCTTTTGATCAAGTTCTTGACATGGGTCAATTTCAAAGGATGGATTGTCTACAAGGGGTTCTTGGACATCGTCGTTGGGAAGTGGCTTAATATTCTCTTGAGCTTTGAGTGGATTTGGATCAAATGTTGAGCTAGGGATTCCTTCAATGTCTGTAACTATGAGGTCAAAGGATGTTAATATGTCGTTGGAAGGGCCATTGCTAGACCTTGATGGAAGATTTTGATCATGCTTTGGAATATGTTCTTGAGATATGTCCTCTAACTCACAAGGTGATGTAGAGACATTTTTGATATGATCATTGGTTGATGGATCGTAGATTATGTCAATGGGATCAAATAATTGTAACACATCTTGAAATAGATCACTAAAAAGTGGCTCTTGATGAACGACGATTTGATCAATGGATGGGGTAGACATATCTACAATGTGCTCATTGATGGATTGATTTTGATCATTGTTTTCAACAATTTTGGTGGAGGGATTGTCAATGTTCTCAAACATAGGATCAAATGATGTTAATGTTTCTTGGATTGGATCATTGTTGGGTATCGTCAGTGAGTGTTGATCGTGATTGAAAAGTGACTCTTGGTGTGTGATGATTTGATCATTGAATGAGATGGGAACATCTTCAATGTGTTCATTGATGGATAGATCTTGATTTTTGATTTCAACAATTGTGGTGGGAATCTGTTGCAAGCTTTGTTGAGCAGGTAATGCTTGTGTTTTCTGCTAAGTCAACAAAGCTTTTTTTTGGGCTCTTTGTTGTGCTACTTCTTCTTGGATTGATTGCAAAAGTGCGTAGAATTCTACTTGCGCTTGCGTTTGTTGGGCTACTTGAGCCACTTGTGCTTGCTGAGCAACTAGCTGTGTAGCTTGTTGGGCTTGGAGTGCCTTTTTGTGGGAAGCTTCTTGCAACATGATGGAGAATGAATTGGTCGTGTTGTGCTTTGGCAGTGGTGGTGGTGGTGGTGGTATAATGGGAATGGTGTTGATTGTTGGGATTGCTTGGATGGCTTCCATCTGTTTTTGTGATGTCGATAGAACAATGGGATGATTTGGTATGATGTTTTGATTTGGCATGATAGAATTAAATTGAACATTGTTGTGGTTGGGAATCATATTGCTTGGATTTAGGTAACTTTGATTTTGCATGGTGTTACCTTGACTTGAATCAATACCTAGAGTCGTCAACATATTGCTAGGATTTTGAACAACATTAGGGGGATTTGCAAACATGTCGACCCCAAAGTTTACCAAGTGTGGATTTGAAATGGTCATGTTTGGTAAAGTTGCAATTGGTATGTGTGGATTTGGTGGGATGATGTTTCGAAAACTCATGCATTGAGTGTTTGGTTGATAGATTTGTGAATTTGGACTTGGATTTAAATCTATCATTGGGAAAGGTGTTCCAAACTTTGGATTGGGTATGCTCATATTTGTTGTACCATTGATGTTTGTATAAGATAATGCTCCCATGTATGCATTGTACAAGCTTTGAAAATCAAATGGTATTGCAAGGCTTGGATAGTTTGGTTGAATCGAATTGCTCATGATGGATGGATCAAGTTTATATTCCATGCTCCTCTTGTGTTGAGATCGAGTTTGAACCATAAAATGAAGATCAATTTTCAAGAATGTAAGAGATGAACCTCTAATTCTTTAAATCGGTTTAAACCTTAGGTTCAAAGAAGTGAAGAACTAGGATAATTGAAGGATCAAAGTGATGATGAGGATGAGATAATCAAAAAATGAGTGATATGGATGAATATAACTATTTAAAAAGACTTTGAAGGAAATGCTAAACTTTTTAGGACTTTGATTGATCATGATTGGATTGATGGTTTGACTAGCTGTGTTAAGTCAAACAAGAGTGATGAATGTAATCGTAAAGCTCTAGGAAGTTGTGTTATCCATAGAGTGAACTCCTACAAGATGGTAGTTTGACTAAGTGCGTCGAGTCAAACGAGGTGAGGATTTGATAATTTGGCTAGGTGTGTTAAGCCAAACAAGATGAACTCGTAAACCCTAGGAAGTTGTATTATCCAAGACAGAACTCGTGTATAGGATGATGGTTTGACTAGATGTGTTAAGTCAAACAAAGAGGTTTTGATTTCGCCTAAAATTTTAGCATAAAAGATGTTTACAAAGTTCCCAAGAGTTGTTGGTTAGGTGATTTTTGATTGATTTTGATGGTTGAGAGATGGATGAAAGTGATTGAATTTGATCCTAGACTTGATCTAGAATAACACTTTTGCTTACAAGACCTCGGTGTTGAAGAACACGCTATATTTCCTATGGGAGGAAAGCAAACCTTTCAAACAATTCAGGATCTCAAGACACTCCTTAATAGCTCTCAGACTAAGCTTTTTGAACTTCGGTTTTGGGATTTTGATCATGTTAGAAAACACATGTGTAATCAAATTTGTCTTTTATCTTGTCTTAGTGAATTCCTTTTACACAAAGCACTTGCTTGATTATGTTTTCAAACTGTATGTCTAATGTCCCATTCTCTTTCTCATCCCACAAGGTCCTTTATGCGGAAATCGAGGAAAATAAGGCAAAAGTTCCTTATGTTTATCCTTATTGGAAACAAATGATGGTAGAATTTGTACACTTAGAAACCTCTAAGGATATGATCCCTAGGGAAAGCAAGAGTGTCCAAGTTCGTCAAGAGTATTTGTTTCTCACAAGGGGTTTGAAATTTGAGGCTCTTGTGAATGTTTGTTTTTCAATGTTTTGAATCCAAGCAAAGTGTTTTTAATTCCAAGCACTTTTACAATCCTAGGATGATGAGGCAATATCTTGTTGGGTTCCCACTTGGAGAAATCCAGCTACGCATATCTTGTGCGAATGGCTAAATGCTTGACCACACTGGCTCCCCTCCATGGAACTCACTTATTCGGGTCAGCCAAGCATTAGTACCCATGAATCTCCCATGGCATACTTTCCATTTCTACAACAAGACCACATGTTATGTGGGGCGGCTTCAAAGGACATGACCTTTTGCACCAACAAGATAGATAAGGTTTTGGCCAATTTCTAAACAAGGGTTCTAATTCGGGCATTCTGTTCGTGGGGGATTATCCAACGTCGGCGAGAGTCCATTGCTGTCCATCTCGTCGAAATAATCCTCGTGATATTGACCTTTGTTCCAATATCCACACTTATATCCTGGGTGGAAGTCGCTTGGCTTTAGCGTGTTCCCGGTTGGGTCGTTCCCTTGGGTGAGTACTTTTTCCCACAAGGTAGGCCCTCTAAGATAAACAAAAGCGAGCTAACATATCCCATCATTCACACAACCTTCGTTGAAAAACAAAGGGGAGAACCTCCGCAATATATCGTGCTCACACTCGCATGATTTGTTCAATTTTAGATCCCAAATTGAAGTGTGGAGGCAATCTTTTATGCAACTTAGGGTCATCAAAAAGACTTTTGATTCTCAAGATCGCCGTGAAGCACGAGAGAAGTGTATACGCCCTTTTAAATGACACTACTTTGCAAAAAAGCTTACAAAACACAAAGTACACATGTTCAATTTTAAATTCCTCAAAGCAATGATGAGTTCGTTTTAGAAGCACCAAAATGAAGTGTGAAGTTGATTGTTCAGTTTTACACCAAATTGAAATTCTAGTAAGTGTCTAAGGTTCAATTTTAACCAACTTTGAAAAGATCAAGTCATTGATTAATTTTAAGCCCAAATCAAAATGTGAGTTGGTTTAAAACAGAAAAAAAAAAGGGTAGTAAATGGAAGCTCTAAAATTATTAAAACAAGCATTAAAAAATGCTTTTCAAGTTTTGTTTTCAAGAAAAACTTCCATTCCACTCTTTTCGCCTTCGTTTTTGTTTGGTTCCAAAGTCAACCTTCACTTCCGATCTTGATTTCAACCTACAAATTGTATAAAGTTGTTACAAATAAGATTTATGATAAAGAATCAATGAAACATACAACATTGTCACAAAAAAATATACTTGTTATGCAAAGTTTCTGTTACAAAATAATGGTTATGATGTTAAAATTCAGATTCTATGCAACTCCAATTTGGCAAACCGTATTATTGGCTAAATTAAAAAAAGCTTTAGAGGTTGCTCCACCGAATCATAGCCCCCTACTCCAAGTTGAGTTACTTTAATTCTACCTACCCGATATAACACCACTTGACAAAGATCTTGAGGAATCAACCTGTAAGAAGTGATTAATTTTTTTCCAAAAAACTAAAAAGATCTTAAACGATATTCGCGGTCTCCAATGCTATGAGTAGTCCTTTTTTTTCTTGTGACTGCAGATGGAACGACATATGTAACACCAAATTTCACAACCTTTACCAACGTCAAATCTGCCAAACGACGACAGCAGGTCTCTTTTCAGATTTGCTTCCTGCAAACAAAATCAAGTCACCAGTTTTCAAAAAGTCGACAGATAATTATTGATACCCTCGACCTTTTCCTAAGGCTCTTCGTAGGTGTTGCGTGCAAAATGAGAAATCATTTGGACAAGGCATGTGAACTACTTGAGAGAGCACTTTAAAAAGAGATGTGACCTTTAATGACTTTAGAAATTGTTAGACAGGCTATTGGCTGATATGACATTGATGGACCATGTGTTGGCAGTGTACTGGTCGAGTGTGGGCACTGTTCTATGCTTTGGCGAAGCTAACTACAAGTAGGTGTATGAGGTAACAAAGCCAACGATAAAAACACAGACAGCTCATTGCAAACCGTCCAAATGAATCCTACCAAGATATGGAAAAATCTAGAGGCGTTGTATGGGATCTAACGCTGTCAGATGGGATCTACCTCCAAATCATCAGAATATAGACATAGACCAAGCGCGTGGACTATTGGCAGTACGCCTTGTGACATTTTCAAAACATACGGGCAGAGGATTAAAGGCGACAGTTGCAGTCTTGTCAGGCTTCAAATTTTTGAAATACACATACACTTGATGAGAAAAGATGACTAGATTAGGAACTTAATGTTGAGAAAATTAAATGTAGATAGATGCCCTTTGTAAATGCCAGTGACTATAGTGAAAACCCATCATTCCAAAGACAACAATGGCTATTTTAATTCATTTTTATGCAGATGTCTAGACCGTCAATTATTACTCCTATCAACTAGCGATCATGGTAATATCGGTTCAGCTATTAAGATAGAACTTGAACTTCCTATGCCCACCCAAAGAGCACGTATAAGACTTAGCTCACTGAAGCCACGATAGTTCTTGGAGAAGCTCTACGAGCTTGGTGGCCGAAAAATCAGCATCTTTGGACTGCTTCCAGTTGGAGGTGCTGTGCAAAAATGTGGAAACATAACTGTATGTTTATGGCACGCATATGGATCACAGTTGGGTATTCTCATTTACACCATTGTGTGAAATTTCTGCTTTATACTCACTTAGCATTAGTCATTGTGCAGTAAAGAACAAATAAGCAAATTACAATGCAAAATCCAGGCAGAAAACACGTCAGTAACCAGTGTATCAGTCATAAACAGATATTATTCTACTCCTATCTTTTGACTGAGCCTGGCAGGGACTTGGGTGATTCTAGGAGTTCGGTATAACCAGGCATTTTCAAGCAATACATTTGTTGAGAGTAGTGCTAAATTCCCATCGTATGCTAGCATTCTCCCATGCTTGTGCCAAAATAAGAGAATGCGGCCTCATGGACATTAGTGTCTGCAAAATATACATATAATGACTGGGCAGAGTGGTAGAGAAAAATTTAAGGCAATCTATTTGGCTAGTGAAACACTAATCTCTAGAGTTTTCGCAACATCCTCTCATTCTGAACCGAATAGGAGCGTTGGACAGGGCATGGCGCCATTACCACATGATAGTAGGAGGATTTTAGAACTTATAGTTGTAAAATCTTTTGGTATACGTGTCAGCAAAAAGTGGAAGCATAGACAAAGCGAGTGGAAGTATAGACAAAGTGCCTCCATTATACGAAAAAAAATACCTTACAGGGATGTCGTTTCATAAACTGCCATGACTACAGAAAGTGTACAATATGGTTTCTCCTGATGGATTTAATATAGTATCAGATTGTGACAGACAGATTCAGACTACCACCAAAATTATTTGCAAGCTTACACAAGCAATGTACGTGTGTGAATGTCCTGACATTCTCTAAAGAAGAACGGATCACTTGGTCCTACAGCCTGTAGGTGGATCTCTTAACTTTATTTTTCTAAATCTAATTATAGTCCACATGCATTGTTTCTAAAGAGAGATATTGACCTACTTATTCATCATTAACAGATCATACAGATAGGACAAGAGTAACTGCACATGAAAGTTTATTCGAACAGCAAACAAAGAGTTTCTAGATGGCACGTGAATGCTACTCTTTACTGGATTTTTTTTTTTTCAATATTTAATGTGTGCCTTAAAGAAAGATGCAAACAACAACAAATATTTTATTTTCCTATCAAAATAGGAAAGCTTCCAACCGAATTTAAACAAAACAAATGAAGTATCATCCATGTTGGATGCCCTCCTTCTAGCGCCATTTGTAGGATGGTGAAATCTTACACATGGATTGTATAGATTCACCCATCCTCATAGAATAATATGATTCATTCCTTCAAACAATTGATAAAACCAACTCAAACATGCAAAGAAGAAATGCAATACAACCTATTCTATGGTGGATTGGTGCCCTCCATGAAAATGTGAGAGAGCCCTTTCCCAATCCTTGATAATCTTAGTGGTATGATAGACAATGAGATGCTTGAACTCAAGTTGCCTATAGTGTAGATGCTTGGAGATGTGGCTGTTGTGTTGTTTGAAGGAGAGAAGCCTTCAACTTATAGTTGAGCTTGAAGAGAGGAGAGGTCAAATTGATGAATGTGGGATCATTCATGGGCCAATGACAAGATGCCACTTGTCAAGGTGTGAGAGGGTGAGGAATGTGCAAGTTTTGGCAAATGTGCCAATTTCAAATTTGAATTTGAATGACTTGACATGTTTAGGGGGGATGAAAGGTGCAATAAATGCTATGTTTGACTTGTGCAAATAGCATTTAAAACCTTGTTGGAAGGGACAAGTCCCTTTTGGGGGGAAGATTCAAATTGGAAGAATATTCCATTTTGATGCCATTTTGAATGTAATTAGAAGAAATAATAAATCAAATAAATGATTTATTGGTGCAAGTGGGTGGGTTAGTTAGGAGTTTGGATTTGACTCTAGTTGAGTCAAAAGCTAGAGAATGATAATCATGATTAGAAGTTAATTAATGTAGATTAATTAACTTGGATGATATTAAGAGGTGACATTTGATAAATCAAATGAGAAGAACTTTAAGGATTTGATTAAATAAATTAATTTATTTAATGAACCTTAGGAAATTAATCAATAAATTGTCTTAATTGATTAATAGGAGAGTTCGATGCATGATGTTAGTTTTACATGTCTACACCAACCTATTGTAACATGGGAAGTGACCTTCATCTTTTCTAACTCAACGATTGTTTCTTGTGGTAGGAAGCCTGCAACAGATGATGGGGAGCTAATGGATTGCAAGGGTTTCATCAGATCTTGCAGATATCTTTTAAGTTTGTCATTATCCTTCTTTAATTATTGCTTGTTCTGCACCTCATTCCTTAATCGGTCAAGGATTACAACACCAGAACCCTCATATTCTTCAATATCTTTTTCCATGGAAGCATGCCCTAGATTGACAGTTTGTACATTGTAATCATTCCTAGTCACATCATCTTTCTTCTTGTTTGGAGCAGGAGTAGCAATATGGACTACTCTGTTATTTGCCTCATCTCTCTCAATTCTGGAAATAATCCTGGATTTCTTCTTTACCTTTTCTTTTCCTATGTTTGCCAGTAATTCATCCCAATTGGGAGGAGTATCATCCACCACAATTTTTTCGCTCTTCAACTCCTTGTCCAACCATCCTGGGATTGTGGGATCTGACTATACATCATCTTGTCCCACTACATCCTATTGAACCTTGGATGCATCTTCATCCAAAATTTTCTTCTGAGGAATCCTCTTAGTTGTACCTTCTTTTCCTTTGTCATGCTCCCCTTTTTCATGCACTGGTGAGGGAATCTTAGCTAGTATTTCCTCCTTCTGAGGAGTTCTATCCTCATGAACCTCTATAGGTGAATCCCCATAAGCCACCAAAGGATACTACATAAATTTCTCCATTTAAGCCTCAACATTGTAGAGTTCTCCCTCTTGGAATTCTTCTCCTTCCTAATCCTGGGGATCCTCGGCATCCTTTGGTTCATCTGGCACATTGCCAGTCTCACGAGAAGGAGGTACATCTTTATGTTTAGTGACAAGAGTAGTCATGGGAACACTTTCCTTTGGTGCAACATCCTTGGGAGATAGAGTCCTTGATCTCTTGGTATATACCTGTGTCTTCTCTCTCTCAAGCTCTCTACCTCTACCACTAGGGGTTCAACTTCTTTATCTACCTTAGAGGTTTTCTTCTCCTTTTGTGATAACCTCACAATTCTCCTTTTCTTGGGCAAAGGGACACCGAAATCCACTTCCTCTTTTTCTTCTTCATCCTTCTCAGCCTTCTTCTTCTTTGAGACATGTTTCCTTTTCTCAGCTATAGGCTTTCTTTGCTTTCCTACCTCCTTTGCCTGAGCATCCTTAATTTTAATCTTGAAAGGGGATCCCACCTTGGTTTTACATTTGGGGTCCTATTTAGGTGATTCTTCAAAAGTAGAGTGAGACTCCAAGTCTCCCATTAGATCATAGGTGCACTGCACACCCTCACTCTCCAACTCCAATATCTTGTGCTTGAACCATAGCTTGGTGTACTTGATTAATGGAGTCATGATTTGTTCTAACTCTATCTTCTCCTCATACAACAAATCCACCTCTCCAACTGGCTTATTCTTCACAACTTCAAAGTGATGGCCTTGAACCAAATTTCCATCCTCCTCAACCTGATCTAGAATGGCCTTTATGTTGTATAGTTGGACCAAGTTCACTGGTAACCTGGAGAACTTCTTCTTTCTAACTTCGAACTCATCACTGATGTTAGCCCAATAGTCTTCTATGTCATCCTTGTGACTATACTCTCGGTTGGCCTTCTTCTATGCTTCACCACTTATGTCAAATCTAGATCTCTTTGAATGGAAGGAGAGACCAAGATTACTCATCTCTTCTTTAGAAGCATTGGCTGATTTGATAGAAGGGCATGCCTCACCACTGCCTATCCTCAAAGGAAAGTCACTACCAAATCCAATCTTGTGCTTCTCCCTCTTCACAATTACATCAAAGTCACATATCTGCCTTGTGATCTCCAAGAGTATAACATGATCCATGGGGTACCTAGGGAGTATGTATGGAACCCTCTGGCAACCATCAATTCTAATTTATGAAAAGGTGGGAAACTAGATAAACCAAGCTCCAAACCTCTTGATTAATTCCTTGGCCTTTTTTGAAATCCAAACATGCTCTGTACCCTATAGAAGCCTAGTGATGTACATGGTGAATGCATCATTCACCCTTCTATAACTTGTGCCACCCAAGTGTAATTATGGGTACACTTCATAAATTACATCCTATCCAAATACACCCCTTGTGCTTCGTCCCTTGTATGGGTGATACCTTGTAGGTGCATACACCAAATAGGAGGTCATTGTGAAGGTATTTTTCCATGAAACATTACACATATGCTCATGTATCATAGCACTTATAATTACTGCCCAGTGGTAGTATATACACCGTTCCATCCTTGCAATGAAATGGAACATCCAAATCTCAAACATTCTTGCACTTTTCAATCCTACTACTCTGTTGAGGAGTGTGATAACATCATAGTATTCCTTCCTAAATTTAGCTTTGAACAGCTACTTGGGTAACTTGGAGAAGTGGGACTTGGGTTTCTCCACCCAAGAATTGACAACCTGCTGGGATTTGAAGAAATTATCATCATAATACTTCTTTGCTACATCCATATTAAAGGCCACGACATGAGACCTATCAGGCATGTCAAAGGTCTGAGAAATGGACATAGGATTGAGATTTTCCACAATTCTTCCTTGAGGACCAACTATCCTCTGCGTGCCCCTATCATAGTTCTTGGCACATTCAAGCACTAACTCATAACACTGGATTGTAGAAGGAAATCCAGCCACATGTGCCAACCCTGACTCCAATACTCTTTTGGCCAATAGGGAGAGATTTTGTGCTGCCATTCTTGCCTTAAATTCTTCATAATCCCATAGCCCAACATTTGTATCCATGATCCCTGACCAAATGGAGGTCAACTTGCTCTCAAGGACTCTACTCTTCAAATCCATCTTAACTCTTTCTGCCTCGAAGATAGCTAATCCCTCAAGATTTGGATTCATTTCCTTACCCTTGCTCTACCCAACAATAGCCTGACTTGATTTTGCCTACATACAACAAAGACAAAAAAATAAGATCCATCATAGCATAAAGTTCAGTTAGATCAATCACAAATGATATAATCATTCCTTAAGAAAATACCTTAATGAGAAAAATCCCCCCAAAATCCCATAAGAATCACTTATTATAAAGCTTTGCTTTTCAGCCCTCTCATGGAATCCTAGCTGGAGAGGAATTCTGGGAAATTACGGACCAGGAAGAATCCAGTGAAACGACCACAAAGAGACATCCAATCCATCATTTGATCAATCACATGATACATTTTAGACCAAGTTAAATCAATCATGAAATGCATAATTATTAACAAAATTTCATACATTCTTTCAATTCTCCATTTTCAATAAAATCTCAGGGAAATCTATCGGGGATGGAAATCCGTGTAAAATGACAACAATTTGCAAATTTCGGGAAAATGAAGGGACCAAGAAATTCTGGGAAAATATCCAAGGCACAAAATTTTGCGAAGTCAATACAATTTTCCAACTTTGAGCCCATTTTCGATAAATCGACAAGGCGATGGATAATTCAAGGAAATCCCGAGATAAGAGATAAAGGAAATCCACGAGGGACTTGAAAACCCAAAATCTTTGACTTCGTCAAGATTTCTCCTAGACCAATCAAACAATTAGGAAGTTGGACATTTTCTCCCAGGATTCAAATCAATTATACTACAAGATAAACAACCTAGGTTCAAATCAATCAACAAGGATCCACTCCTCAAGAGGGAGGATTTAAATGAAAGAAACCCTAGGAAATTGCCATGCAACACTACTCGATTCTCAATTTTTTGTTTTCATTTTACTATTCCACATGACTCAAATAATGATAGGGTGATTATCAAATTGGATGATAGCAATAAGTCACACTTCTCCAGGACACAGTTTCATCACAAGTTGGGGAGTTTCAAGTTAAACTAGAGCTCGGGAGGGGGAAGCTTGAAATTAAATAAATGGAGGCAAAGCAAGGGGAAACTTTCTTGAAATACAATCATGTAGAAGGATTGGAGGCGTGAGCGAAAAGGAAAGGAATCAGGCCAGCAATTGGCAACCCTAGCACTACTATTAGACCATACCACACCGATATCCTGACTCAAAGCATATACCCACAAACCTTAAAGCAGATTCAATTCATTCATCAAAAGGTAGGGTAGTATGTGCATACCATGAGGACAAAGAAATCGAAGTAGCGACAGTCGACAAGAGAACCAGAAAATCATGGCAGAAAGAAAGCGATCACCAGAAAGCTTGATTGCAACCCTTGACCACAAGCTCACATGCACAAATCAGCACCAACAATCCAAAATCAAACTCTTCAAATATCATAATAAGGAAAATGACATAGACCTCCTCATAAAATGCAAATAAACTCAATAAAGGCCAACTACAAGACCATACGAGGCACATAAATGCATCGATAAGACAGCAAACCCAGGGATCTGAAGGCAAGACAAAATCTCGGGAAAATCCGGTCCAGGCGAAATTTGGCAAAGTCAAAAAAAATTCAGAAAATAATACAAAGCAGCCTCCATTGGGTTTCCACAGTGTCCAGGGAATTCTACCCTAGTGGCATTTTCCTGAAAATAGAGAAAAACTTGAGATAGATCCCAGAATGCAGAATTTTCAAAGTGCCTCCCTTATGGGGCATTCACATGAATAAGATAACCATTTGGAACATGCCATGACAACCAAATCCCAAAGACCAAATGGGCCAAAAAACCAAGAGCAAAAACAAAAGAGCAAGAAAGAGGGTCCCTACTTTCAGTGGGGTGTGTTTGCAAAATGTGCACAACAGGGGGGAAGACCTAATAGAGGGAGTGGGACCCTTAAACCCTTCAACCCTCAAAACCCTAATCCCTCAACCCCTATACCCTCTTAATCACTCAAGCCTCAACCCTTAAAACTTAATCCCTCAACCCCTATACCCTCTTAATCACACAACCCTCAACCCTTAAACCCTAATCCCTCAACCCTCAACCCTCAACCCTTAAACCCTAATCCAACAACCCCTATACGCTCTTAATCCCTCAACCCTTAACCCTCAACCCTTAAACCCTAATCCCTCAACCCTCAACCTTTAACGCTTAAACCCTAATCCCTCAACCCCTATAAGCTCATAATCCCTCAACTCTTAACCCTCAACCCCCAAAAAACCCTAATCCCTTAACCCCTATACCCTCTTGATCCATCAACCCTCAACCCCTAACCCTTAAACCCTAATCCATCAACCCCTATACCTTCTTAATCCCTCAACCCTGAACCCTTCAACCCTAATCCATCAACCCCTATACCCTCTTAATCCCTCAACCCTACAACCTCAACCCTTAAACCCTAATCCCTCAACCCCTATACCCTCTTAATCCCTCAACCCATCTACCCTCTACCCTTAAACCCTAATCCCTCAAACCCTATACACTCTTAATCCCTCAACCCTTAACCATCAACCCTTTAACCCTAATCCCTCAACCCCTATATGCTCTTAATCCCTCAACCCTTAACCCTCAACCCTTAACCCTCAACCCTTAAACCCTAATCCCTCAACCCATATACCTTCTTAATCCCTCAACCCCTATATGCTCTTAATGCCTCGACCCTTAACCCTTAAACCCTAATCCCTCAACCCCTACACCCTCTTAATCCATCAACCCTCAACCCTTAACCCTTAAACCCTAATCCCTCAACTCCTATACCCTCTAAATCCCTCAACCCTTAAACCCTAATCCCTCAACCCCTATACCCTCTTAATCCCTGAACCCTGAACCCTGAACCCTCAACCCTCAAACCTTAAACCCTAATCCATCAACTCCTATACCCTCTTAATCCCTCAACCCCTCTACCCTCTACCCTTAAACCCTAATCCCTCAACCCTTAAACCATAATCCCTCAACCCCTATACCCTCTTAATTCAATCCTCAACCCAAACCTAATCCCTCAACCCCTATAAATCTTTAACCCTCAACCATCAACCCTCAACCCTTAAACCCTAATCCTCAACCCCTATACACTCTTAACTCTCAACCCTTAACCCTCAACCCTTATACCCTAATCCCTCAACCCCTATACCCTCTTAATCCCACAACCCCTCTACCCTTTACCCTTAAACCCTAATACCTCAACCCCTATACCCTCTTAATCCCTCAACCCTTAAACCCTAATCCCTCAACCCCTATACCCTGTTAATCCCTCAACTCCTCAACCCTTAAACCCTAATCCCTCAAACCTTATACCCTATTAATCCCTCAATGCTCAATCTACAACCCTTAAGCCTTAATCCCTGAACCGTTATACCCTCTTAATCACTCAAACGTTCAACCATTAAGCCCTAATCCTTCAACCCGTATACCCTCTTAATCCCTCAACACTCAACCCTCAACCCTTAAACCCTAATCCCTCAACCCCTATACTCTCTTAATCCCTCAACCCTTAACCCTCACCCCTTATACCCTCATCCCGCAACCCCTATACCCTCTTAATCCATCAACCCCTCTACCCTTTACCCTTATACCCTAATACCTCAACCCCTCTACTCTCTTAATCCCTCAACCCTTAATCCTCAACCCTTAAACCCTAATCCCTCAACCCCTATACCCTCTTAATCCCTCAATCGTTAAACCCTAATCCCTCAACCCCTATACAATTTTAATCCCTCAACCCTCAACCTTTAAACCTTAATCCCTCAACCCCTATACCCTCTTAATCCCTCAACCCTTAAACCCTAATCCCCGAACCCCTATACTGTCTTAATCCCTCAACCATCAATCCTTAAACCCTAATCCCTCAACTTCTATACACTTTTAATCCCTCAACCCTTAACCCTCAACCCTTATACCCTAATCCCTTAACCCCTATACCCTCTTAATCCGTCAACCCCTCTACCCTTTACACTTAAACCATAATCCCTCAACCCCTATACCCTCTTAATCCCTCAACCCTTAATGCTCAACCCTTAAACTCTAATCCATCAACCCCTATATCCTCTTAATCCCTCAACCCCTTGTAGACTCATAAAAATGACCAAGACCTGCAAGCACTATTTTACCACTTTTCATCATGACATGATTATAACATTTTAATTATGTTTCTAACCCACATTCAACTATTAATTAAATAATGTATAATTATTTAAATAATTCATAATCTCTCATTCTTCATGATTCTTAAATAAATAAATCTTATTTATTTATCTAATATATTCCTAATTATCAAAGTCTTCTTGCAATCAAATAAAATCTTATTTAGCTAATTAATCCTTATCATTAATGTCATCCTAATTATTAAATTAATATATTTTAATATATCTATTTAATATGTCACTAATTCCTAAATCCTCTCTTAATTAAATAAATTCATTAATTTATTTAATTAATTAAATACTTCTTCTAAATTAAGTAATTATTTTTAATTATTTAATTAAGGCATGTGACACTTTTATTCACACATACTTAACTTTTTCTTCATTTAGTAATTAATTTCAAAAATCAATTACTTGTTATCTCACAAAATCCCTAGTTTGAATTAATTTAATTCAAAATAGAAGTATTCTTCTACAAATCAAGTAATTTCTAAAATTACCGATTTTCTAAAATCCCATCCTCTTGTCTTCTGATTTTTTACTAATTTCATCTCCACTGTCATATTCAGTCTTGATTTAATTCATTTAATTAAATCTTATTCACACATATGGGTATTTTTCCCTAACCCTAATTAAGAGTTGCCTTATTGAATCTTGACCTTTGATTCTAGGGCATTCCTTAAAGCTCTCATCTTGTCCATCCGTTCAAGATTGCATTTTCTATAAAATGACAATCTTGATCTCATTTTGGGATCCGATCATTGCTTAAGTTATTCTTACTATAGGAATTTCACTTCATATCTTAGGCTTTTATGTTAATCATTGCTTGCATATTAGGATCTATATTCTAGTTGCATAGTTATATACATTTTCATAAATCCTTCAAAGGCTTAGCTAGGGCTAGACAAATAGTAACTTGCTCACAAAACCTAAGGGCATCATACTATTACAGTAGGCTTGAGAAGGTATAGTAGAAGTCAGACATGGAGCAGTAGGAATGGGTGAGATCCTTCTTGTTATTAAATTCCTTTATTTACTTCCAATGCATTCTATTGTATAATGTTTTCATTAACTTGCAGGTACCACTAATCAGTTGTTGATGTTTGCAAGAATTTAATGTTATTACATTGGTGAAATTGACTTTCCAACCCGACTTTTTTGCAAGTTTCGTACGACTTCAAACTTTTTTTGTAGGTTCAAGGTATAGAACGATGAAATCGTAGGCCTAAACGACACAATCATTCCATCGCATCGCGAGCGATGCAATCGCTCTGTTGCAACACATACGATGCTTCTAGAGATGCATTTGATAGACCACGATGCATCTGAAAAAAACCGAGCCGCATCTGCTCTGAAGAGTTGCAGCTAACTGGCAAAATATTTTCTTTCTGGTCATTATTGTAATCTGGATCTGACGCATCCGTGGCCAGAAATTGATTATTGTTTTTCTTTTTTAGTTCTTTTTTAAGTATTTGAAAAGAACCAACCCTAGGATAGATACATAAATTTCATTTTACCAATCCTAGGATAGGCAATCTAATTGGAATTTATCAATCTAGGGTAGTCACCACACTTGTTTTTTTTTTGGTTAACAATGAACACCATGTTTTTGTGAAGCAACATCTTCACCTAGCATAGAAAATTTTATTTGGGGTTTAAAATTGAACAAGCTGCTTTTTGTGTTTGATTGGATAATAGGCATATGCTCTCCCCTTTACAGGGTGATCAAAAAGCCAGACCTATCCATTTTTCATACTTATGCATTCAATGTTTTCTTACAACACTTAGAAGGCCTGCTCTTGTGGGAAAAAGTACTCACCCAAGAGGAACAACCTAAGTGGGAACACCTAAAGCCAAGGTTTCCAACCCACTATAATCAAAAGCAAGTTGTTGATGAAAATCCAACTTGATAGTAGTAGACAGGATAACCATCTCCAAATCCTTTGTTCTAAAGTTTGGGAGGTCTCTCGAGGGAGTATATCCATTGTCACACTGAATGAAAATACTTATTAAGAACCATAGTGTAGTAGCTAGCCGTGTCAGCAACCAAAAATTATTTCAATCGCAGTGCAAGGGCAGGGAAGAATCTCCCCCCAAGACATTCACCATATAATCACCACGGACTATTTGCTCAGGGGATTTGATATACACTTCCATCACCTTGAGTATGCACCTAGAAAAGACAAAAACATGGGCGCCCTCTAGGGGGTGACAAGGTTGTGTGAGTCAACGTGATTTTAAGATGTGGGTTGTGATTGCGAGGATGACCCATTTGACTATTAAGAGTGAGTATGTTTGAACATGCACTTCATATTTTGATTTCTGTGTTTGCCAACGGTTTTTCAACAAATTACAAATCACAAATCACAAATCGAAACCAGAACAAACTTGTCAAAACTGCAAACTGTATATTGCGACGCAATTACTCTACTGCACAGCAATTGCTAGATACCAAACCGCATCCACTCTCATGAGCCACATTTGAGCCATCCAAAGCTGCATTCGCTCTGTTGAACCGCATTTGACCTATATAGAGCTGCATTCGGTAATTTGAGCCGCATTTGACAGACATAAAACCGCATTCGCCATACTGTGTCGCATTCGACACTTCCTGAACCGCATTCGATTCCATGAGCCATATTTGCTAAAAACTGCAAACACTTCTTCACTGTCCAAATCAAAAAGTCCACAACTTGTCTTCAAAATCAGTAAAGTCTTTCTTCACTGTTACAATCCAAACCAATCTTGGAATTGCTCAACTTTTCATCAAACATTGCATTTTAGACTCACCAATAGGTTTCATTTGGCCTTCCATTAGATTGCATTGGTAATTTCACCATCTCCTTAGATACTCACTTTTTGCAAATTTTAGGAGTTGACTCTTCTCACTCATTGTCCAAACTTTGCATTCAATACTAGGTTGTCATTGGACCCAATTACCTTTGTCATTTTGTCAAGCCTTTTGTGAATTATTTCCCACTCATTAGTCTAGTGTGGAAATTTCACTTTGTCCAATTTATAGTCCTTCCACGGTCCATTGGTCTTCCAAAAAATTGAATCATTGCAAATACTTTGTTTGCCCAAGTTTGTCCTCTTTAGATCTCTCACTAGTAAGTGCATCTTAGGATCCTTTATTTCATATCATTTGGCATCTCCATTTAGTGTCACACCACTTGCATTTACAAGCTTTTAGTCTTGCTTGCATTTCATAACATCCTTTAAAAATCCAAAAAGAAACCAAAAACATAGTCTCATACTTAGATCATTCTCCCCATCATCCCAAGTTGAGCAAAAATTTGTATGGTTGAAACTAGACTACAGAAAAAGAAAAGACTTATGGATTCTTTTAGACAAGACCCCAAATTTCTTGAGTTCACAACTGGCATGGACTCATTTCCCAATACCATGAATAATCCTTGTTTTGACATGGAAAATTCCACAATCAATCCTTTTAGTGAGATGAACATACCATCATATCCCTCACATATTTTTGAACCATTTATCCGACGGGATCAAAATGGGGATGTCTTTGAAGAAGACATATTAGCTGCTGCTCAACATCCAGAAGTTGTTGCTTTTGTAGAAGAAGTAGTCTTAAATGACTCTTCTAGATTCCTAGCTATGCTCCTTGACCAAGGGGCTAAGTTACCAAAGGGATTTGACCTTAACACTTTTAGAGCAACTTCTCCCACTCCACCATCACACAATTCCTCCATGGGAGCCTCTTCACAAAATTTCATCAACACACTCAATGCTACCTCCCTTTGTCATACTACCACCACAACCAGCACAACATCTATTGGGGGATCATCTTCCCAAACCAACACCACATTGTAATCCATTCCACAACAAACATCCACCATTCCTTCACAAACAATGGGTGCAACCACATCAAACCTCTTTGGAACTTCATCTAGTTCCATGAGTACATCAGCAAACCTATTATTAGGTTCTTCAAATACTATGGCAACTAACTCATCTAACCCTTTTAGGAGAAATAAATGAAGAGTTACCATACAAAGCACCCAACCCACTTCCTCATAGGTTAATACCAACATTCCTATGACTCAAACCACCAACATTCCCCAAGGCCACAATCTCTTATTTGGTCAAGGCAATCAAGGCACTCAATCATTCACTCCATTTGGGCATCAACAAGCTCAAAATCAACAAGGCCATCATTCTTTCACTCCATTTGGACATCAACAAAGTCAAAACCAGCAAGGTTCTCAAATCCAGTCCAACATGGCAGGATATCACATCCCCACTTACGCCTCTCAAGTCCATACGCAGTAGCACATCCCTCATCAAAACATTCATTTCCAACAACCGCCTAATCACAACACTCACTTTCCTCATAGGCAACCCACTCAAAATCAACACATCTCATCTCAACAGTTGGGGACTCAAGCTGCCCCTATCACCAACATAGGTGATGCTACCAACCATCCCATGGTGGAAGCACTCACACAACAACTAGCTGCTCTTCAAACACAAGTGGAGACCTTGCAACAATCCAATAAAAAATCATACTTGTCGCATGACTTGTGTCCATATCCATTTGACACAACTTTGTATATGCCACCCTTTCCTCATGGATATGTGGTACCCCATTTTCCCACGTACAAAGGAAAAATGAACCCCATTGAACACATTAGAGAATTCACTATTAGTTGTATGGACATTGCATATGAGCAAACTTATCTCATGAGACTCTTTTCTAGAAGTATTGTAGGTCATGCACTAGAATGGTTCTCGCTTTTGCCTAAGGGAATAAAAACATGGGACGAATTGGCAAACAAGTTTGTCGAAAACTATGCTTACAACATTGACACAAACATCGACATTGCCTCCTTATGCAGACTTACCCAAGAGGATGCAGGAGAGACTTTCATTCCATTCTTCCAAAGATGGAGAACCTTAGCAAGCAGATGTCCGGTAGAAATACCTGAAAAGGAGAAAGTTTCCATGTTTGTTCAAACTCTCCTAGGACCGCTAAGGTATGGCCTACAAGTCCATTGTTGCACCACTTTTGTTGACCTTGTTGAAAAGGGTGTTCAACTTGAAAAAGCCTTGATTGCCAAAGGTGAATTACAATATGGTGGCAAAACCATCAACACCACCACCAATAATAACCCAAGTAGCTCAAACAACAAAAACAAATACTGGGTTAAGAACAAGCACATCACCAATGACGGTGTAGTTGATGCAAAAACCATCAATGCAACAGGTCATGTACTCACAATCAAAGGAGTACAAAATCAAAATGCACCTGTCACTACACCAACACCAACTGATAACGCTATCCAAAACAATCACGCACAATCTAATCAAAGGTAGTTGCGTCAACCCCGACAGTTCCAAAAGCGCACATACACCCCTTTGGGTGAACCTATCGAAACTGTCTTGAAGAAACTTCTTCAAAATGGTGTCATAACACTGGAAGAGCTGAAACCGTATGACCCTAGTCAATTCAAGCCGTCATGGTGGGATGACAGTTCATTTTGTGATTACCACCGTGTCAAAGGGCACAAAACTTCCTCTTGTTGCCAATTGTGAAATTTGGTGCAAGACCTCATAGAGAACCACACCATTGAGCTGGGTGGTCAATCTTTTACATCCAATGCAGATCATACCATACACAAAAACCCACTACAGGATCATGCTAAGGCTTCCTCGTCTGACACCAAGCATACAAACAACCAAGCCAACCACATTCGTTCAGCTTATAATACTACTCATCCTGCATATAGTTATCCTGATGGCACTATTATTAACAATCTTCATGCTGCTAATGAAGATGAATATGTTAATACCATCAACATTAAAAGAGCCCCGAAATGCAATGTGACTATGTGTAAAGGCAAGGTCACCATCCCAGGTCCTTCGACATGTCAACCGAAAATCACCATACCTGGTCCGTCCGCTAGACAGTCCAATCCAAAACTGGAGTTCAACATCGTTGAGCAGTTAAATAAAACACTTGCCCAAATATCCATTCTTGAACTACTCCATATTTCACCCACGCATAAGGCCATCCTCGATAAAGTACTGCAAGAGTCATCCATCCCAACCAATATCAATGTCAACCACTTTGAGACTATGGTCAGATACCTGAATTCACCTCACCACATCACCTTTTCAAACAATGACTATTCCTCACCCAAACCATCACATAACGATGCCCTCCACATTGAAGTCTTTGTCCACAAGCATAAGGTTAGACGAGTCCTAGTAGATGGCGGAGCAGGATTGAACATCTGCTCTCTGAAATTGGTCAAAGCTCTTGGTTTCTTTGAGGCATGTGTAGATGCTAGCAAAAGCATCGTCATCAAGGCATACGATGATGAAGAACGTGCTTCTAAAGGCATTATTACAATTCCACTCCGAGTAGGACCACTCATCATAGATACCACATGCCAGGTCCTGGATCGTGACATACACTATAACATATTACTTTGTCACCCTTGGATTCATGCTCTAAAGGCCATTCCATCCACATACCACCAATGCCTCAAATTCCCTTTTGATGGAACTGAGATCACTATCCCCGGAGATCCTGATCCATTTCAATACTGCACCAACCTGCGAGCTACTGCGGAGCACCAGGTACCCATTAATCGGGAAGCCTCATCTTCCACCTCATCCAAATACATTGACCCATCAACACTCATGAAATCATCCATTCCATCACCTTCTACCACACCATCTTCATCGGCGTCGATCCCAAGTAAAGACTTTCAGATCCAAGACCTTGGTTGTGGAGAGTTCAAATTGAACACGGCTTACTATATAACCACAATATCAAAACCACCAAAAGTCTATGGTAGACCTTGTTTTGCAATTGATCCCAAAGTTACTTTCAACGTTCCACCAAGAAGTCTTTTTACATGGTGGGGCGATATAGGTAATGAATTCATTATTGACATGGATAACTAGATCTACAAAAACCCAATAGAGTTATCTCCACTGCCACTACATCTCTATGGCAAAGGATATGATATATGCAATGCCCAAGGTTTCGATGGCACAAGCGGCCTTGGAAAGAACAGTAATGGAAGAAGGGAACCTATTATCATAATGGAAAGACCAAGACACATAGGGCTAGGATTCGACCAACTCGGAACTAACGATCAATGTATCTATGAATTTTCAAGTAAGGACGTAATGGCAATGAAAAGTGTCGGGACAAGCGAAGAATCCCTAATTGAAACTGACTCAAATGAATGGGAATGGGGATCTAACAAAACCATCAATGACTATGACATTGATGAACTATTCTTGGAACCTGGCCAACCTTCCTTTGAAGAACGATTTTTCCAGCAATATAACATTGACCCTATTGACCGACATTCTAAAGACAAGAAATGGATAAGCATTCCTTGGAATCCAGAAGAACACAAAGTGTCATCGACAATACCTGAATCATCCCACCCCATTCCCGAGCCCACCCATGAGTGTAGCCTATCTAAGCCCATTATCCATACTTCTGAAATGCCTACCACTAGTCACGATGTTGATAATTTCATCCCATATTATGATTTTGAATTTGATTCATCTGGCTCGGAGTATGGACCATCCATTGCATCGGATACGGAAGTGGAAATTGATAACTTTGCCTTTACACTTGAGACATCAATTTGCACACTTTCCACATCCTCCCCATCCTTCACCAACATGACGATGGAATCCCTCTTGTTTATCCACAACTAATTGAATGGGACCAACAAGATCCACCGGTGATGGACATATTTCAGAATGATGAGGCAATTGTAGAATTCATGGGACTAAGAGAAGGTATTCCATGGGGGGATCACAAAATAGGGTTCTCCATTGATATAGATTATGCAGCTTACTTTGGGGAGACTGTGCAATCCTCCAGTCGCAAAAATACAAAAAATAAAAAAGAAAAAGAAATGCCTTTAGGTGAAAACCGCAAGGCACCTTCTGGCAGTAAAATAGTAAAAACAAAGGACACATCTGAAGGTGAAAACCTCTCTGAGGTGCCTAAGGATGGAGGATTGGACTTTCTCCCCATAACATAGGAAAAATCATCCATGCTCATTGAGGATACAACAAAAGTTAACATAGCTACACCAGAGAATCCCAAAATGATTCTCTTGGCTGCATCATTATCAGATGAAGAAAAACCTGAATTTAAATAGTTCTTCACAGAGAGAAAAGTTAACTTCACATGGTCATATGTTGACATGCCAGGCCTGGATCCTGAATTGGTTCTACATCATCTTCCTTTAATCCCAGGAATCAATCCAGTTAAACAAAAATTGCACAAAATGCATCCATAGATTGCATTACTTGTCAAAGCTGAACTAAAAAAGTTACTGGATGCTGAGTTCATAAGGTCGATAGACTATGCTGATTGGATATCCAATATTGTTCTTGTTACAAAGCCGAATGGACAAATCCGTATCTGCACAAATTTTAGAGATTTGAACAAGGCTTGCCCAAAGGATGACTTCCCCCTACCAAATATAGACATGATTGTTGACCTCACGGCAGGATATGAGATGCTATCTCTCATGGATGATTTCTCCGGCTACAACCAAATTAGAATTGCAATAGAAGATCAACATAAAACAACATTCACTTGTCCTTGGGGAACATACTGTTCGAATGTCATGCCTTTTGGCCTAAAGAATGCAGGTACTACATATTAGAGGGCTATGACAACAATCTTCCATGACATGATGCATATTCTAATGGAAGATTATGTGGATGACCTATTAGAAAAATATTTCACAAGAAAAGATCATCTCAAAGTCTTAGACAAAATCTTTAGATGGCTTGAGGATTAAAAGGTTAGATTGAACCCGAAGAAGTGTGTTTTTGGGGTCACTTCAGGCAAGCTGCTAGGATACATAGTTTCAAGACGAGGCATTGAGGTTGACCCAACAAAGGTAAAAGAAATTCTAGACATGCCTCCACCAAAGGGAATCAGTGAGTTGCACACACTTCAGGGTGGATTACAGTCTATTCGCTATTTCATTGCACAGTTGGTGGAAAAGTGTCAACCATTCCAATATCTACTATGCAAAAGCATTTCGTTTGTATGGACAGATAAGTGCAACATAGCCTTTGACCAAATAAAAGAATATCTGTTGACACTGCCAGTGTTGATGCCGCCTATTGAGGGAAAACCTTTAACCTATATGTCTCTGCAACAACAAATGCATTGGGGGAATTATTGGCGCAAAATGACCATGAAGAGAAAGAAAGAGCCATATATTATATCAGTCGCACACTAATTGGATATGAGCTCAATTACACAACCATTGAAAGGGCATGCCTTGCAGTTGTCTTTGTGGCACAGAAACTTAGACACTATATGCTGAGCCATCAAACACATTTAGTGCAAAGATTGACCCATTAAAATATCTTCTGAGTCAAGTAGCATTAACAGGCCGTTTGGCAAAATGGGTCATGATATTAAGCAAATATGACATACAGTATGTGGAACACAAGGCTATAAAAGGTCAAGTCATAGCAGATCAATTGGTTGATGCACCAATCCAGGCCACTCATCCTCTGATAACTGATTTTATGGATGAGTCTATTTTCATGCAGAACCAGCTCTACCATGGAAATTATACTTTGATGGATCCCACACTGGTCACGGCTCAGGAGCTGGCATATTATTTATCACACCACAAGGGGATTCAATTCCTAAATCATTTCAGATTGCTTTCCCTTGTACAAATAATATTTTGGAATACAAGGCATTGGTCACAGGTCTCAAGATAGCAATCAAATGGAAACCTCAGACATTGCTCATATTCGAAGATTCTCAATTGGTCATCAATCAAGTGAATGATGACTATGACACAAAAGATGAGAAGTTGCTTCCCTACAAAAGAATGGTCGATAGTTTCTTGATGTATTTCAATATTATTGCATTTGAACAAATCCCGAGGACACAAAATAAAGCAGTCGATGCAATGGCTACCATTGGATCTCTCCTAGACATCCCTAAGAATGTGTCACAATTTGAATTCTTAGTGGAATAGCTGCTGATGCCTGCATACGATATTCTAGAGTCTGAAATGGTGTGTGAGATTGTTGGTCCCAGTTCACCTTGGTATCAAGACATATACGACTATCTTAAATCCCAAACCCTCCCACCCAACCTGTCTAACAACCAAAGAAAATTTTTTATCCAAAAAGCAGCTAGACATACCATCATCAGTGACACCTTATACCGTCATGGCTTTGACAACACCCTTCTTCGCTGTCTTGACACTGATGAAGCCCAAATGACCTTACGAGAAGTACATGAGGGTATATGTGGATGTCATTCGAGTGGTCCAACCTTAGCTAGGAAATTCACCAGACTAGGATACTACTGGCCAACATTGGAAAAAGATGCTCTTCAATTTGTCAAAACATGTTGGAAATGCCAGGTACATAGTGACCTGATTCATGCACCTACATAGGAATTAAGATCGATCACTTCTCCATGGCCTTTTGCACAATGGGGAGTCGACCTAGTGGGTAAGATCCATCCATCCTCGTCTAATGGCTGTAAATTCATAATCACCGCCACTGAGTATTTTACTAAGTGGATTGAAGCCGTCCCTCTCACTTACATCACCGGTAAGCAAATATCCAAGTTTATCCTGAATTACATCATTTGCCGGTATGGTGTCCCACAATCCATCATCACAGATAATGATAGTCCATTCAAAAATTAGGATGTTCATGAACTCTGTGAGTGATTCCACATCCAGCACCACTTTTCCACCCCATACTACCCACAAGGTAATGGCCAAGTTGAGGCGTCCAATAAAACAATCCTTCACATTTTGAAGAAGACTGTCAATGACACTGGCCGAGATTGGCACCTACAACTCAATCCTGCTTTATGGGCCTATCGTACCAGCATCTGTACCCCCATTGGAGCCACTCCATTTTCCCTGGTCTATGGATCTGAAGCCATATTACCCATCGAGGTCGAAATTCCTTCTCTCTGAGTCTCTTTGAAAGGAATGATTAATGATGAAGAATACAAACATACTCGTCTCCATGAGCTAGAAATGCTACAAGAAAGACAACAAAATGCCTTAAATCACTTACAGGCATATCAAAATCATCTCTATTGAAGTTACAACAAAAGAGTAATGGTGAGAAAGTTTGAAATCGGTGACTTGGTTCTCATGCAGAACCCCATAAATCAGGCGGACCATGAAAAGCCTGGTAAGTTTGAGGCTAATTGCCTTGGTCCTTATATCATTACTGCCGCATTTGGTTCCGGAGCTTATCAGTTGGCCACACTTGATGGAGAACAGTTGACAGAACCTATCAGCAATTTACATCTGAGAAATTTCTACACATAGCATCAGAAAGCTGAGCTGAAAACCTACAAAATACAAAAACAAAATTTGAAAAATAGAAAGAAAATCGTCCCTTGATGAAAACCTGACAAACAGGCATCTTGGTGACACAAAAAAATTAAAAAATGGCAAAAATAGTAAAAGGAAATGAATTCATCCAATAGTGAAAACTTGGCAAACAGGCACTTTGGATAAGTACCATGGTTAAAACCTGGAAAATAGGCGCCATGCATAGTTGATCATTGCTTCACCATCTACTGTTACTCAAATCAACCTTTACCCATTTGTCATAATCACAAAGGCCTGACACGTTCATGACATCTGTCCTAAGTCCTGTCAATTCTGACCATGGTTAACATTTGGTTGACATCATTCCTTGCATATCCTTGCCTTTACCTTGCATCTACCTATCTCCATATCATTGAACTTGGGTATTCTCCGACCTGTCTGGGGGAAAGAACTTTATCATGTAACTGTAGTGGGTACCACATATGATCCTGCATTCTCAAAATGTCCTGAAAAAATCATAAAAATCTTAAAAAGTCCTGAAAAAATCCTAAAAATTTGAATAAGTCTTGAAAAAATCATAAAAATTTGAAAAAGTCTTGAAAAAATACCTAAAAATCAGAAAGCGTCCTGAGAAAATACAAAAACATCCAAATCAATGTCAAAATCCCAAAATCAGAGTCGAAGTCAATCTCAATCTAATCAATTCAATCGATCACGTCATTCAATCTTCATCCTCATCCAAACTACGTTGTCTCTGCGCATTTGCTACGTAGGCAAGATTCATCTTTGAATCCCTGAGACATTAGGTCAGTCCTTCTAGGTTTGTCACAAAATAGGCCATGATTCAAACTTCTGTCCTTTGGAGAATTTCATTGGTTGTGTCAAACTACGAGGTCTCTGAGTGCATGACGTAGGCAAGGCCATCAATCGATGGACCCCCGAGGCTGCACTAGGTCAGTCCATTAGGGTTCATGGAAATACACATTCACACATGGAAAACTATCTTTGAATCAAGCAAATCTTCTGTCAATCTTGAACTATCAGTCTATCGAAAATCTATTTTGTCAAACACTTTCAGTCAATTCAGCATGTCAGCAGTAACATGTAGTCAAAATCATATCAAGGCAATTTATCATGGCAAAACTTTGGCTTCTTCTTCAGATGTGTCCTTCTGAAAAGAAACTCTCATCACTTCTTTATGCTTTTGGATGTGTCCTTCCTAAGCATCATCATCATCATCTGGCATTTTGATAGATTCTCCTAACTTCGAGAATCGATCTCCTAGATATCAACATCATTCAGGATGTGTTCTTCCCGAATTTGATATCGCTTGACATTTGACAAACATCTGACATTAAAACACCTGGAAAACTTTTTTTTTCTATCTTTTGATGATTATCATGATATTAGTTCCTTATGTCCTAGGAACCACGACATATCATGATGATTATCCTTGTCTGCTTATCACTCTACTATTAGTTTCTCCAAGATGTCCTGACTTCAGGATGTAGAGAAGCAATGACGTAGTATGAGGATTTTACTGTCTATTTTTACTATCATGTGGCTAGTTTCTCAAGGATGTCCTATCATCAGGATTTAGAGAAACAACGACGTCTCATGATAATTCTGGTTTTTCTGGCGGTTTGTCATGATAAAGCGACTAGGGGAAATTTTGTTCCTTGCATAAGTCATGATCATCCTTTGTATGTGACTGTTGATCTACGTGATGGTTCGACCTTGCACACTATTGATCTATGTCATATCATAGTGTTTGTTGACCATCATGACATTTTCACCCAATGATGATTAAAGAGCAACAACTAGAATAGCACTATAGCAAAGCTTTGAAGGATTTTTAATTTATGCACTAACATGCATATCTTTCTTCACACTAACATTGCTCTTCGCCTTCTTTTCTCTCATCCTCTGATGATATCCTGTGACATACAAAAAAAAATTACA